>OZ035880.1:126152212-126752212 GCA_964034835.1 Muscina levida | reverse complement strand
TTAGTGGCTTTAACAGACCCAAGAAACTAGGATCGGGGACAGTGACCTAATAAGCCACTCTCCTTTAATAAAAACTATTATGTAAACACGAAGAAAGAAAAACAGGAACCGCCCCCCAAATGTCGACGACCCCTGCAAACGTTATAAGGACCATGATTTGAGGATATGCACCTATAATGTCCGAACTCTTAGAGATGGTGCCTCTATGCAGCGCCGGCGCTACCGATTTTTGCACCTGGCACAGTTTTCAAAAATGCCGCCCTTTAAAAAAACCGTAAATAATCCGTTTCCGCATCACCCAAGAGGTAGGATATGCAATGCATTTTTTTAACGAGCGTGCAATGTTAAATTTTAAAAAATATATTAAATAACTAGTGGGCCCGGCAATGCTTCGCTATTGCATATTAACATGTAATATATTTCACATTTAGGTCTACAAAGTACTTTGAAAACGGTACTTAAGCTCGACAATAATATGTTGAGTTTATTTACATATGTAACTTATTTAAAGTAACTCCTTAACATTAAATTTAACCAATTAAGATGTATTGTCGTAAATGCTAATAAAAAGTTCATCAGCAAAGTCATATCTATAGTGCCGACATGTAGATAAAGTTATTTCTGTATGTAGGCGAAAAACCACTTCTTCCACAAATCGGAAACAGACATTTCTCTAAGGTCAAAATTATTTATTTTGATCCGTAGTAGCGTGAACCATCTGTATACTAACTATCTCTTTGGTCACACGGATCAATAATATTCCCGAATACTATCTTTGTATTGAGCTCGTATTACCATTTTTTGAGATAATTCGGACACCAAAGTTTGGCTTTGGTGCTGCTCAGATGGGTCATTATATGCACCCTCAACTTCATAAAGGGCTCCATAAGTTTGGCGAACAGAACGTGCATTTTGAAAATAAATTTGCAAGATTTGTCAACGATGTTCTTCTTTAGTTTTTACATGGTGATTTTGCAAAGTATACTAAAAGAAAGTCTATTACATTTCATTAGTATGACAGCTAGATTTACACTTATACCTATCAGAAGATCTATATGTCAAGAAAAATACCCCACGCATAGGTTATTTTCAATTGTTTGCTAATGTTACCTCTGACATACTATAAAAATTTAACCATTGTAGTATAACTACAATGAATATTGATTAATTTTTCTATCTATATGATTTATTTTTCTCCTGAAAAGCAATTAAAAAATGCATACCTGAAAAGTAAATTAAAAAAAAATCCCTATTTTAGTCTGCGCTTCCTGCACTGCCTAGTGTACGGACCATTATTTGATACAGTTAAAAAGTTAACTATTAAAGTGCGTGGGCAGCGCCTTGGCACTGTTAACTTATTTTGTTCGAAATAGCCTGATCATTAGGGGCGAATCAATTAGTTCGCGTCAAAAAAATCCTGTTAACCGTATATCAGTATTGGAATGTACGAAAAATTCTTAGACAATTTCACTAAGAAGCTTTATGTCTAAAATTAATTCCTAGTTCGCGCTGAGAAGCATGCAGATTTCAGGTAGAGATATTTTTTTTTAGCAATTAGCAATTATTCAGTTACTTTAGACCTATGGGCCCCGGCTCTAATTTTTACCTACCATTCCGATGTTTGGAGACCAAGACGAAAAGAATAGTATATTTTTGATTTTTTTATTGGGATCCCGCCCAATATTCTGAAAAATCATTTTTAAAAACTTAATGTCTGTATGCCAACTCTCAGAGATCGTAACTTTTTAACAAATACATAGATTTGCTTCTGTAATACCTCATTTAGTTTGTTGGGAAGTCAGTTTTACGCAGAAGGTCTCAAAAAATATATATCTGAAGTATTCGGTTTGTGCTCATTTAAAAACAAAAAAAATTTCTATCTGAAATCTTCATGCTTCCCAGTTTATTGGTAAAATTTTCTTAAAATTCATCGTAGATTCCGATTTTGGTTACGATTTTTGCGAATAAAAAAATTGGTCCACCTTACTGTTCATATCTCTAGGCGAACAGCAATATACTGTGGAATTTTGACAGTTTTAACTGTTTGTTTTAAAAAGGGTGTGGAACAGCCCATTCCCACCCTTACTGTTATTCATACTGCAACAACAACATATGTAACAAATCTCATATTCCTACCTCTGATAGTTCATAAGATATAGCCCTATCGATTTTCAAGTTGTATGGGCGGTGCCACGCCCCTTTATCCAATTACAACCAAATGTAGTCAGGTCAACAGTACCTTATGGTAAAATTTTTGTATCAATCGATCTATTAGAAAAGCCATTAGAGCGATTTTTGAAAAGGGGGCGTGGCACCGCCCACTTCCATCCTGGCTGTAATTAATACTGCTCCAACAATATATATAACAAATCTCATCTTCATACCTCTGATAGTTCATGAAATATAGCCTTTTTAATTTTCAAGTTGTATGGGCGGTGCCACGCCCCTTTATCCAATTACAACCAAATGTAGTCAGGAACTATCTACAGGTCAACAGTACCTCATGGTAAAATTTTTGTATCAATCGATCTATTAGAAAAGCCGTTAGAGCGATTTTTGAAAAGGGGGCGTGGCACCGCCCACTTTCATCCTGGTTGTAAATAATACTGCTCCAACAACATATATACCAAATCTCATCATCATAACTCTGATAGTTCATGAAATATAGCCTTTTTAATTTTCAAGTAATATGGGCGGTGCCACGCCCCATTATAATTTGCAATAAAATAATATTGCGACTATACTTTAAGATGTAAGCTATCCTATCTTTCAAGTTGGATCAAACCGAACACGGTGTGCAAATTTGATTCAAATCGGTTAAGTAGTTTAGGAGTCCATCGCGGACAAACAACGTGACACGTAATTTATATATATTAAGATTAATTTATATATATTAAGATTAATAAATTAGCAAAGTCGTCTATCAAGTCACTACGGATTTTAATAACAAAAACTTAATAAAATATTTGAATAGATAAAAAGCACTAAAATTCAAAAAGCACTAAAATTCGACGTTATGGTGACACACGTATACGTCAGCTACTTCGTACAAAGTATGTGTGATGTTGTGTGTTTGGCTGTTTCGTTGTTGTTCCTATGCCCACACACAAGTAAAAGCAGAAAGAACTGCACTGCAAAAAGAACAACAAACACACATAAAGTTGAAATTTTTGTTATGAACAGTACAAATTTGCTGTGCTTGAGGGGTTTTTTTTTCATATAAGAAACGGAAAGGGTGTTATCGATATTTTTCGTTTCTATATTAACTATGGACAGTGTTCAGTGTTTGTAAATTTATTTTTATTAATTAGATTTTGGCGCCCTCCAATTTAAGCGCCCCGTCAAACTGTTCATACTGTTCCATAGAAGCGCCGGCCCTGCCTCTATGCAATTGGCGGATGTCCTCGACAAGTACAAGGTTCACATTTCCGTCAAACACAAAATAGACTGAAAATGATGCACATGACGATTTCGCGGTTTAACCCTGTAAGTGACCGAATAGCCACCATCCGCATTAAGGCAAAATATTTGAACATAACGCTGATTTGTGTAAACGCCTTGACGGATGGCAAAGACGAGGACATCAAAGATGAATTCTATGAGCCGCTGCTATGCCCACGACATTAAAACTATTCTGAGAGATTTTAATGCTTAAATAGAAAAGGAGATCCTCAGTCTACATTACCGCACCTTCGATAACGTATTCAGACTGGTTAGCTTTGCGTCGGCAAGAAACATGGTAATGAGTGGAACCGATAGAATAAAATGAGGACGAGCACTTTCGTACTATGCTCGATCCCGAAGGCACCATAAGTGAAGAAATCATGTCAATCATCGACGAACTGATAAGATTGCCCACCATCGGTGCTTAAGAAAGGCGATCCAAATGTGTGTACCAACTATCGCAGCATTAGCCTTTGCCCTAACGCATACAAGTTCCTATCTAATGTGTTATGTGAAAGACTAAAGCCCATTCTGGCGAACCTGATTGGACCTTATCAGTGTGACTTTAGACCTGGTAAATCCACGACCGACCAGGTATTCACGCAATGACCTATAGAGCTATATTCGACAGTCTGAGACGACAGAAATTATAAGAAGCTATGGTTGAGTTTGATATCCCTGCGAAGCTGATACGACTTTGCAGGATGGCACTGACCGATACGAAGTCTTCAGTGAATATAAGCAAAATAACTGACAGAGCCATTTCCGAGCAAGCAAGGCTTTCGGCAAGGCGATAGTTTGTCATACCATATCTTTGACATCATCATGGAGATGATTATGCAGAAGGCTGCAGTAAAGGCAATTGGTACCATCATCGCGTATGCCAATGATTAAGATATCATTGGGTAGATGTTACTTCTGCCTTTTCGAATATTGAGAATCAGTCGCAAAAGTTGCGCTGGAGATAAATGATGAAAAACTTAGTTATTTGTTTTAACGAACAAATATTCGTCTTGATTGGGACTCTGTGTGAACGTTGACAACTATAACTGTATAGTGGTAGATAATTTAGTCTATCTTGCTTCCGCCGTAAACAAGCAAGATAATGTCAGCCCCAAAATCAGGAGAAGAGTATTGATCGCAAACCACTGCTTCTATTCGCTAAGAAAGCGATTTAATGCTAAAGCCCTCTCTTGAAGAACAATGATCCAACTCTATCAGACACTGACACCAACTATCATGCTCTACAGCGCACAATCCTAAGAATCTTCGCAAAATTATTGGACCCATCACCGCTAACGGCGTCGTGCGAACCATGAGCTGTATAACGACATCGACGTAGTCGATGAAAATGGTCCAGCTCGAAAAGGACTGCAAAAAAATTGAGGGGCGCGCAGGAAGTGGGGATCAAAACTTAGTTTGGTGGACCAGGTGAAATAACTATTATTTTAAATATACTGCTTGCTTATAGATGTTTATACGGACCAAGCAAGTGATTGTATGACAAAGTCCTCTCTTGAAGAATCTAAGTACAACTATCACCGGGATCAATTAAATCATACATCGTCGGCTAGCCTGCAAGTAGTGTCATGTGTAATTTTGGAATTTTTTTTTTATTGTACCATTGTGAAGCTCTACTGGTCATACATAAGCCTACCAAGACGTTTTGCGATATCTTAATGGGTTTAGAAGATAGCAAAAAGTGCTATGTGTAACCCATATACGAAATATTCCTGCAATAGGTGTTATGTGTTTTTTTATATGGTAATTATTATTTTTTTATATAGTAATTTTTTAAGGAGTTACAAAAAGGTTATGCTTATATCGGATGGATGTACCTACCAAAATAAAAATAAGGTACTGTGTAGCGCTTTAGCAAACCTTTCTGTAGCTACTGCACAAGAGTTGGAGCAAATTATATTATAAAGAGGCCATACAATGATGGAAGTCGACAGTGTCCATTCAACGTTAGAAAATTTGTTTACAGCTCCAATATATTCGGCACTAGATTATGTTAGTCGCATGAGACAGGCAAGACCAACACATCCATACACAGTAAAATAGTTAGAGTTTACTTTTTTTAAGGATTACGAACACGTTCCTGGCAACTTTACCTCAATCAGACCTGGTGAACGTATAGGTGATGCAAAAGTAAACAACATCCGTGGATTGCTTATTAAAGACAATAAAGTTTATTTCAAGCTGCGCCACACCGATAACTGGGAATTGATGAGCCAAAAAAGGAGAACAAGGGTTCTTAAAATAAATGAACCAAGAAACTTATATGAATCTCCATTAAAAATTGATGAATCCAAATACAAGATCCTCTAGTCATT
The DNA here is from genome assembly GCA_964034835.1 of Muscina levida. Lineage (NCBI taxonomy): Eukaryota > Metazoa > Arthropoda > Insecta > Diptera > Muscidae > Muscina > Muscina levida. The sequence goes on along the minus strand of OZ035880.1, from coordinate 126,746,432 downwards.
AAAGCAATATATGCACAAAGATTTCCATTCCTTTTATGATAATCTTCAACATTAAAAATGTATTTGTTAAAGCTTTCTTTGTTTAATTATCTAAGTTTCTAAAATTTTTTTTTTAATAAAATGTTAATGATTTTCATCATACATATTGTACCACCAATTTTGCTAGCGTTTGGCGTCTTTTAATTGCAAAAATACTTAAATATAATAAAATAAAAAATCTAAACAAAAAGTGTTATGTGTACGAATTCATATGAATATATTTTAAAAAAAGTTCCTACAAAAAATTTATGTGTAGTTTTTCTTAAAAAACCTATAGCACTCCGTAACAAAGATAAATATCTGATATCTTTTAATGCAATACTCTGGTATTTGTGGTAGATATTCAGTTAAGCCTATGGTTAACAAAAAATATCTTTAATGGACAAAATAAATCAGTTTTTTGCCTCTCCTGAAAACCTGTACAAAAACACATAACACTACTTGCAGGCTAGCCGACGACATATTGATTTGTAGATACATATTGATTTGTAGATATGTATGATTTAATGATCATTTGGGAAGCGTAGCTGAACGCTACGGGACACGTTCACAGGTTGCGGACAGTGGAACGCCCCGCAGTTTCTCAGCTCGGTGTAATTGCCTTTTGGCGATCGCAGACAGCTCAGCGGTGACAAGAAGAGGGTCTTGAGGGGACGTCTCTGTGCACGGACTATCCCACAAAGCGCAAGTAACAATGATGCTTGTTATGTCAATAATGGCGACCGCCAGTAAATAACTAGTACGCACGTTATCGTTCAGTTAAGCTTGGGTGTTAACGAACTTTTAATACCATCTCAGGGAGAACCTTGACGTATAGGAAAAGCCTTCTGTCCAACCCTCCGGGTGAGGATCGTGTAACCCCTTGGTAAAAAAGGTTAAAATGCTAAAACAAAATGCGGACCGGGTGCCACCAGAACTCTCTTCTTCTGGCAAGAGTAGGGTGACCAATAAGCCCTAGTTACCTAGGGCTACTTATATTGCTGATGATGTGGATCAACCCAGTGTAAAGTGTTGAATGGAGTCGAAAAAGCAGAAAAAGTTGACGGCAACCGCAATGAAAAGGACAACGATATTGATGCTAAGGTTGGACTCAACTTTAGTAGATGATAGCATTTTCATGCAACAAGAAGAACAACGCGTGCGCCTCTTGCAGATGAGGGTGAAAGAGAAAGGGATAAGTCAACTCGTTCTACCCCCATCCACAGGCGTTGGTGAGCCTACTTTTAAATCTCTCCTATGAGGAAGTTGTCATCATTGTAGGTGAGCCTTTGTCTGATGACGAGGTTCTTCAAGAATCATTGGGGTCGGGATCGATAGGGCTTCACTTCCGACACCTCCTTCTAACACGTCGATACCCTTTGAACCTAACGACCAGGAAACGGCCTAAGCCGATTCAAGTGTCCCTCCTATCTGTGGGCAGAATTCCATGGAAACTTTACTAACGGAAGAGTAAAGCCGTTCTTCTCTTACTACATCTTTATGTAGGACCATCTTGGTGGCCTGCATAAAGGCGGTATCCAAAAAAGGCGAACCGGCGATTTCTCCACTTGATAGGGGCCTATGACACCCGTGATTGGGCAGAGAAGGGGACTAAAATAGGGTGCAAAAGGTTAGCTATAGACGATCCCGCCGTTTCCTTAGGAAATTTGTGGGGAAGGATATTGCTCTGCTGTCCGGTAAGGAAAAGGGATTGGTCAAGAAGCATTTGGGGTATGTGGCTAGATTCGGAAAATCATAACCCCACGTATCCAAAAAGAGCGAGGGCTTCATCTCTTTTTTCTTCCCGGAGCCCTTCACCTCTCAGACACAAACGGAGATTGCTGCCCAACCCTCTGCCAAGAAGGTTTTGTCGGTACCAAGTTGGCGTCCACTTGTGGACATCCAACGAAGTGTGACCTGCAAAGAAGAAGATTTAGGGCAGTCTATGCACTGATCACACAGCTTGGGAATAAGCTAATGGATGCAATGGTGGACACGGAGTGTAGTAAGAACGAGATTGTCTTCAGTGGAGCCGACTGGTTCAAAGGCGTCAAGATGTGAAGTGGGCAAATAAGGAAACCTTGTCTTTACTTACGTGCGTAATTGACAACATAGGCGAAATTTGGTAACTGGCGAAGTTAAACGTCATACCTTAATCTTCAATTCCACTCCGATAGGTAGTTTCGGTGTGGATTCCGCCTCCCTAACGAGGGGTGGAACGAACGCTGTAACTTCTGGATAAGCTGTACGACCATCTCCATAAGGGGTTATGGGAAGTCATTTCCACACACCGATGCAAGGAGAAGAAGGGTTTTGACATGAATGCAGCAGTGGATAATACCTTAAAAGAGTTGCGGAGGTAGAGTGAAGTTTGGCGTGGGGAATGTTTACTTCCGTGGTCCAGGTATCAATGAAACAGAGAAAGCTAATGGTGATGCACTCTCTCTCATTGTAGTAGACAACAAAGTCCACGGTTTCGATGCAACAAATATCATCATCTACCGACCCTGCACGGGGAAAAAGGTAAGAACTTGCATTGTTACTAATAAAGATTTGTTTTTTTTTATACTCCATCCTAAATACAGAAACGGCTATATCACATCACAAGGCTCTACTCTTCTGTTGTCATCCGTGTATATGCCATATGAACAGAAGGGTCCTGCCTAGAAACCCTGCGGCTGTTGGTGTACTACGCCGGAAATAAGAGGGCGAATCTGGTGATACGATGTGATGCAAACTCACATCACACGCAATGGGTAAGTGCAAATACTAACAAGAGAGGTAAGACATTATTAGAGCACATATTACTAACCAACCTAAAAACCTGTAACAGGGGAAGCTCCCACACATTTTGGAATAGGGTGTGCGAAACGGTAATAGATATTACTCCGACAAATATGAAAAGTTATCAAATGTATCGTCTTTTTCTGACCACAGTATAATACTTCTTACCTAGAACTTGTTAAGGATAATTGGATACGGCCATTATCCTCAACAGAGAGTAAACTGGGTAATGGGGATTAAAAAACAGCGGTGGCGTTGGCTCGCTTATGTAGTGAGCATGGATGAAAATGCTCCAGCTTAAAATTACTTCGACAATAAAATCGATGGACGGCACAGAAGAGAACCTTACACAATTCGACGAATTGGAGAAGACGCACACAATACTTTTGTGGAAGGATCAACTCCATTTAAGTACATACAACAATTGTTGGCCTTAGTCAAATTTGGCCATACTACTTACAATTCGTTTTTCTGTGCAATTTATTCCATATGCAATAATTCAAAATGTTATAAGTTATTTTAAGTCATTTATTAAAATGTGTCTGTTATAAGTTTAAAAAGTTCAATGGATGTTTAAGCTTACAGATTGACTAGAGTTTGGAAAATCTAGTTTTGGTAAATATTTTAATTTTGTTGATAAATAAGATAAGAATGAAACTGAAATACATATGAAGCACCCTGACTTAAAACTAATATTTTTCATTTTGTTATCGAGTCACGATGGTAATTTAGATTTTTAAATAAATTAAAATTTTAAACATTTCGTAGAAATTAGTAGAATATATTGCAGAATTTACAATTTCGGCCATCACAATCTATTTGGATGATGGCCTTGTATGTACTATATTGAAGAATAGTTTTTGTTTGTATTATGCGTGTTTTTTTGTTGTAGTTTATTATATTTTAGGGAGAACTTATAAAATATTATCATAACTTAATTTTAACAGGACAAATATAATTTACATAAATGTAGGATTATAATTTAGACTTATCATAGTACTGGAAATTTAAATTGATTTCACAATTTTTTAACAATTATCTATTACTAGAGAATGAAATATTTACAGGTTTATTTAGCGCTACTTAGATATAAAGAACCTTTTTCGATACAATTTTATTTTGAGCATTAATGCTAATGAATATAAATATTTGTTTATTTATTTGCGTATATATTATTAAGTATATTGATACAATTTGTTGCTTATAAAAGGATTCGATAAATATTCGATTGATAATGTATTCATAATTCGTTGATCTCATAGGCCCACTATGCCACACGTAAAACGGTTTATATGAAAATGATATCGAACGGGATCTTTGGGGTTTATAATATACATATATGTGTCAAAATTTAATCAATGCTACTAGTGAGAAAGAGACAGACTGTACCAACAAAAATGTTGTTTTTATTAAAACATAATGCGACGGCTGAAGTGCAGAATATGGGGCGGGAGCCCGATTTAAATAAAAATTTGCCATTGTCTTCGTATTGGTCCCCAAACATCGGAATGATAGGTCAAAGTTGGCGCTCAGGCCCATGGGGCCCGGGGGGGTCAAAAAAGGGGCCCCAAATAAACTAAAATGGTACTCAAATGAAAGAAATTTTCGAGACGAATCCAACGATGACGAATCCTACGGGTCTCCTGGACTGAGTTAGAGCCATTTAAATTTCCTGCGGCGCTACTTAACCCAACATATCTATTTCCACTCTAATTTACAAACAATATATATTTTTCCCGGGATATACCAAAAAACAATTATTTAAAAAAAAAATCGCGCGATTTTTGCCTGCGGCGCTTTTACTCCCAACATATCCATTTTCACTCTAATTTACAAAATTTTTCTTCATTCATTTCAAAAAAAAATTAAAATTTTCACACATTTTTGATGACATTTCATTTTTCTATGGAATTTTTCAATTCATTTCCTTAAATGATTCTAATTTTCCATGATTTTGTCCCATTTTTTTTATTTTTTTACGGGGTTTTTAAGAAAAAAATATTTTTTTCTTAAATATTGCGCGGTTTTTAGATTTCCTATTTTTTTTAGAATTTTTCCTTACATTTTTCTAACTTTTTCCATGATTTTTTCACATTTTTATCAATTTTTTTTTTGGTATATCCCGGAAACTCGGTCCAGGAGACCCGTAGAAACTTATAATAACATCGTTGGATTCGTCTCGAAAATATCTTTCATTTGAGTACCCACACATGGGGGGTCATCATAGAACCCAAGGGGCCCCTTTATTTTTGGACTCCAGCCCCATATTCTGCACTTTTGCCAATGCGACTGAAAAAAGGGGGGAAAACAATACGTATAAATTGATCGAGCACAATTGTGCCACTTTTGGGCGTCTTTGGTTTATAATGACGAATGGTCAATACATTGTCGACCGTCAAACCCAATTATGTACGGAATACTCGAAACATCCAGTTTATAGCCTTTTTACACCAAAAAAGCATTTCGCATTTTGAGCCGAATATAGAAAATTCTAAAAAGTGGTTTTACACTGCAGTTTCGCATATTGTCAGCTGTAAATATCTTTTATAAATATTTCGGATTTTTATGTTCTTAAATCCCGTCGATATCTTCTTCATAACAACATACCATGTGGCTTTGTAGCTTTTTATGTAACTATGTTTGGAATATCTGATTTGTTTATTCTAATAGAATCGTTCCAATTTGGGTTTGTTCAAAGCTGCACAAAAATAATACCCTGAATAATTTTGTGAACCGGGTGTTGCATAATCGCTGATGCCATGATGCGTATGGGGGTGATGGTGATGATGTGAATGCGGGTGACTTATATAATCGCCATAGTTACTGGCATTAAATGGATGCGTTGGATGTATGGCTGCTGCAGCTGCGGCGGCTGCTGCTGCCGCTGTTGCTGCATGGGGATGGGTATGATGTGCGTACGCATGTGAATGATTATGGGGATGATAGTGTTGAAATCCACCTCCTCCACGTGGTTTCTGTCATGTCAACAAATTATTGCCATTATTGTTGGTAGAATGCACGCGCATGTGTCGATTTAAATTTCCAGACTGTGAAAATCTGCAATGAGAGAAAAAATATACATACATGAAATATTATAATGAAATATTAGTGTGAAATAAGACGAATGTTTGATAGTGCCGTTAATCAGTCCTAGCAACTTATCTAATCAATAAGATATATTGATTGTAGATCTAACAGTTTCAATAAGAATCCAAATTCGTTTGAGGAATTTTTAAGACGATTGAGCCATGTCTGTCTGTCTTGCTGGTGGGCAGGATATCTCGAGTAAATGGTAACTAATTCTTTTTAAAATATATTCAAAATAAAGTAATCGGATTGTAAATGGGCAGAATAGCTCCACCCCTTCTAGTACCTTATATACAAAATTATCTATTTTTTGGTCATTAATATTTCTTCCATAACTTCCAAACTGACAGCTGGAGGATACAGAAACATTTCCCTTAGGAAACATGAACATTTGTCACACTCCTTCAGGTACCTCCCATGCAATCTCCCCCTTTTTAGAGGTGTGAGTAGTTTTTGTCCAATGTTGCTCATTTTAGAACTTAACCTATTCCTAGAGAATTAAAGAATTAAATCATCAGCGTATGCAAGTATCGTGAAACCCGTCGCCGTGTCTGGTATAGATAGAGTGGTTCTGTAAGGTCCATGCCAATTTTCACTGAAGCCTTCGTGTCAGTCACCGTCATTCCGCAAAGGCGTATCAGCTGCGCATGAATACCTAACTCAGCCATGGCTTCGAGTATTAGGCTGTAGAAGGCAGCTTTATAGTCAACGAAAAGAAGGTACGTGTCGATCTGTTTCTCTTGGGTTTTTTCCAGGATATGCCAAAGTCTGAAGTTTTTGATTAACCATGTCTAAACCCACATTGATAAGACCCGATCAGGTGGGATAATACTGGCTTCAGTCTTGTACATACCACACTCGACAGGACCTTATATGCGATGGGTAAAAGGTTGATCCCGCGGTAGAGTGAGCACTCACTTGGAACACCTTTTTTCAGCACAGAACATAATACGCTTAGATTCCAATTAACGAGCATGCACTCGTTAAGCCATACCGTGGTGTATGCTCGTCATCAGCTCCTCGCCGCCGGACTTGAAAAGCCCTGCCGGAGTCCATCGGCACCGGCTGCTTTATTATTTTTCGGCCGCAATATCTCACTTCTTATCTCGGTTTGACTTGGCAGCGGGCAATGTAATCCGTCGTCGACACATTCGCTGGCTTCCGAAAACAACATTGACTGGAAGTGTTATCTCCTAATATGCAGCACACTGTGCGTATCTGTAACCTGATTCCCACCCTTGTCCTTATAGGAGTGGAGCCCGTGCCGTAACCTTTTGGTTTTACTTTTTGGTAACATTTTTTGGGCTTCACCTCTATCGCTTTGACTCTCTAAATCCTCGTTCTCCCGTTCTTTGATCTGAAGTTTTTTCACTTAAATAGCTGCTCCGCCTGTTTAAATATCTTCATGTTTATGCTGATTTCTGGTTCCACTCACTAACATGTTTCTTGCTGCTGCGTATCTAACTAGCCTAAACCCGCTGTCTGACTTGTCGGTATGTTGGCTGAATTTCTCGATCGATGGACCAATTTTTGCTTTAAAATCTCCCAGGACAAATTTAATGTCGTGGCCAGGGCAACGATCGTAAGTTTCCTCTAGGCGCTTGTAAAATGCATCTTTAACCTTAACACCCGTCGGACCATCAGCGTTATGTAGAAATATTTCACATTGATGGGGATTGTGACCATTTGATCACTAACAGCATTGAACAGTGATGTCTGAATCTCTGGCAAATTACAAATCCACAGCCAAATTCGTACTTTTCCGCATGGCAGCTGAAATAGATGTCGCAATTTTTACGTGGCGTGGCGGTGTCCTGTTCATCAGGTCTCCTGGATGGCCGTGTATCAGCCTTGAATTTATTGAGAAAAGCCATTAGGATAGTGGCGACGGGGAGAGTCTGTAAGTTCCACGTCGTATCCTTATTACGTTTACGTTTGTCCTTGTTATGTTTGTGGGGGTCGTCAACATTTAAAGAGTTACATTTGTTATTTTTTTCGTGTTTTCATAGCCAGTATAGAACCTGAAGCGGGCGGCTAGCCCAACTATTAGGGTTCGTCGCTCACTATCTGCCGCTGCTCGTAATAAAAAAAATCACAAAGCAACGTTGCTCAGGTGCCACACGAGGAGGATGTGAGTCGGCTTGAGCAGACTTTGGTATAATGATTGCAAATTGTTTATCAAGTCTTATGCACCAGAATTTCACAACAAAATGAGAATTCTTTCCTGAGTGAAGAAGACGGAATATCTGAAAACCCAACTGTAGTCTGTAAAAAACCGATTTAAGTTCATAAGCCCCTACCCCTTTATTGTTCACACCTATAGGATAAGGAAGGGTATGTATAAGTCAGTTCAACTGACTTAAATTGTTATTCTGATTATTTCGAACTTACCTCAATAGACATAATTTACACTGGTACGGTTTCTCGCCGCTGTGTATGCGCAAATGTTTGGTCAACGTTGAGCTGTCTGAAAATGATTTCTTGCACGCAGAACAACGATAGGGACGCTCACCCGAATGGGTTCTCATGTGCGTAGTGACACTTGAACTTTGTGAGAAACGTCTATCACAAATCGGACAACGAAATGGTTTTTGGCCAGTATGTGTGCGTACATGAGCTGTGAGATTAGCGGCCTGTGAGAAACTCTTATTGCAGTCCGGACATCGGTAAGGCCTCTCCCCGGAATGCGTTCGCAAATGGGTCTTCAGCGTACTGGGCCTGGCGTAGGTTTTGCCACACAGACGACACAGATTGGGCTTAGATTCTGAGCCCTCTTCGTTACTATCTTCGTCCTCATAGCCGCTGGCAATGCCGGACGTAATGGGCGTTCCGGCTAATTGGCTGTATGGTTTTGTGTCACGTATTTGTGTGAATAAAGTCGGACTTTTTGTGGGTGGCGAGTAACTTTGACCCACTTGTGTGCTTGTATAGAAACTTTTTGGTGTAACATCATCTTCTGGAGCAATTGGAGGTGGTGATGAGTCCTTTTCGAGAGCTTCAGTTAAAGAGGGCAACATATTGGAATGGTTTTGATTAGATTGAAGGGAAGGCGTGCGAAAATCCGCTGTGAATGAATAAGTAGCAGCTGCTGGATAATGGGAGGGACTAAGCAATGGAGGATATAAAACATTAACGGCAGACGAAGAATTTGTGGGAGCCCACTGCATCTAAAATCAAGAGAATAAATTTTAAATATTACTAAGTTACGATCCTCATTGGATCATTGGTAGAGAGAGACTTACTTGTGAACATTGCATTGGCATTGTAGCATCTGCAGCACCATAACCGTGCATGGTCATATTCATACTAACATTTACACTCATACTGGGATACATTGCCGCAGCACCAACTCCATTAGCACCAGCTGTATTCATGTGTTGTGTTCCACACGTATTGCTCGCTGTGGATGCCTGGACATTCCCCGGTGTATTAATGGGATCATAGTAGCACGACTGAGCTGTTGGATTCAGCGAGCTACTGTGCGATAACGATTGCTGGGCTCCGGGAGTTACCGACGATGATGATGATGTAACAGCAGCCGATTGTTGGTGACTATTGGGGGATACTAACATCTGATGTGGATGTACGGTGTACGAGAGTGAAGCTTGATGAGGATTTGCTGAGAAATTGTATGATGCACCACAGGGTGAGAAGGGAAAGAGACTGGGTAGGGGATCGATGTCCAATGCTGGTAGTCCTGGAAACGTTGTCGCCATCTCGTCGGTGGACCAATAATTTGATGCGCAAGTGTTTCCACCACTACTACCGCCAGGGTTGTTAATTATCACTTGTGAATTATTTTGTGCAGATCCACCTAGGTCGCCGGTAACGATTGGATCGAAACAGGAACCGCAATCAAAATCGTTCGTTGGCAATGAGGATAGTGGTAAAACCGTGGTACCCTGACACGATAAACAGCCGATACAGGAGGCGACAGCACACTCTTGCTGCAAGTAAATAGATTATAGAATACAATTTTTGTGGTATACGAAAGTAAATTGTGTTTCACAACGGTGGCATGATTTTAATATTATACGAGTAAGTATACGGTAAAATAATTGCATCCTGTAATTAAAGTTTGTCTTAGTGGCTATAAACATCGCAAATTAACTGATTAGACAAAATTCTTTATTCCTCATTGTATTAGTTTGTAATTATTAATACTTCCCTCTAGTACAAACAACTGATTTAACCCATATTTAGCATTATCATGTTAAATTAAACGTTTTACAGATTAATTCGTTATATGTATATAAGGTTCGCATCATGCTAAAACGAGCTTGAGAAAGCAATATCCCGGTGAAAAATAACAAAGCTGCTGCTGCTGATGGATTGCCGGCAGAACATTTTAAAGCCGGATGCGAAGGGCATGCACCGACTTGTTATAGCCTTTTTACACCGGAACGCATTTAACATATTTTCGCATTATTCCGCATTTTTGAAAGATGCGGCCAAAATGCTAAAAATTGTACATAGATTTGGTTGTTGGAAAGATGTTTTCGTATCCATGTAAAATGCGGAAAAATGCACTGAGTTGTACTCCGAAGTAGCTGAATTTCAGCGATTTTTCTCAATAATGTTGATCCGGCAACCACAAATTTCGTTGTTTGTTTACATAATAAAAAATTTACATTTTTGCCAAATTATTAATTAATGAAGTTAAGTTAAAAGCATTCACGCTTCGTGGATTATTCGAAGCAATGTTAATAGATTTGTGGAACGAAAATATTGGCGGTTTATAAGGCAAATGGAAAAATATGTGAGTTAAGTAACAGCTGACAATATGCGAAATTGCCACTTTTGGTGTAAAAAGGCTGTTAGTACTATTTGGCTGGAAGAACGCATGCCCGCTTAATACCATATGCGCCAACTATAGAGTCTTCTTCCCATTGTCTACAAAGTTCTATCGAGCGTACTATGTAAATGATTGAAATTTAGGGTCAACGAAATAATTGGTCCCTATAAGTGTAAAGGTATTTACAGCTATATATGAGTTTGGTATACCAGCAAAGCTAATGCGTTAATGCAGAATGACATGAACTGGCACGAGATCATGTTAAAACTGCGATAGGCCCCTCCGAAACTTTTAATACCAATCGAGGTTTTAGGCAAGGTAATAGCACTGATCGACAAGGGTTTTTTTCAAGTGTTGCATTATGTGAAAACTCCTTAGAAGGTTTTGACATGGGAAATTCAAATACGACATCAGAATTTTTCTATTAGGCATGATTTTTTGTTTATTTGAAAATAAGTTTTGATATCCATTAACAACACTATGCAACAAATTGAGACTTTTTGCAAAATACAAGAACTTGACAGTATATGTGTGATTCTACTATCGAAGGGTAATAAAACACTACTCAGTTTGGCGAGATTGGTGGCCAATTTTTTTTATTGACCTTAAAAGATTGTCAAAATCAGTGAGCCTCTCGAATAATGATATCATGAGTATTTGTCCAACAGCTAACTCATACTTCGTGATGGCGCTAAGTTATATTGGGCAATTATATAGTTGGGAGTTTTGTGCACAAATTAAAAAAATACAAGAAGAATACATTTTTTCTTTTTTCTGCATAACTTTGAGTGAGTCCAAATTTTTAACTAACAGTGTTCACCAAAATTGAAAGCGCGGTAATTTTGAACAACTTTTGTAAACATACCGACACAATCTGAACATGTCTAGGCAGCCTAAACGCCCCTTAAAGTAAAAATTTTAATATTTTGCGAGTGAGACAATTTTTCTGCTTAATTGTTTACGTTTTTTTGTTGTTGTTTATTAAGTATCTGTTACGCGCCGCAAAAGCACTAGGGTAATTCGGCTTTTGACTAGCTCGGTCGGCTTTTCGTCGGGTGTGAATCCCAACCCATTACCCTAGCCGGACGGACGTTACAAATAAAGTTGAACACAAACACTTGAACACAAACATAGTACATCGAGAGTGAGAGAAAGATGTTGCCTCTAACCGCCCTTTCCCTACCTTGGTCCCGAAGATGACCCTTCTTCCGCTGGGACCCCTTAAACCCGCTCGCACTTATCCTTACCTTTTCACATCACCACCCCATTTAAGCTTCTTAGGCAATCATTTTCATTTTTGTCAATTTAAATCTCAAAATCTGCACAAAAAAAAAACACTAAAATCAATATAACGATTTCAACATCAATTAACAAAAAAAAACAAAATATAATCATTAGTTTGAATAAAATCATTAAAATTAAACAATTAAAAAAAATTAATAATAACTTATTTTTCTATCCTACTTACTGATAGTCATGAAACTCGATAAATTTCTTAAGCTGTTTTTTTTCTTTTACACACCAACAGATCAAACATACCCTGTATCATAGAACAACTAACTTATTATTTAATTTTCTGTTTTTTGTATTTTCAGACTCTGCCTGACCTGTCTTGAAGGAGCTCCTTAAAGTGGTTTATCGGCGGTTTTATTTAAAACTTGTCTTCAGGGTGTAATTTCACACAAGGGTCCTAGTGGACAAAATATATAATTTTATTTGCCATTTATTTTTTTTATTTATTTTTTTAATATTTTAACTAATCACTTCACACCCAATAACCTACCTGTAATTTATATTATTATTGTTGATTTAATTTTCGCCTTAAAATTTTAATGTCTTTTTCTGATATCTTTTTTTTTTTTTTTTTTAATTGTTGAAAAAAAAATTTCCCTGATATTTTGTATTTTTTTTTTATCCAACACCTTTGCTCCGATACAAAAAAAAAACAAGCTTAGAGCTGTCCGGCCGTGTGCAGATCTTTAAACTTTCTGATGGACTCTTTTCCATCTTCCATTGGCCGTTCCGCTGCGCGCAGCTTGGATATATTTTCCCGCGCCAGCCATCTTTTTATTACCCTTAGAAATTTCCAACTTATCTACTCGTCCCATTCCTTACTTTATTTAAAATTTCGCGGTTCGTCCCTTTCATATAATTTTTCCCCTATCTAAAATCTAATCTTTCTATCTCTATCTTTTTTTATAGCTCTGCACGGTTTTATAGCTTCCCCACATCTAGGACATAAACCCATTGCAAACATTAAATCTGGATTACAAATGAGAAAAACTCGGGAAATGAATTTCATTCATTGATGTCTTTTTTTCATCACTTGTCACTTCGCGATCATAGCAATCATTGAAATCAGTCAAATAAAAGAATAAAGTGAATAGCATATCAATTAGATGCAAACTAATAAAGTTAGCAAAAAGGTTATTTGTTTTTGTGTTGAAATTATGAAAAAATCTTGAAAAAGTGCAATACCAATATAAATAATTTTTGTTATATTTGTGGTATTTTTACACTAAATAAAAGAAGACGTAATCTTACCAAACAATTTAAGAATATATACATGAGTTGCTACTGTTATTGATTTCCACCCAACTCAGTATGCATATTATGCTATATTGATATTTTCTACTGGAAAAAAGGAAAGCGATCGTTTCTCCAGTTTAATGCTCCTATGATTTTAATAAACCCGGGCAGAAAACTTAATTAAAAAATTGTTACGCATGCAAAAACAAAGTTCAAGGAATGAATTTGGAGAAAACAAATACTATCCAATACCAATCCGTTTCTAGTGCCATATTACCAAAAATTTGTTCAACTGACGTTCCAGTACTAAAACAACCTATGAAGAATGAACGCCTTAAGACTTGTCACGAATCAACGCCGGTTTTAAGTTGAGACAGCGAAGAAACTTATTTTCAGTATGATCCGGGACCATCATGCAGCCCTATCTTGATTACGCAAAAGCGTAATTATTTCATGTTTTCCAAATTGGAATTATTGCAACGCAAATCGAAAGAGTTTGCCAAATTTTTAAAGGCACAAAACTTGTTGAGTCCTCGATTTTAGGTCATATCTCCAATGATGTTTTACTCTTGACGATAAAAACACGTTTGCATACTGTAAAGATACAAAAATGCTTATGGAAAATATGAAAATTGCATACGATCCCGATGATTGGCGATTGTTTATAGACAGCTCAAAGCAGAGTGTAAAATCTGTGCTTTTACATAAAACAAACACGAAACCATGTGTTCCAATAGCCTATAGCCCCCACACAAAAAAAAATTTATGAATGAAAAAATGGAGCAGATTTTAAAACTTATAAAATATGGACCATGAGTGCTGTATCTGCTGCGATCTTTAAATGCTATGCGGACTTCAAGGTGGTTACACAAAATACATGTGCTTTTTAAGCAGTTGGAATTCCCGATATATAGGAAACCAATACCAGATCTATGCAATGGAGAATAGGGGTGATTACAAATTGGGAGAAAATAATGTAATTAAAAAGCACTGCTGCCATATGAGCGCGTTCTGATTCCATTTCTTTACATAAAACTTGGAATTGTGAAAAATTTTCTAAATGCTATCGTACGAAATAAGGATAACCCTGAACATGCGCTTGAAGTTTTAAACCCTTTGCGAGATCAAATCAAAAAATTCTCTCTTGAAAAGTTGAAAGAAGGTAAGTATGTATTTTAATAGTTCATTCAATACATTCAAAAATATCTACATAGTATAGAGAATATTTGTTTTCATTCATTTTCGGTATCAATGATTTTTTCACTGCCGCAACGACCGTACTGGTTTATGAAAAACCACGCGCAGACACACTCTGGTACGATGATGAATGTCGCGAAATGTCTGAGGAAATGGATGCTGCATACAATCAACTGCAGCCAATTGCGACGCGTACGGTGACGGAGCGTTATAAAGAGAAAAGGAGGGAGATGAAACGCCTGTTCAGACGGAAAAAGCATCTGTGGAAGAACTATAGGGATAGATAGAGGTGAGGCCCGAAAGTTCTACCAAAAGGTAAAGAGTAACAATTTTGGAACAGGGATCCCCTCCTGTAAGGATAGAGACGGAAATCTGGTCACGAACACTCGGAATGTGCTGCAAATATGGAGGGAACACTTCCAATCTCTACTTGTTCCCGAAGGCAGCTTAAGTGACGAAATCGCACCAATCATCGACGATGGAGTAGACTGTCCACCACCGAGCCAAAACGAGATCAGCACGGCAACTGAGCGGCTTGAAAATAATAAAGCTGCGGGAGCCGATGGACCGCCGGCAGAGCTTTTTAAAGTCGGCGGCGATGACCTGGTAACATGCATGCACCAGCTCAGAAACACGATTTGGCTCAGGGAGTGCATGCCCTATGATTGGAATCTGAGTGTCCTATGTCCCGTGCTTAAGAAAGGCGATCCAAGTCGTGTACCAACTATTAGCCTTTTACCCATCGCATACAAGGTCCTGTATAGTGTATTATGTGACAGACTAAAGCCCATTCTGGCGAACCTGATTGGACCTTATCAGTGTGGCTTTAGACCTGGTAAATCCACCACCGACCAGATATTCACGCTACGACAAATCCTGGAGAAGACCCAAGCAATGCAGATCGACACCTATCATCTGTTCATCGATTACAAAGCTGCATTCGACAGCCCGATACGACAGAAATTGTTGGAAGCTATGGCTGAGTTTGGTATCCCCGCGAAGCTAATTCGACTCTGCGGGATGACACAGACTGACACGAAGTCTTCACTAAAAATTGGCAAAAATCTGTCAGAGACATTTTCTACGAGGCTTTAGACAAGGCGTTAGTCTGTCCTGATCATGCGGAAAGCAGCAGTAAACAGGAATGGCACCATATTTAACAAAAGCCAGATGTTGCTCGCGTATGCTGTAATATAGATATTATTGGACGTGGATTGCGAGATGTTACTGCGGTTTTTTCGACAAAACTAAGTTATTTGTTTCAACAAACAAAGAGTCCACTCGTCTAGGACGCTGCGTGAACGTTAACAACTATAATTTTGAAGTGGTAGATGATTTTGTCTACCTAGACAAAAATAATAATGGCTGCCTAAAAATCAAAAGACGAGTATTGATCACAAACCGCTGCTACTATGCGCTAAGCAACGATTTAACGACAAAGCGCTTTCTCAAAGAACAAAGATCCAGCACTACCAGACTCTGATCCTAACTGTCTTGCTCTACAGCGCAGAATCCTGGGTAATGACACAAGCGGATCAATCTATTCTGGGAGTCTTCGAGACAAAAATATACTCCGCAAAATATTTGGACCCATCATAGTGAACGGAAAGTACCGTCGTCGAATGAACCATGAGCTGTACAACGACATCGACGTGGTCAAGCGCTTTCAAATAGACCGAACACGTTGTACGAATGGATGAAAACGCTCCGGCTCGCAAAGTCTTCGGTAATAAACTCGATGTGTGGCGCAGGAGGGGGCGACCAAAACTCCGATGGTTGGACCAGTTGAAAGAGCTGTTAACTAAGCTTGGTGTGATGAACTATCTACGGAGCGCAAAAGACCGAAGCGCTTGGAATACTTTTCTACGTGCGGCCACTAATAGATAAATTTCTGTTGTTGCTGCCATTAAAGAAGAAGAAGAGGATTTTTTCAGACGTGCTTAATGGCCCAGATATTCGAAAATTGATGAAAGATAAGCGGTTCGACAACATGGAGCTCAATAAAGGATGTAATAGCTTCACAAAATCATGTCAATAGCATTCATATGTCGTTAAACATTTTTTTCTTGTACCACCATTTAGAATATTTTAGTCGCCAACTTTCAACGGAATCAGATGAACACGGTGAACGGTTCCATTAAACAGCATCACAATTCAGGTTAAGGTGATAATGACTTTATAAATATATACCATAGACAACAGTCAACGGCCTAATCCATGGGCGCAAGAGACACACACGCATTCGCTCTCAGATTGAACGAGAACAAACAAATTACAGGTTTTCATACATATTTTACTATATTCAGCTGCTGTTGAACAAAGAGAGAAAGTAATAACCGGCCAAATGAAAGTACTGCTCGAAACGTACGCAGAGCAAAAAGTTCTCCTCAACAAACTTTACGACAGCAAATTGACACAATGGAATTACACCAAAAATTCCCTGTTTCAACGGCGGAGGATTTAATTGCATTGAATAGCGAAATAAATGTTAACAATAAAAATGCTTATGTAAGTATTCATTTATACCTTTGATATTATTTATATAATTATTAATAATTTTATTTTTTAGGTAAAATTTCTGAACTTGATACTCAAACCATGTGGTTAAAAAAAAAAAATTAAAATATGTATTAAGTACTAAAGTTGTCATGGCCTACAACATTGATGGGGTCCGTGCCAAAAAAAAAGTCTCAGACGTCTGGAAAATGTATACTCCGTGCTAAGGGAGAAACAGAAAAACTTTTAGTTTTTTATGTCTATACGTTGTGTTTTTGATATCGAGTTTGTCTTAATTTCTCGCTTCTTTTGCAGCTGTATAGCTCTTCTTAATTGGTCTTTTGCAGGCACAGGGAATTTTGCGTTAATTGGTATTAATTCTGAAAAAATATAAATAAAGTAATCTGAATACAAAGTATATTATAATATTTAAAATTGGTATTACCCCTTAGCACGGAGTATACATTTTCCAGACGTCTGAGACTTTTTTTTGGCACGGACCCCATCAATGTTGTAGGCCATGACAACTTTAGTACTTAATACATATTTTAAGTTTTTTTTATATTTTTTATACATACGTGAATTTTGTTAGTTTTAGTTTTAAAATTAATTATTTAATTGTTGTTTTCTGCTTAAAAATTAAAATAATTTAAGTCTCCAGTATTTTCATCATGGAAATGTCATTAGTGGAATAACTGGTACATTAGTACTAAAGGAATAGTTGATTTGTACTGACTATTGATTTCATCGGTCTAATCGCATAACTAGTGTAAATGCATTAACTCTATTGTTGTGGCAGTAATATCAGTGAAATAACACATCACAAAAGGTTATGCGGAAGGTGGCAACTGACTACCGCCAATCTCATCCTCATGTAAATTTCGTCAGTCAAAAGTTAATATTAGTTTAGCGGAACCTGCTTAGTAATTCTCAGTGATTAATCATATCGTTCGTCATTCGCCAACTGCTGGGATATTACCAATTTTACAATTACAATTTCTTACATGTTTGTCTTCGGGTAACAAGGAAAGGGGTCCCAGGATACCGTAAAGGCAGACATTTTTTGGCGCTTAAAAAAATTTATTGAATACGCAGATTTAAAAAAAGTCTATAGTATATGGCAAAGTACAGGAGGCTCAAGACCACGATGAACTAGCATTATTGGAGGATTCAGAAGATGAATAATGAAAATAATAGTTAGGCATAAAGCACTACAATATAACTCAAAAGTGTGCCCTTATTATTTTTATTTATGGGCCATTTAGGGTGCCTAGACACGTTCAGATTTTATTGGAATGTTTACAAAAGTAGTTCAAAATTCCGTGCCTACAATTTTTGCGAACATTGTTAGTTAAAAAATTTGGACTCCCTCAAAGTTATAGCCTTTTTACACAAAAAAGGCATTTCGCATTTTGAGCAGTAAATGAGAAATGCCATTAAGTGGTTTTATAGCCTTTTTACATCATAAAAGTATTTCACATTTTGAGCTGAAAATGCGAAATGCTAAAAAGTGGTTTTACACTGCACATTTTTCTATTCGTCTTGTAAACCTGCAATATTTTCCTGCCACAAACATATGACCATTCTTTCGGAGGCAGTTAGGGTTGCCAGATGAGCTAGATTGGGCTGGAATTTCCAGATTTTCTATGTAAAGTCCAGTTACAAGCTATTCAATAATTTTTCCAGCTAAATATACAATTTTTAATAATATTTCAATAGAAAAGACTATACGTTTAGTTATTTATCTATTTCATTCTCAATAAGGTGATTTTTGAATGCTAATTACTTTTAACCGGCACTCAGTTACACCCAAAGAGAGAAAATAATAGAACGCAGTATTTCCATATTGCCCCATCTCTGATTTGTGTCACAAATACTAATAATTTGACAATTGTTAACAGCTGATCGATAGAATGGCATTTGATCTCATACGTGCAGAACTTTTAATAAGGCTGAATTTTGATGAAAATTTTAAAAAACTTTTTGATATCACCTGGACGAACGGAACTAACAAAATATGTTTCTACAAATACATAATGTATGTGGCAAAATAAATAAAAATAAATATACATATTTAGGAATTATTTTACGTTTTATCTATAAGGATTGCATTAAAACTGTTTTGCTTTGTTTTGAAAATTTAATTTGTAAGAAATAATTGAATTAAAAATATGTGGTTAGGTTTTGTTAATTTAATTTAATTTACTTTATTTTATTTATGTTTTTATAATTTAATTAAATTATTTTAATAAGTGAATTTAACAGAATTTATTTCTCAGATTTGAGGATTTGCGAAATCCAGATTTTTTTTATAAAATCCAGCTAACTTATTCAAAATTCCATTGGAATCTGGCGATTCCACGAAGCGCGAATGCCATTAAGTAATTGGAATAATCATTTATTATTTTTTTGTCCGTCCATGTTGTTTAGCATTTTTTCTCGATAAATGTAAATAAACAACGAAAATAGTGGTTGTCGGATCAACATTACTGAGAAAAATCGCTTAAATAAAGCTTTTCAGAGTACAACTCAGTGCATTTTTCCGCATCTTCACGCATGCGAAAATATGTTGACATCTTTCCAACAACAAAATACATGTAAAAATTTTAGCATTTTGGCCGCATCTTTTAAAGATGCGGAATAATGCGGAAATATGTTAAATGCGATTCAGTATAATAAGGTTATTATGCAGAAAAAAGTAAAAATAGCATTTTTTTTTAAGAAAAGGCCAGGAATAAATTCCTTTTTTGGGATAGTGTTAATAAAATTTGTGCATAAAACTCTCTGCTATATTATTGTCGGATATAAAGGGTGTCCCAACAAGAACGCAATTTTTAAATCTGGCAACATTCGAAGTGTCATTGTTTGACATTTGAACAATTGTTATTGTTTGCTAGTAGAAGGTACGAGGTTAGTAAAAATGGAGCGCTACACTAATGAAGAACGCATTCTCATTGTGAAATTGTTTTACCAAAATCGTGAAAGTTTTGCGGCTACAGTTCGCAAATTGCGATCAATTTGGGGTCACAATAATGCTCCAAAAGAGTCAACTGTAAAGAGATTAATGGATAAATTTGTCGAAACTGGGTTTGTTAGTGATGTAAAGACAACAACGCGCCAACGACCAGGTCGATCGACCAATAATGTCGCAGCTGTACGTGATGATGTCGCATGAGGCAGGTCAAGCGCAAACAATCAATGGTGTTCGGTATCGTGAAATGATAACCAGTTTTTTCTTGCCTCGAATTGAAGAAATGAATGTGGGGGGCATGTGGTTCCAACAAGACGGTGCCACATGTCATACAGCCAGAGAAACAATTCAATTGCTGCATCAGTCATTTCCCGGACGTGTTATTTCGCGTTTTGGAGATCAGAATTGGCCGCCTAGATCGTGCGATTTAACACCATTAGATTTTTTTCTTTGGGGTTTTTTGAAGTCGATGGTTTACGCGAATAAGCCGACGACGACTCAAGCCTTAAAAGAGGAAATTGGACGCTGCGTTAATGAAATACCGTAGCATATATGCTGAAAATTTCACTAAAAGATCGCGTGCATGCCAGCAAAGCCGCGGCGGCCATCTGCACGATATATTGTTCCATACATAACCTCATTCTGTCTACTTTACGATATAATAAAGTTTCACGATTTTTTTTAAATATCTGTGTTTTATTTAAAATTTAAAAATTGCGCTTTTGTGAAGTGTGAATTTGCTGTTGGACAAAAATTTATGACACTTTTTTTCGAGGGGCTCACTGATTTTGAGAATCTTTGAGGTCAATAAAAAACATGGTCACCAATCTCGCCAAACGGAGTATGGGGTTTTATTTACCCTTTGAAGTAGAATCAAACCTATACTGTCAAGTTCTTGTATTTGTTTCACTGTTGCACTGTGTAATTTGTATGAAGGCGATTGCTGAAAATTTTTGTAGAAACAGGTGGCAACATGCCTGTTCGGCTGTAATTATAGCCCTTTTCTATTTTATCGTTACCCTATTCTATTTTTAATATTCTACGTAAACCTGGGATGCAACATGTCCTTAAATGTGACTTTTTTGTACTCTAATTTTGATTTCTTCCACGGATGCTGCAGCGACGTGTCCGATGAACATGCTAAAAGGTTCCACAATAACGTTATAATTTTAGAAAAGCGTTACGAAGGGAAATATATGCCTCCTATGCTCGCTGACTGCTGCTGGAATATTTTACATGACTGCAAGAATATTCAGTATAAAATTAAGAAGTAACAATATTAACTACAGTAAAATTCGCTTAGCTGCTCCTTCGCTTAGCAGCTCTTTCCGGATAAGAGCACTTAAACTCGTTAGGGCTGCATTTAAATGCATTTTGCTCAGCTGCACTTTCGTCCTAGCAACCTCGATGATTGTGTTGTACAATTCAATTTCCTATAGAAAAATTTTCGTTTACCAACATATTCAAAATCGGTATCTTATAATCATATGTTTTATATTTTTTCTTGATTTAATAAGTGTGATTTTTGAATTTTTAAATAAAACTAACGATTAATAATTAATCTTGACGGCAATTCTGCAAAAAACGTAACAAATTGGGGTAACTGCATCATATATAAATGTAAAAAAATCCTCATTACTGCCATATGTGTGCAAGTAAAAAAAATCCGGATAAGTGCACATTTCGCTTGAGTGCACCGAAATTCAGTGCAGCTAAGCAAATTATACTGTAATAGAAAATACATATGTGACCCGGTAAGTTAAAAGGGACCTATGGGTCGAAAAAATCGATTTTTACTTTTTTGGTGATTCTTATAGTAGACAACACGCACTTTCTAATGCAACAAACCACAGCTTTCTAGCTGCATTAGTTTTGGCAGAAATTAGCTTTAAATTAGACAATCATCAACATCAAGAATCAACTTTTTAACTTCAAAGTCGTTTTTCTCCAAAACTTATTTTCTGAGGTCCCTTTTAACTAACCGGGTCACATATGTGTTCTTCTCATTTTTCATGTTCAGTAGTGATATTCAATACTTAAGGTTTGTGATGATAGCGGAGAAGTCAGAGCAAATGATGCTTATGGGATAATTTTATATCTACCAAATATTAGAAAATTAAATTTCTTATCTAAGATATTATCTCTTTTTTGCGTATGTATATTGTTTCTACCAAAGATTGTTTTAAATTGTTTATGGCTATTTGGCAGGCATTCTACTTTATTTTGTAGGTAACTATGTTAGTATTAGTATTCCACATAGAAATTGGTTTTAAACTGTAGCACATTTTCACATAACTTAGTTAAAACTTTAACATAGGTGTGTCAAAAACGAGTATATTTAAAAATGTATATCTATATAAACAAAAGAAACATAATTCGACAATTAAGCTAAATATATTAAGAAATTTTATCTTATCTTTATTTTATGAACTGCGACGCAATTTTTTTTATGATTTTAACTACTATCAATTTAGCTAACAGTATTATGAAACTGTTACATTTTTAAAACTAAAACTTCACAAAATTGTTGGTTTTATAACTATGTATAAATTATTTCTGTAGAATTTTCTCTCTTCAGTTTTTGATTTGAATATTATCGTAACATTTAAACGGGTGTATGTATGCACACATGCATTTAGACGTTCTTTAAGTTGTCGAGCTTATATTTTTCAATTTTTTTTATATTTGTAAACACTGAATACTTTGTTGCGAAATTTTTTAATAATAAAATCTTGTTACTTCTGCTTTTGTCATTTTTTTCATCACTTTTTTTTAAATAATTTTAACCGTCGGCAATGGTTACTTCTATAACGAATAAGTATAACGTATCCGCGGTTGTATGATAATTTACCTGCGGGCTATCCAATGCCAAACCGAATAATGGATTATTGGGAACATAACCCGTTTCAGGTTCCACAGGACCTCCATTTGAGACATCGCACGATATGTACATAGCTCCACCCTCTTGATCTTCCAGGGAATCTGCGTAAATGAAATAAAAGATTTATGAGAATTTTGTAAATAACATAACCATTGATAGTGTGTGTATGGTATATAAAAATACGGTGCGCATCCGACACACAGCATCCCTTAAAATTTTACAAGAAAACAACCACCTGTGGTAATACACTCAGCGTAAAGTTATCGCTTATACCAAACAGGGTGATTGAATGCGGACAGTGGAAAATAATCTATATTAATTTAAATTTATATAGATTAAATAGTTGTTTTTCTTCCAGTTGTTAGTGTAAACTTAAACATAAGCAAATTCAAAAAGTTGTTTTGAAGCATGACTAAGTGATCAACATTTTACAAAGTATTTTAGCAGAGAAATATTATGAAATTGAATTCTCTAACTGTGGGCGAAATTGCATTAAATTTTCTATCAAAGGTATGAGTTAAGTTGATTAAAAGGATGTGTTTCTATTAATTGCAAAAAAAAAACTTCAATTGACACTAATAGGTCCCTTGCAAAGAGTTGCGAGAAAGAATCTATAAGATAATATGCCTTTCCAAAATATTCCTTTTTGGACTTAAAAATTCTTACAGCCTTTTTACACCGGAACGCATTTAACATATTTCCGCGTTAGTCCGCATCTTTGAAAGATGCGGCCCAAATGCTAAAATTTTTACATGTATTTTGTTGTTGAAAATATGTTAACATATTTTCGCATCCAAGAAAGATGCGGAAAAATACACGGAGTTGTACTCTGAAAATTTTAATTAAAGCGATTTTTCTCAATAATGTTCATCCGGCAACCACCATTTTCGTTGTTTGTTTACATTTATCGGGAAAATTGCCAAACAACATGGACGGACAAAAAATTTACATTTTTGACAAAATATTAATAAATGACTATTCCAATTAGATAAAAGCATTCGCGCTTCGTGCAATACTGCCTCCGAAACAATGTTAATAGGTTTGTGGCAGGAAAATATTGCAGGTTTACAAGGAAAATGGAAAAATATGTGAGCTAGGCAACAGCTGACAATATGCGAAACTGCAGTGTAAAACCACTTTTTAGCATTCCACATCTTCAGCTTAAAATGCGGAATGCTTTTTTGGTGCAAAAAGGCTATTAGGCCCTTAGCGAGACACTCATTCAGTCTTAGGTCTGACAAGTTAATTTCTTGGCATAATGAACGTAGCAGTAGATAAAGGCGACTTCTTGGAATTTGATGACGACCCAGAAGAAGCCAACATGAACATTCATTTACAGCGATCAAATAGCGATCCGAAAATAGTTATATTAATATAACGAAAACAAACTGGCTTATCTTTACGAAGTTAATGGAAAGCAAGTAACCCAGGTGGAAAAGGTACACTGGACTCCACTGCAGAGTTATAGACTAATGTCTTAGCTGAAACAAAAAAAAATTCTGCAGTAAAATTTATACGAAAAGCAAAGCTAAGCCATACTGATAGATTGTAGAGATTGCAATCAATGCAGAAAATTGACAATAACTGGAGTGCATATAAGTCTTCAGTTAACAGTTTGAAAACCCGGATTAGAAAGCCAAAAGGCAGTCATGGAGAAAAATATGACAAATTCTAACAATAACATCGTAAACACTAGAGCTCTGCGCAAGTGGTCTTGATACGGCTTCCAACCTATTCGTTCTTTTTCAACACATTTGATTGTTTTGATTCTGCGAACAAGGTAAAAAAAAAACAAAACAAAAGAAGGAGAGCCTAAGAGCGAAAAAGTGTGAGTTTTGATCAAGACAGGGTTTTGTAAAACAAATGCAATTAAAAAGTTATGCACGACAGTATATGAATCAAAACAAAATGTGACATAATATAGACGTATATACAGCTGATGATGTACCAGAGTACACTAATATGATGTTTTCACTACGGCCGCATCCACATCCACATCCAAAAATCAATGAACGCGCGTTAAAGCCTATACAAAAAGCATAGGCAGATAAGTATGGGAAAAAGTTGCGTTCATATTGGACGCGACTTCCGATAAATTGCGTTTACTAAAAATTCGACTATTTTCGCAATCGAAACCCACCCATACCTGTTAATGGCAGCACTGCAAATTGCACATCCCTATTAAAACAGCTGTTTATCAGCATAAACATTAAATTGTAGAGGGAAACAGCGATCCGCATTTCTAGCGGGATAGCGAGCCGAAATGAAGTGTCTTCCTTGGTCAGTGCATGAAGGCGCTGTACCAACATTTGAAATATGCTCCTCTCTATAACGTAGCTATTAAATAAAAGTTAATAAGAATTACTTGAAATCAATGAAACGCTTCGTGCATTATCTATGAAATATCAAACTTTTCGCGGTCAAAAAAAAAAAAACAACTTAATCAGCTGTTTGGATGTGAACGCGGATGCAAAACTCAGTGGAAACACCATGCGTTTTCGATAAATCGTTAACGCGATAACCAAACGCAGGCTAATGGAAACCGCATATAATTCTTCACAAAGATGTTTAAAGATTAACTCGTCACTAGGATGACGTCACCTAGTGTGTGACACTGAATTGGCCAATAATACCAACAATAAAAAACTTTTCTGATCGCTTAGCCAAATTTGATGTATTAGTGTGTATCTAAATTAGTGTATCTAACACAAATTGATAACTAATCAGTACAATCGACGAATTCTTACGAACGACACTGTATTGGTACCAAAAGGATCAATTAAATGTTCTCAAAAGTATTTGTATTGTACCAAACAGAACAATTTATTGTATTATAAAGTACACAATTTATGGTTCCAAAATGTACAATTTATTGTACCAAATAATAATATTTCTTGTACCAAAATGTACACTTTATTGTACTAACTTTTTTTGCATCAAAAAATAACTTTTTTGAATCAAAAAGTAAAATTTATTGTAACTAAAAGCCCAGGTTATGGTACAAAAACTTACAATTTATTGTACCAAAAAGTACAATTTCTTGAACTAACAAATACAATCTAAAGGGTGTCCCAACAAGAACGCAATTTTTAAATCTGGCAATATTCGAAGTGTCATTGTTTGACATTTGAACAATTGTTATTGTTTGCTAGTAGAAGGTACGAGGTTAGTAAAAATGGGGCGCTACACGAATGAACAACGCATTCTCAATGTGAAATTGTTTTACCTATATGGTGAAAGTTTTGCAAAATGAATATGCTGATTTTGCCGCTAAAATCATCTTCAGTGACGAGGCCCATTTCCATCTTGATGGCTTCGTCAATAGGCAGAATTGAGGTGAGGAAAATCCTCGAGTGATTCACGAGAAGCAAATGCATCCTCAACGTGTCACTGTGTGGTGTGGTTTTTGGTCTGGGGGAATCATTGGACCTTTTTTTATGAAAATGAGGCAGGTCAAGCGCAAACAATCAATGGTGTTCGGTATCGTGAAATGATAACCAGTTTTTTCTTGCCTCGAATTGAAGAAATGAATGTGGAGGGCATGTGGTTCCAACAAGACGATGCCACATGTCATACAGCCAGAGAAACAATTCAATTGCTGCATCAGTCATTTCCCGGTCGTGTTATTTCGCGTTTTGGAGATCAGTATTGGCCGCCTAGATCGTGCGATTTAACACCATTAGATCTATTTCTTTGGGGTTTTTTGAAGTCGATGGTTTACGCGAATAAGCCGACGACGACTCAAGCCTTAAAAGAGGAAATTGGACGCTGCATTAATGAAATACCGCAGCATTTATGCGAAACGGGCATTGAAAATTTCATTAAAAGATCGCGTGCATGCCAGCAAAGCCGCGGCGGCCATCTGCACGATATATTGTTCCATACATAACCTCATTCTGTCTACTTTACGATAAAATAAAGTTTCACGATTTTTTTATAAATATCTGTGTTTTATTTAAAATTTAAAAATTGCGCTCTTGTTGGGACACCCTTTATTGTACCGAAAACTACAAAAAAAATTCTTGAACCAACAAATACAATCTATTGTAACAAAAACTAGATGTTTTTGTACAAAAAGTACACTTCATTGTACAAAAAATTAATTTTGTTCTTCTAAAAGGTAAAATTTATGGTACTAAAAAGTAAAAATAAATAACACTTTTCTGATCTTGAGCCGAATTTGGTTGTATCATTTCGATACACTTAACGTAAAATTAATATAATGTACTTGTAAGATCGACTAACAAAACACAAATACACAATTTCTTGAATTTGTATTTATTATACCAAAAAGTAAAATTTATTGCACCAAAAAGTACACATTATTTTACCAAAAATAATTGTTATTGTAGTAAAAAGTACAATTGATTGTAAATAAAAGCACAATTTATGGTACAAAAAGTGACAATTTATTATACCAAAAAAGTACAATTAATTGTACCAAAAATACAATTACTTGTTCAAAAAGTACACTTTATTCTGCCAAATAAAATAAATTACTTTTATTCTTCCAAAATTGTACCTTTTGTATGGTATGGTAGCAAATCTTGTACAAAAAAGTAAAATTTATTGTACCAAAGAGCACAATTTATTGTATCAAAGAGTACATTTTATTGTACTAAAAAGTACTTTTGTTGTAAAATGAACTTTAATTATGACAAACTCTTTTATAGCATCTAAAAGTACTTTTGTGAATCAAACCAAAAACTAATCTTGAATGCAAAAACAACAGTTCTGATTGTAACTCTATTCTATATAGATGGAGTTATTGATGAAAGTACTTTTCACAGGCTGTACGGAAAGTTGTTACTAGTCTATAGACTAGTCTTGGTCAGTAACACTTTTGATATTTCCGGTATAATAATTTCATGGGAAGCGATCACGTAAATTTTGGGACTTCGTTCCGAAATTGTTGAAATTTGCAAACATGAAACTTAAAGTGCGTTATTTAAAAAAGAAAAATATTTGGCCGTATGAAAATTTTGTAAGTTTATCTAAAAAATTTTCTAATTTAGGTGTGTATCGAAGAAATTTTTTTGTAATTGCTTGCTAAAAATTTCTACAATTCAGTATAATTTTTTTTTTATATTTTAAAAATTTAAAATTAGAACTATATTTAAGGAAAAATGCACCTCTAATTTGATGTCCCATAGTACATAATATTATTGTTGAGCATCTCAGTAAGTTTCAAGATGGAGTCTCTACAACTTCATGCAAATTTCATAAAATTCGGAGAGAAGACCCAAAACTTATTTGAAAGCTTCCCAGGAATTACTCTATATTAATCCTCAGCTTATTTTATGCACTCAAATATGCTAATATTTAAAATATAATACATTATTTAAGAGATGCGATCATTTCAGCGACTATTTTTGGATTATTGATAAAAAAAAACTACAACAATAGCAATAAATGCCTCTATAACAGCCCATATATTATAAATTTAAATCTCAAGTTCCTTTTTGAAGCCAATTAGTCGTATAATAGATTTAGTGTAGTAGGTTTTACCGTTTCGTCCACAATACAAATACTTTTTTGTGTTGTCCAACCGTAAAAAAAATTATTTGTTTTTACAGTAAAGTTCATTTAATGGCATCGCATTTGTTGTGTGTGAAACACTGTACTACTGTATCTATTTATGTACGCTTTAAACTCCGCCCTTTTCGCTGAGCGCAAGCAATGCCTGTCTCGCGGTCTCATTTTGTGGTAGTTGTTGCTTTTGTATTTGTAGTTTCTATTGGAAACGAGCAAAACAGGGTTGTTTAAGATACACACGCCGAATGCACCATCCATCCAATACATACATACGTAATTACGCATATATATACATTTGGATGGTCGTGTATAAGGCAAAATAATATATTTATTGAGAGACATATACAACGCTTAAGTAAATGATTATATACTATGTACTTATATACATTTATGTATGTAGGGTGGACTGAATAATTAAATGTTTTATATTCAAAAACGTTTTTTTTTTGTTTGTGTTTTTTTTTAATCAGATTCATTATGAGAGTGCTGTTATTTAAATTATTATCAATATGAGATTCAAACGACCAGTAATGACGAGTATGTCGGCACCTTTTTGCTATCCTTATCAAGCGATATTATTTAGGTATTTCTTTTACATTAAAATACCTATGTAGGTAGGTATATAGAAACACGGGCACACAAAGAAGTTTAAAGTTATTTTTTTCCAAAATTCAATGAGACTAATTATTTTGACCCGGACTTCAAAGCATTCCACAATGGTTTCAAATCAATTTTTTCTGGCCAAAATTATTTAAGTTAATAAAATAATAATTTTTGTTCAGAAATATATTAATATTGTTATATGTTGTCAATTTTATAACTTTTTCCTCCTAATTGGTCCAAAGTTCTGCTTCCTGCTTTGCTAGCTTATAATTAACAAATAAAAACAAATAGTAATTCAATTAAAATCTTATTTTTATGCTGTAAAAATAAAGTTATACATTAAGTGTCAGTTATGTCTAGCTTGCTCTCTTAAATTATATTACCATCTTCGAATTCGTCTTCATATTCTTCATATTTCGTCATATTCATCTTCATATTTTTGAAGCGAAGGTTGTCTAGAAAAATGTATATACTTTTAATAATTGCAATTATTCGCAAGATGTAATTAAAGAATATAGTTGAGCAGATCACATGTTGTTTTTGTAAGTTAATTTTATGCTGGACAAACTTTTTTTTAAACTTTAAATCAATTTGAATAAAGTGAAAAATTATAAAATTAAATATGCATGTCAAAAAGGTAATTTTTTTCCTATTTATCTTTCTTTTTTCAAACTTGTTATAGGAAATTATTTAAGTACTTACTATGAGTAAGAATATCCATTACAACTTAAATTTGTTATATTTTTATAAAAACACCGTACGACAAAATACATATGTTGTACTGCTCTAAATTGTTTTCGAAACTATACTAAAAATTTCTAACTTTGTCGCTCCAATGACTAACGGTTAACAACAGTTTACAAAAATATAATTTATTTCTGGTTGCTTTGATGTGTTTTAAATATTTGAGTAACGACAAAAATGGTAAAACACAAAGTAAAAAAATTAAATTTTTGCTCAGAGAGACCATTGTGCATTCACGTAAAAAAATAATCTGTCAACAATTATTCCATATATTTTCGTATCATAGGTATGTATGTACTTATATACGAGTAATGATATTGCTAAATTTTAATACAATTTTTTAGATGTAAATAATAAACAAAATAATTACACCCTAATTCATTGTGCATTTCTTAAAACATAACTACCTATTGATTTTATTGCGCAAAAAAAGAAACACATTTGTGCTGTTCACCCACTTACCCAGAATTATTTTCAAGAGTTTGGAACTTTTATATAGCAATCCCATGACATGACTCCTTTAGCAGGTTGCTGTAGTTTTTCAATTTGTTGTTGAGGTGGATGTGTAATTTTATACTTTTTACGTTTCATAATGTGTAA
This sequence comes from Muscina levida, assembly GCA_964034835.1. NCBI lineage: Eukaryota > Metazoa > Arthropoda > Insecta > Diptera > Muscidae > Muscina > Muscina levida. Next base: position 126,716,192 of record OZ035880.1, on the reverse strand, counting down.
TTTGTGTATATCTGAAAAAAAAATAAGATTGTATATATAAGAATTATGTATTTTTAATGTCATATTTTCATAAATTTATAGGAAATCATATATATTTTATAGTTATTTATTGTTATCAAAATTGCAGTTTTATATTCGGCAATTAAAATACTCAGATAGGAGAAATATTTCAAATGGTTATAAGAATAGTTATTCAAACTTAAACAAGATAAAAACATATGTATATGGAGAGAGTGCAATCCTTCTTCTTCTTTAATGGCAGCAATAACAGAAATTTATCCATCAGTAGCCGCATGTAGAAAAGTATTCCAAGCGTTTCGGTCTTTTGCGCTCCGTAGATAGTTCGTCACACCAAGCTTAGTTATCAGCTCTGTCACTTGGTCCATCCATCGGAGTTTTGGTCGCCTTCTTCTGCGCCACCCATCGAGTTTAGTGCCGAAGTCTTTTCGAGACGAAGCGTTTTCGTCCATTTGTACAACGTGTCCAAGCCATGTCTATTTGAACGCGCTTGACTACGTCGATGTCGTTGTACAGCTCATGATTCATTCGACGATGGTACTCGCCGTTAACGATGATGGGTCCAAATATTATGCATAGTATTTTTCTCTCGAAGACTCCCCGAATAGAGTGGTCTGCTTGTGTCATTACAAAGGATTTTGCACTGTAGAGCAAGACAGGTAGGTCCAGAGTCTGGTAGAGCTGGATCTTTGTTCTTCGGGAGAGCACATTGTCGTTAAATCGCTTGTTTAGCGCATAGTAGCAGCAGTTTCCGATCAAAACTAGTCTTTTGATTTCCAGGCTGACCATATTATTTTTATTTATGGCGGAGCCAAGGTAGACAAAATCATCTACCACTTTAAAGTTGTAGTTGTCAACGTTCACGCAGCTTACCAGACGAGTGGATTCTTTGTTCGTTAAAACAAATAACTTGGTTTTTCCTCGTTTATCACCAGACCCACTTCAGCCGACTGATTTTTAATGCTCGAAAAAGCCGCAGTAACATCTCGCAATCCACGTCCAATGATATCTATATCATCAGCATACGCCAGCAACATGTGACTTTTGTTGTAGATGGTACCATTCCTGTTTACTGCAGCCTTTCGCAGGATTATCTCCATTAGGATGTTAAAGAGATCGCAGGACAGATAATCGCCTTGTCTAAAGCCTCGCTTAATCAGCCATTAGACGACGTGTATTTTACATATGACATGCCAGTTTTCCCAGTGTAAAATTTATACATGTCTTGTGACCACTTTCAAACACTGCTTGTGTAAAACAATGTGTTAGATAACATATGTATACATTTCATTTAGAGCGTGCTCTATTTTGATGTGTAATACAAGATGTATTAAACAAGGTGGAGTTATCTGTACAACAAATTTGGCATTGCAACAACAAAGTGTTCCCTCCAAATTTGCAGCACACTCTAAATGTCAGTGGTATAGGATAAAATGGCGTACATAGGACAACTTATATTTATATATGTAGACAGCCTTCGACAACCTCTAAAAATTAGAAATACCGATATTACTTAAAAGAAACCCCTCTCTGATCCCAATAAAATTTTGTCGTTATTAATATGTTTATAAACGATATATAAAATTGAAAATTGGCGGTATAACATCTTCTTCGGATATCTCCTATCTATATATATAAAAGGCTTGGGTGACTGACTGATCACTCCACAGTCCAAATGGCTAAAGCTAGAACCGTGAAATTTGGAAAGTAGGATTCTTTTATGACGTAGGTGCGCACTAAGAAGGGGTTTTTGGAAATTCGGACTGGAAGCGGTTAAAATGGGCGTGGCACCGCCCCATACAACTGGAATTTTAAAATGGCTGTATCTTTTAAACCATTATAGGTACGAAGTCGAGATTTGGGACGTATATCGGACGTATAAGAAAAAATACTTTGTTTGTGGAAAGAGGGCGCTGCCACGCCCCTTTTTAAAAATAGTTATATTGGCCAAATAAATGGACCGATTGCATTATACTTTTTTTGTGTGATACTGTTCATAGGGTCTCTATCATAGTCTTCATGAAAATATAATTAGACAAAAGGGCGTGGCACCGGCCACACAAACTGAAATTTCAATCGGTCATATCTCAAGAGCCATTAGAGGTATGAAATTGATAGATGAGATTTGCTTCATATGGTACTGATACAAAGAGGATTACGTCTCGCTGGAAAATGGGTGGTGCCACGCCCCTTTTGAAAAAATCGTTATCTGGGCGCAATAAATGGACCGATTACAATGAAATTTTCACTGTGTCGCACTATCCATAGGGTCCCTATAATAGGCTACCTGAAAACATAATTAAACAAAGGGGCGTGGCACCGCTCACAAATTTCAATCGCTTATATTTTACGATCCATGTAAGGTATGAAGATAAGATTTCCTACATATTCGCTGGGAAATGGACGGTTCCACACCCCTTTTGAAAACGTTGTTATGACTGTCACATTAAAAGAAAATTTGTAATAACATTTTTAGAAACTATATATTTAAAATTGCGTACTGGCTGTAGATAAGATGATGAAATTTGGGACGGTGATTCTTCTTTTCGAGTAAACGTCAGCTAAGAATGGATTTGTGGAAATTCGTACATTTAGGGAGTAAAAATTACGAATAAGGGATAAAAGTTATACCATCTCCCAGACCAATCGGCTAATGCTATAATCGTGAATCCCAGGCCAAACGGCTGATGATGTAATTATGATTATTTATATAGGCTTGTTCCATATAGAATAAGAACGAAGCAAAGAGTTTTCTTACGTTTTATTGGTAAAAAGGGCCGGAAAGGGATAAAACTGGTATTAAACGGCTAAAGGTATAGTCTCAAAAATTTAAGTGAATATTTTAGATGTGCGATGTGACGCAATTTTTCGAGATTCGTTCTTTAGTTGTAAAAATACCGGAAAATGGATAAAACTGATGATATCACCCAGATCAAATACCCTACCTACAAAAATATATATAGAATTGCTCCTTATTGAATTAGAGAGACGCCAGATGGGTTTTTAGAATTTCGATCATTTAGTGGTCAAATTGCCTAATAGGTAAAAAACTGGTCCTATCACCCAGACCAAACCTTTAAAGCTATAATCGTATTAGGACATGCATCCTATAAAAATAGAGGGGGTAACAGGAATGAAAGGAATTTAGGAATAAAAAGGGACTATAACGGTATAATCACTCAGACCAATGGGATAAAGCTACAATCACATAAATGGAGTGTTCGTTTGTCTTTTGAAGCGTTTGCATTTTAGCTGTATTGCTCAAAGTCATAACAAGGTTCATTGTAAGTACGGGTGAAGCTACGCGAGCCGGGAACGCTAGTACATACATATTTGCATAAAGTTCTTTCACATGACGAACCTACATTTTTGACTAATTTCATAAATTTTTAACTACATTTTTGATGTTGAGCCATCTAAATACCGTGCTACCACCGAAGCGTCTAAAGGAGTTGGTAACATAACTTACTGATGCTCAACATAAAGTCTTTTTAGTGGCTTTGACTGATCCAAGAAACTAGGATCGGATGCGGTGGCCCAATAAGACACTCTCCTAACGTTTAAAAACTACTATGAAAACACGAAGAAAAGAAACAACAAGAACGCCCCAACAAACGTTAACTCTCTACAAAGATTGACAAATACATCGAAAGAACTGTGGCATCTTTTACAGCTGCCATGCAGAAATACACGACACATGTATGGTAATCTCATTAAGATTAAGTGATATTTGCGGAAAAAAATTTTTGGCCAAGGGGGATTTTCTAATTTGACTTTCCTGATCGTTTTTCACTTGGGAAGCTTACAACGTCCGATAGATCACGTGTTCCTCGGGCCATCCGTTCAATGGTAGCAAATGACAGAAGTCGCAATGTTGTGCAATCCAAGTGACATGCTAACACCAATGCGTCTAAGCAAGTACGTAACAGAAGTTACTCAAGCTCAACACAAAGGCTCTCTTAGCGGCTTTGGTAGCCCCAAGAAACTACGACCTAACAAGCTACTCTCTTAAAATAAAAAAGGGAAAACAAGAACCCACCACGGATTCAGACTGATTAAGTTCGCGCCGGCAAGAAACATGGTAGTGAGTGGAACCAGATTGCCGCATAGAGATATCCCCAAATATTGACTCGGACCACCACCTAGTCGCATTCAAGGTACGAACGTGAATAAGTAGTGCTAAAAACGCTCGTAACCAAACGGAAAGAAAGCTAAACATCACAAAGCTGCATACCACCGAGACAGCCAATGCCTGCTCCAACCAACTCCTCAATTACTTAAAACATGTTCCCGACATCCAGTTGCAGCATATTACGAATTATATGACCGTTATTATAAACCATGCTCGGAAAATCCATTGCACGATGATGAATGTCGCGTAATTTCTGAGGGAATGAATGCTGCCTACAAGACAAAATTGCAGATAATGGTAACGCGTGCGGTGACGGAACGATATAATGAGAAGAGGAGGGCGATGAAACGCCTGTTCAGGTGGAAAAGCGTCTATGAAAGAAAAGGAGAGAACCAGGACATCGAAAGTTACAGCGTTAGAGGTGAAGCCCGAAATTTATACCAAAAGGTAAAAAGTAAAGGTTGACGAACAGAGATCCCCACCTGAAAGGACAGAGATGGAACACGCAGAGTGTGCTGCAAATATGGAGGAAACACGAAGGCAGGATAAGTGACAAAATCACGCCAATCATCGACAACGGGGTATATTGTCCACCATCAAGCCAAAACGAGATGAGAACAGAATTTGCCCGGCTTAAAAATAACAAAGTCTTCACCTGCTCATAAATACAATTTGGCTTATGAAATGTGTCCCCGATGATTGGAATATGAATGTTCTATGTCCTGTGCTTAAAAAAGGCGATCCAAGAGTGTGTACCCGGCATCGTGGGTTCAGCCTTTTACCCATCGCATACATGGTACTATCTAGTGTTGTATGAAAAACTAAAACCCATCATAGCGAACCTGATTGAACCTTATCAGTGTGGTGGTACTTGGTAAATTCGTAATCCGTCAGATATTCACACTTCGGCAGATCCTGGAGAAGAACCGAGAAATGCAGATAGACACTTACCATCTGTTTATCAATTACAAAGCTGCATTCGACAGTCTGATACGACAGAAACTATTGTATGATATAGCTGAGTTTAATAACTCCAGGCAGGTTACACGACTTTGCGGGATGGCTCCGACGGAAGGGAAGGCTTTAGATAACACGACAATACGACTGGTACCATTTTTAATAAAAGTCACATGCTACTCGCGTATGCCGATGTTATATATATATATCATTGGCCTAACACTGCGGGATGGATCAGGTGAAAGAGCTGTTATCTATACTTGGTGTGACGAACTATCAACAGACCGCATATACAAACATTTGTTTGAGTAATAATAAAGCCGAAAAAAATCAAAAAAATTGCATTACAGGTCGCAAGATATAGAAGTGTGGGTGATTTTTAAATGTTGTTTGCAAAAATATACAAATCTTTGATTTATTGAATGATTTTGTAAGGGAAAATAATATAAATGCTTATTTTTTATTTTTAAAAGTTTTCAATAACTCTTATGAAAAAACATGTTCATTGCGAAATACCATAGATAGCGCAAAAGCCAATGGGTTTAAAATATTTTAAGCACATTTTCCTCACATTTATTTTTTTAGTTGATCTCCTTCTCGATCTTGATCAGAAACATTTATATTGGGTCAATTGTTTTTACACCAAATATTATTATTATTTGAATTTGTAATTGCAACAATTGATAAATATTAAATTTTCACTTTCAATTTAGTATTTAAAATCGGTTAACTTAATGCTGTTTTTAGTTTACAGAAGGCAATATATGTATTTTGTTATTGTGTAAATACTTGTTTTTAAACAATGGCTATTCTAGCTGTAGGTTTAAGTATTAACGTGAATAGTTTTTCAAATCCATTGAAATGTAAATAATTTTTCCCATTTTTATTTTTTAAAAAATATTTTATTTTTTTTATTATTTAAAAATATTATTAAAATCAAAGTTTTCCAAGTGTGGTGATATTGATTATTTTATTTTTTTATCGGTTTAATTAATTTTAGATTCAACGAATCTATATTTCACTGTTTATAAAACACTGTAATTCTTATCCACTTTATTCGTCTCACCTTTTCAATAGAGTGTATTCCATAACGAAAATTTTTGGTATCCTTATGTAATCCTTAGCAGATTTAAATAAAATATACAATATTTGTGCTTGATGTGTTAATTTTTCTTTGTTTTATTTGAAATTTATGTTGGAATCACTTTTTTTTAAACATATACAGATTTTTATTAAAATTACAAAAATATTAATTGCTTTAATTAAAAACCGTTACGCGACCACGTTAGACATAGATTTTGTGTGTGATTATGTGTGTGTTTTTTTTTTGTAAGGTGTAAGTATGTAAATTATTCCGATGTGCAACTTATTGATTTTTAACTAAGGAACAACTTGCAACGACGAACTAAAGACAGCAACTAATTTTAAGTTTCAGATCGATTCAGAAAAACTATTGTTCCTCCTTAACTGCTGTATATTGATGGTTAATTTTGAATGTGTGTTAAAGCGTAAAGCGACAACCACAAAGCAAAGGCAACAATTACACAAACACGTACACACAATCATACCCAAACATACTTCAGCGGATACAGTGACAACAGCAACTATTGCATTATAAACAACAACAACGACGACGACGACGACAAAGTTGACACCAAGAGAAAGACAATAAGAATATCGCCCTTAACAAAACATGAAAAAAAAAATTCAAAACACACTAGTGGATGAACCAGCTCATCACTGAAAACCCCTCCCTCTTCCGTACATAACTCACACCAATATAAATATCATTATAGGGATGCCATATTACGACATCGTACTGTAAATGCCATTTAATAATTTGAAACTTATAGCCTTTTTACACCAAAAAAGCATTCCGCATCTTGAAGATGCGGAATGCTAAAAAGTGGTTTTACACTGCAGTTTCGCATATTGTCAGCTGTTGTCTAGCTTACACATTTTTCCATTTGCCTTGTAAAACTGCAATATTTTCCTGCCACAAACCTATTAACATTGTTACGGAGGCTGTATTCCACGAAGCGCGAATAGTTTTAACTAATTGGAATAACCATTTATTAATATTTTGGCAAAAATTTAAATTTTTTGTCCGTCCATGTTGTTTGGCATTTTTTCCGATAAATGTTAACAAACGACGAAAATTGTGGTTGCCGGATCAACATTACTGAGAAAAATCGCTTAAATTCCAATTTTCAGAGTATAACTCACTGTATTTTTCCGCATCTTTCATGTATGCGAAAATATGTTAACATCTATCCAACAACAAAATACATGTAAAAATTTTAGCATTTTGGCCGCATCCATCAAAGATGCGGATTAACGCGGAAATATGTTAAATGCGTTCCGGTGTAAAAAGGCTATTATTTGTTTAAACTTGGCATTGAATTTATAACGTTTGTGGGCCAATCCTTATAGTAAAAATTCCAGAATTCTTCGAATTTTTGCAGGCACTATATCGGAAACCTCATAAAAGTCTAATTAATAGTAACATTAATGGATTAGAGTGACATAGGGAATGTTGGACACCAAGCAATGGTCTGATCGATTTTAACCTGGCTTAACGCAGTACTTATTTTGGTCTCTGCTTTATTCCAAGTGGAGACTGACCTCCCCGTGGTGTCAACTGGGGTAGCTACTTTCAACACCCGTTGGAAGTTGTGAGCTAAAATGTTCTTCCAAGAACAGAAAAAATTGGACTTGTTATTCACTCTAACAAAAACAGCCTACAATGAAAGATAGGAAAAGGCCACCTCAAAACGTTGACGTCCACCGCAAAAGAGAAAAGAACCACGGATCTGCACCTGGAACGTTCAAACGATGTACAGACCAGGAGCAGTTCTCAGTCTGAAAAAATGATTAATGAAAATAATTTTACATTTTAAGCCGATATACATACTGTTATTTAAATACATGCCACTATTAAACTTTTTAAGTACGCCTGGCTTTACCTTTAAATCATAACAATTTGCTTTATTTAATTTAAGGAAGTCTTTTGTGAAGAGAATATTTATATTTATTTAAATTAACTTGACTAAATGCTCTTTCTACATTTGCCGACGAATGTAGTAGTATCAGAATTTTTATACCTTCACCCTTAGGTATGAAGGTATATATTATTTGATACGACCCAAAAGTGTAACACATAGAAGGAGTGACTTTAGACCCTAGGTTTCTTTAAACCAAATTCGATTCATGACTTTTTAAGTCGTTTGAGCCATGTCCGTCTGTCTGTCTGTCCGTCTGCTGGCTGTCCGGCTGGTTCGCACGATAACTTTGAAAGACGCAACCAAATGTATTGAAATTTTGCACGAGTTAATATTTCCCCAAAACTACTTACGGTATTGCAAATGGGCTACATGGCCCCGCCCCTTCTGGTACCTCCCATACAAATACATCATTCCGCCCACTTTAGATATCGAGTTATAATATCAATACAACCAACGGGATCGTACCCACATTCTGTACTTAGTAAAGATATTACAGGATAAAGTTTTGGAAAAAAATTGGCTCCCTTCTGTAGCTCCCATACAAATGTACGTTTCCGCCCACTTTAGAGATGGAGTAATAATATCAATAAATCCAACGCGATCGTACCAAAATTCTTTATTTAGTAATGCTATAACCGGATACAGTTTTTGGAAAAAAAAACTGGAAGTCTAGCCACGCCTCATCTGGTACCTCCAATACACATTTAGAAATCGATTAATATTAGTAATATACCTAACGCGATCGTGCCCAAATTCTGTATTTAGTAAAGTTCAGGCAGGATAAAGTTTTAGAGAAAAATCTAGAAGTCTAGACACGCCGCTTCTGGTACCTCCCATACAAATGTATCACTCCGCCCACTTTGGAGATGGAGTAATAATATCAATATATTCGACACGATCGTGCCCAAATTCTGAATTATTTTAAGTTATAACAGGATAAAGTTTTGGAGAAAAAATCTGGAAGTCTAGATACGCCCCTTCTGGTACCTCCCATACAAATGTACCACTTCGCCCACTTTATAAATCGAGTAATAATATCAATATAATAGATTTTTTTTGTTTTACTGCGGGTGATGGTATATGTAAGTCGGGTTGCCCGACTGAAACTTTCCTACTGGTTTTAATAAATTTTGTTAAAATTGGAAAAGTAGGTTAGAGTCCGCACGTCTTAGCTCTCAGACTGTTTTCCAAAATTTCAACAACTCTTCGTTGTTACTATTAAATATATTTCTAAAATCTAACTTGGATACTTCGTGGAATTAATCACATTGTTGTGAAGGGAGGCATATTTCCAGTGTGCTAGGTGTGCGTTCGATCCAAGCGCCAACATTGATTCGGATCATTATAGTAATTATAATAATTATCTTGTCGCACCAAAGTTTTGCACTCGTCTTAATATAGCGTAAGCGTGTAGTTAAGAAGCTCCGTGCATGCTTCTTAGCTACTTGTTAATACTATCGGGATGAAAGAACGAATGCCTCATGATTAGAACCTCAGCGTATTATGTCCTGTGCATAAGAAAGACGACAAAAACATATGCGCCAACTATAAAGGTATTAGTCTCCTTCTCTTTGCCTACAAAATTCTATCGAGGGTACTATACTTCTTCTTCTTATTTGGCAGCAGCAACAGCATTTCATCTATCAGTAGCGTTTCGGTCTTTTGCGTTCCGTATGAGAGTTCGTCACACCAAGCATAGATAACAGCTCTTTCACCTTGTCCATCCATTAGACCAAGGACTTTTCTAACTGGAGCATTTTCATCTAATCGTACAACTTGCTCAAGCTAGCGCATTCGGTCTATTTGAATGCACTTGACTACATCGATGTCGTTATACAGGTCATGATTTATTCGACGACGGTACTCACATTTTTCTCTCGAAGACTCATTACCAGGGCAACCGGAAATATGCCCTAAAAATCGTGTTTTATGCGCATAAAATGACCTGAAAAATAGCAAAGTATGACCTTAAAATCAACAAAAACATGCTCTAAAAAATTAAAGTGACAATTTTTTTCATATGAATTAGAAATATTTTTATTTAAAGTAAAAAAAACAATTTTAAAATTAAAAGAGAAACAATATTTTTTTAAATTCAGACTTTGTAAGTATTTTTGGTAAATTTACATACACAAATATTAATTAAGTAAAATAAAATATAAATAAATATTTAAATATTATTATTTAAGGAATAATTAAAAAAATATCACATGAATTTATTTAACATTAAAGTAACAAAAATATTAAACCATGTTTCCTAAGTATCACGGTGTTTTTGTATGTTGAGCATCTTATTTGAGATTGTTGTTGCAATAAACTACAAAATATTGATATAAATTATCGAACAAAAAATGTCAAGACATCCTTTGCAGTTTGAATGGATTGTGCATCCTCTTCGTTTAATGCACTTAGGACCTTCAGAATGTCTTCACAATTGTTGGCATAGTAGTTAACGGTTTCAAGCCATGTTCCCCATTGTGTTGTTATAGCTTCTGGAGGTAATGGAAGGTCTTGAAAAAGTTCCTCTCTACATGGAGCTTTTAAAAATACCTCTTCACATTAGCAATAGCTTTATTTACGTTTTCATACAAATTCTTAATACATTCACACAATCATGTCACATGCATCTGAACTTATTTCGCCAGCTATAACGTTAGCCACATTTCTGCGCAGTTTTTCCTGAAAATTATGTTCTTTTGACAGTCTACCGGAACATTCTGACAAAAATAATTGTTTGGTCTGCTTATTTGAACTTCTCTGACTTAGTTGAATATGTTTGCCGCTTTCCACATGTTGCTTCACTTGAAATCTGCGATCTGCTGCAATAACTTTGCAAAGACACTTGTTTTTACGAACAAAAAAAAATAATGTGAAAAACATAAAATATGCTTAAAAAAGGATATTTTTAAAAAAATTTGGCCTAAAAAATATAAATTATGCTTTAAAAAAGGAGGATTTTTTAAAATTTGCTCCTAAAACAAAAATTTTCCGAAATATGACTTTATGGGTAAAATATGCCAAAATATGCTCTAACAAATATTTCTCAAAACACTTGTAGGACCATGAAACATGTAAATACATTACCTATTTGTTAATATCTCGTTGTAAAAAAAACATGCTGTAGCATATTTCCGGTTGCCCTGCTCATTACATTACACAGGATTTCGAGCTGCAGAGCAAGACAGCTAGGATCAGTGTTAAAGATGGTACCAGTCATGTTTACTGCAGCCTTTCGCATGATCATCGCCATTATGATAGATCGCATGACAGACTTATCGCCTTGTCTAGAGCTTCGCTTGGTAGGAAATGACTGTCAGATTTTTGCCTATTTTCACTAAAGTCCTCGTGACAGTCAGTGTCATCCCGCAAATTCGTATCATCTTCGCGACGATATCAAACTCAGCCAAAGCATCTAATATGTATTTTCTGTCGTATCGGATTGCAGCTTTGTCAACGATAAGCAGATGGTGTCGATCCTCATTTCTTGGATCTTGACCTTGTGCAGACAGCTCCGGGCTAAATTTAAGCTGTATCGTGCTTGTTTTTAAAATTATTTAATTTTAAAAAAACAAGCATAGTGCTAAGTACTACAAACTTTAAGATTTTTCATTCTAAAATTAAGATTTTCAACTATATTCTAAAATTTTCGAGCTTCACAGACATTTATGGCCTTTTCGGCTTGTTTTAAGCCCATTTTTTCTTAAATTTAGCTTGTTTTTTCCCTCAGTGTAGAGATGTGTAAAAACTCGCGGTAGTTGCTTCACACATACGAATCGCTTTTCTTAAGCACAGGACAGATTGTAATTCCTTAAGCCAAATCGTGTTTATGCCAACTCATCGCCTTCGGCTTTAAAAAGCTTTGCCGTGTAAATCTCGTTTTGGCTCGGCGGTGTACAGTCTATTTCGTGGTCGATATTCGGCGTGATTTCGTCACCTATGCTGCCAACGGGAACGAGCAGAAGACGAAAGTGTTCCCTCCATATATGCAGCACAATCTGAATGTCCGTGATCAGATTTCCGTATCCGTCCTTACAGGTGGGAATCCCTGATTCAAATCCTTAGCTTTTTACCTTTTGGTTGATTTTCAGGTTTCACTTCCATCTCTGTGATTTTCGATATCCTGGATCTCTCTTTTCTTCCATAGACGCTGAGCATGTCGAGAACATAAGAATTATCTGGGTCTGTTAAAGTAATTGAGAGTTGATTGGAGTAGGCATTACCTATTTCGGTGGCATGCTGCTTTGTGATGTCAAGCTTCCTTTGCATTTTTACCACTGCTTTATCGCTTGCGTACCTTGGCTGTAATTAGGTGGCGATCCGAGTCAATATTTGAACCGCGCATCACACGTACGTCCATACGTGATACCATAAAATGGTAAACATAAGCTATGTACAGACGGTTGCCAGAAATAGCAATTTTGTTAAATCTGCTAATGTTACGGCAATGAACTGCCATATAATTAATCTCTGCAAATGGTGGAATTAGCAAATGCATAAACTTCGCACATCTGCAAATTAAATGTGTAATATTGTTGATTTACAATAATTTTCTGCAAACCTTGCCATACAAAATTTAAAGTACACACGGTTGTTGGGCATATTCTGCAAATTTTTCGGGCTATATTGTAAGATCTGGCATCCATCTGTGCGTAGCTATAGGAATCACAATTCAGATACCCAGAAAAATTAAAAATGTTTTTTTTTTTGTAGAACAGTGTAATTGGTGCAAGAATTAAAACGGTATCACAACGGGACCTTACTAATAACGTGGCGACGCTAATGACGGCTGCCGAATTATAGCCTTTTTACACCAAAAAAGCATTTCACATTTTGAACTAAAGATGCGAAATGCTAAAAAGTGGTTTTACACTGCAGTTTCGCATATTGTCAGCTGTTGTCTAGCTCACACATTTTTCCATTTTCCTTGTAAACCTGCAATATTTTCCTGCCACAAACCTATAAACATTGTTTCGGAGGCAGTACTGCACGTCCATGAAGTTTGGCAATTTTTCTGATAAATGTAAACAAACAACGATAATGGTGGTTGCCGGATCAACATTATTGAGAAAAATCGCTTAAATGCAAATTTTCAAAGTACAACTCAGTGTATTTCTCCGCATCTTTCGTGAATGCGAAAATATGTTAACATCTTTCCAACAACAAAATACATGTTAACATTTTAGCATTTGGGCCGCATTTTTCAAAGATGCGGATTAATGCCGAAATATGTTAAATGCGTTCCGGTGTAAAAAGGCTATTAACCTAACACTTAGATAAATGTTTCATAACAAGTACATGGCAACTCTAATCAGCAGTATTAGCTAAATCAGTTCGTTTTTGCAACCCCTGTCCATAGTGTTCTCGTCAACACTCTCACACACACACAGTGATAAACAGACAGACAGTAGGTACAAACTGTCATCCAATATCATTATTGGACATCAGATACCTCCGACTCACAGTTGATAATGAGGGAGTGAGAGAGTGCGTTGCGGCGAGTGGTAGTAGTGATGATGGTGGTAGGTATGAATGAATGAATGAGTAGATGGCAAACTGACGGATGTGTGGACGACGAACGGACAGACTGGCACGTTGACATTTAGACAAAGTGTGATGTGAAGAAACAATAATTGATCTTTTTTGCCGGCAACACAAAAAACAAACACCAACTCATTACATACAATGTATCGCGCATCTATTCGAATCTGGTTTAGTTTATTTCACATTAGTTGGCTCGAGAAATAGGCATACATACATACTCTTTTAACTTTTGTTTGTTTTAAATCATATTTGTATGTCTGTCTGTCTCTGTGCTTGTTTGGTCTGGAATTTGCAACTAACTATATTTAGTTTTAACTTATTCAATTTCGCAGAACGTTTCGCTATATCGAGGCCTGTGTACACATTGGGTTTAACTGTCACTAAATTTGTTGTCATTTAGGTTTTCAAAACTTTAAATAGGCTTTCCGTTGAATGATGGAAATTGGACTAGCCAAATTTCAAATGAACAATAGTATAAAGAATAAGATCGAGTATATTTAGTTGCACCCGTGGGGTCCGCTTATGGATTTGATGTTACCAATGTTTTGTGGAAAGATATTAGGGTATTTCGATGGGCATCAATCCAACAGAGACCATATGATTATAAATGGAATATCAATCAAAGGCTCTCTTAGTTGGCAGCCCCATTAAACTAGTATCGGGCTCGGTGGCCTTATAAGCCACTCTCTTTAAATAAAAAAATATTATGAAAACACGAAAAAGAGGAACAACAAGAACACCTCAAATATTGACGACCCCCGCAAACGTTGTAAGGACCACGATTTATGAAGACGGTGCCTTTATCTAATTCTCTAGTGTCCTCGAGAAATACAAGGCTGACATCATCGTCATACAGAATAATAGATAGCCGGTACAGGAATGCACACTACGAAATAACTGTGACATCTTTTACAGCTACCACGCGGCAAGACAATGATGTGGATTCATGGCCGGAAAGAGACTTTGACATCTGGTCTCGCTGTTAATTTCTGTAAATGACCGAATAGCCATCAACTGCAACAAGGCGAAATATTTTTACATCACGCTGATTTGTGTACACACTCCGACGGAAGACAAAGTCGAGGACTGTAAAGATACATTATATGAGCGCAGTGAGATCCATGGTTGAATTCCTGTCTCAGTCATCTACATTTTCTTCCATCTCTAGCCCTCACGATGTTGTAGACAACAACTTCGCAGTATAATTTCGAGTTAATCAACATTTTTAGTAAGAGCTTGTGAAACAGATGACAATCGCATTCGTCTATAAACAAGTAGCTGCCGTTTGTTGTGATAGCGAGTTAATTCAAAATAACGCGAGAGGCTGTCCCATGCCTTATTCATGGAGTCTAATGGTAAATTAAGTTTAAGTTCGATTTTAATGCAAAAACAGGAAGCGAAGATGCCCTTGGTCGAAAAATTCTGTCCACACAACAACACCACCGATAACGGATTCAGACTGGTTAGCTTCGCGTCGGCAAGAAACATAGTAGTATGTGGAACCAGACTGCCGCATAAAGATATTCATAAGACAACGTAAATATACCCTGATCAAAAGACAAAAAACCAAATTGATCACGTGATAACCTATGTCTCAAGTGTTATGGACGTGCGTGTGATGCGCGGTGGAAATATTAACTCGGACCACCATCTATTAGCAGCCAAAGTACGCACGCGTTAAATCAGTGCTACAAACGCTCGTAACTAAACGCAAAGGAAGCTATACATCACAAAGCTGCATACCACCGAGATAGCCAAAGGCAACTCCAACGAACTCTCTTAATTACTTCAAACGAACCCCCTAATTTAAATGTTCCTGGCACACATTGGCAGTATATTGCGAATTCTATGACCACTGCTTAACGACCGTACTGGGTTATGCAAATCCACTTTCAGACAAGCCCGGGTACGATGTCTGAGGTATAGAAGCAGGAGTGGATCTAGAGATAAATGAGGGGAGGGGTCTGGTATAAAACCAAGTTATTTGTTTCAACAAACTAAGAGTTTGGGACGCTGCGTGAACATTGGCTACTATAACTTAGAAGTAGTAGAAGATTTTGACTACCTTGGCTCATCCGTCAACAAAAATAATAATGTCAGCCGGGAAATCAAGAGAGGAGTATTTATTGCAAACCGCTGCTACTACATAAGTGCCAGGCAAACAATTAAATGACAAAGCCCTCTCTCGACGTCTTGCTCTACACCGCAGAATCCTGGAAAATGAAAAAAAAATCGCAAAATATTTGGACCCATCATCGTTAACGACGAGTACTGTCTTCAAATAAACCACGAGGTGTATGAGCTGTATATCGACATCGACGAAATCAACGCGATTAAATATACCGAATGCGCTGGCTTGGACACGTTGTACGAATGGATGAAAATGCTCCAGCAGCACAGGAGTGGGCGACCAAAACTTCGTTGGATGGACGAGGCGAAAGAGCTGTTATGTAAGCTTGGACGCATGTAGGACCTATGTGAGATGTACTGAACGCGGCTGCCGAATTAACCTAAGCTTGGTTTACGAACTATGTTTCTGTTGCTGCTGCCAAATAAGAAGAAGAATTTGCCTTGGTGGGGGTTTCGTATTTGTATTCGATATTTCTGTGATCTTTGAGGATTATCCTCAGGAATTACAATGTATACAGACAAACCATACATGAGCCTTATCTTGACTTGCAAGAAACACAAAAAAAAGTAACAAACAGGACCCCCAAATCTTAACGAGCCGCAAACGTTTTAAGGGCCATGATTTTAGGATATGCACCTGGAACGTCCGGACTCTCTATAGAGAAGGTGCCACTATCCGACTGTCCTTAATAAATATAAGGCTGACGTCACCGCCATCAAGGAGATGAAATGGACAGGACAAGGATGCTTGCAACGTAAAAATTGCGACATCTATTACAGCTGCCATGCGGAAAAGCACGAAATTAGATTTGAATTTGTAGTAGGCGAGAGACTCAGACTTCTTGTCTCCCGGTTCAATCCTGTTAGTGATCGAATAGCCGCAATCCGCATCAAGGCCAAATATTTCTACATCACGGTGATTAGTGGTCTACCCCGAAGTTTATCTTCCGTCGGAAGGCATGCATCTAGTGTCATGGATTTGCTCGTGATCCGTGCTGCTAACATTGACTCTAATCTTTACCTGATTGCAGCTAAGGTGCGTACAAGATTGAGCAGAGCGAAAAACGCACGGAACCACAATCTGAAAGAAAGCTGGACATCGCAAAGACATCTCCAACGCCTTGACTTTGCATATTGTGCATTCCATGGCAACCGCCTCAACAACCGAGTCTTTAGTATTGTGACACGAAGTCTTTAGTTAAGATTGGCAAGGACCTTACGCAGGCAATTTTTTCTTTGACACGAAAGTCTGTCGAACCTGTCCCTACATTATCAGACATGTCTGCCCAGATTCAAAATCATTTTAATTTTTTACAGATAAGTCATCGCAGACCAAACACATCGCCCTAAACTGGGGGATAAGTCTGGGCAGACATTATAACTCACAGGCTTGTCTGCCAGTGTAAAGTGGGCTTAAGGAACATTGTGGTCTAGTACTAAAAATATTAAAAACGAACTATTAAATTAAAATAAATATATGATTGACTAATTAATGTGAAAATAAGTAAGGTAAACAATTAAAGTCAAACAATGAGAATAATATTATTTAACTTAATAATTAATAAAAAACACTGTAGTCCTATATTGCACTAGATTCATGCGTCTAACTGACATCAAACACGTCTAATATTCATTCTCATCAAATTAGTCAGATCATCTCCAACATTTTGTCAAAGTATCATTGACAATTTTGTTTCATCAGATTTTTCAAAAAACAATTATTTTGTTTTATTTTAAATAATGAACAAAATTATTCCGCCTGTTCGATACATTTGTTATCTATATGTGTATGTATCTATGTACCTTGCCTTATCAGGGCACCCTCGTACATTTAACATGAACTCCCAGCTAGTCAGCCATCCCCATCCACACCACAGACCTAATCAACCTCACAACCAATGGTTGTCGTCTACCGCCACTTCAGCCAGGAATATGTCGCAGTGTTTATGTTGCTTCTTGTTGTGTATTTTCTTCCATTTCATTTGTAGTTCGTTCCACCATCTCGTTGATTTACCAACTTGTAAATGTCTGATTGTACATACAGTTGCATGTACTTATGTACACTCCTATATGGAATAGATGTATGGACGCGTTTTGTACGTATGTTTAGCATGGTACATACATAAGTATAGACAGTTTTTGTTGTTGTTTTGTTGCTATTCACATAGCCAGCCAGCAAATGTTCATTCGTTTGTAATTAGCCACAAAAGTTGTAAATCATTTTTTTAGATATTTTCTTATTGTTCTTTTTGGTTATTCGATATCATATTTGTGGCTGAATTGGTTAAATTATGAAACATTTTTTCTTTTGTAATTTTACGCAAAATATAACAGTAGGATGTTTGAAGGGTATTGAATGTTTTTCTTAACACTGGAATAATTCATAAGTTTGTGTACAGAATGGTGGGTCGATATGCAAAGCTATGTTTTTCTGGGAAATTTTTGGTTGGAACTTGAAAAGTTAGTAGTAAGAACACAACTAAAAAGTGGGAGGTGGTGGTGCATTTGACACTATCGCTTCAATTTCATTAATTTTTTCTTTAGAAATTTGTTACAATTATTTTACACACAGCTAGAGCAAAATTGAGTTCAAAAATTGTATCTAGCTTTTATTAAACGATGCGATTTGGCATGCAAGTAAGTGTGTTTTTTGTAAGATGAAGTGATGAATTGTAGAATAGTTACATATAGCATATATTTGGACCAAACTCATTGTTTATTTATTATTGCCGGTTCTGTGTACGCTGCCTGTATAAGGAACCTTTATGTAGCTTACGTCACTAATTGTTACAAAATTTATTAAGAATGTAAATTTTTTTTTGATTAGCTTACTTGAATGATACCCTCGCGCTTTAAATTCATAACGAAATGTGTATTAGACATTTTTTATGTCAAATAAGTAATATCGTATGCAAAGTTTCAATAAATTCGCTTGCAAGTCTCTAAAAGTATTAGACTTATGTCTAACATTTATACACTTTCTTTAATAAATTTAGATAATCACCCCTATTCCCGTAGACGTCGTCGACATCGTCGTCGTTTTTATGTCAACATCACTTCGAGTCAACATCGTTGTCACATCAATGCTATTTCGGTATTCTGTAACTACTATGAGACGACGTCGACTAGTAATCAATAACATGAAAGAAATAACAACAGCTGATGTAACATTTTTGTAACATTTTTTTTGTGTCCGATTCAGATTCAAGCGATGAGGAAAGTTAAAATAATCTTATACTGGAAAGGATAATACTTCGACTATGATCCGATGATCTTAAACTTGCCAAATAACGAGTATATTCATCGGTGTTAAAATCGTAATTTGAGGTTATCTGTTGGCCGGCCTTCCAACTTTTTTTAGATTCGAGAACTACTTAAGTCTTAATAAGGCAGCATTTAATTACGTAATCGTTCCTATAGAAATAGTTCCTATCATGAAAAGTGAACTCAGGACATATGTTTCAGTCATAATTAAGTGGTAAGCAACATTGAGGACCTTTGGACAGGGGCCTTACAACCTAAGTGTAAGTGCAGCCAGTAGTTACAAGATTTCTGTCTGAATGCATTAGAGGTGATTTGTCCACCTTGGATACAATTGGAAGTAATTGAAGATGACAAATCTGAAGCATAAACTACATTTTTTAATAAAACAGGATTTACTGGAGTTATTGGATATGTCGATGGAACCAATATCAAAATTTTTGCTACAAATAAAGAAGACCAGATTCGTTACTACAATAAGAAAGGATTCTTAAAGGCGCTGCAAAGGAATTACGTTTTTCCCCAATTTTCTCACATTACCCCTTAAAATTAGACAAAATCCTTGTACCTATGAGCGATTTTGTTTCCAAGTCCCTATTTATTACTCGACAATGTTATTCTTGACGTCATTAAACAAAACCTTTTTTTAAATTTACAAAAACTAAAATTATTCCTTCAAATAGTTTCAAGTCGTTACTAACAACTGTGACGGCAGATTCAGAGTCGTTTCGATTCAACGTCGTCGTCACATTTCCTTACAGAATACCAAATTTGTGTCAATAGTAACCGATAGTTATCGAAAACAACTACGAGAATACCGATTTTACAGCGTCGTCACAAGACGACGTCGTTTTGCGTCGACGACGACTACGGGACTAGGGGCGAATAGCTCTTTTACCTTGTTGATCCAACGAAGTTTTGGTCGACCCCTCCTGCGCCGCCCGTCATCTTTATTGACGAATACTTCTCGAGCTGGATAATTTTCTTTCATTCATACAGAGCTTTCGGTCTATTTGATGTCGTTTTATAGCTCATGGTTCATACAATCTGGGTACTCGCCGTTAAGGAAGATGCGTCCAAATATTTTGCGAAGTGTTTTTTTCGGCAAGAAATACGGTAGTTAGTAGCACTAGATTTTACCAAATAAGGCAGCAAGGTTATCAACAGATCAATTGACGATTCATCAGATTGGTCACGTGGTAGTCGATAGATGGCACACATCGAGTGTTCTGGACGTACGGGTGATCAGAGGTGATCAGGGGTACGCACAAGGCTAAGCATGTCGAAAAACGTACGTAACCAGGCACAACGAAAGCTGGACTTCGGTGAACTGCGGACCACAGAGGTAGCGTATGCCTATTCCAACCACCTAACTCAACTGCTACGGAATGCTCCAACCCTTACCTCGCAGTGGCAATATATAGCCGACACCATAGAACGGACTGCGAGAAGCGTACTTGGGTACTCAAAGCCATTTAAATAAGATGCCTGGTACGACGATGAATGTCGCAATACCACAAGAGCGACAGATTCTGCATATAGGGCGAAACTGCAGCCAACGGCAAGGCGAGCTGTTCGTGAACGGTACAGGGAGAAGAGACGAGAGGCAACTCGTCTTTTTAGAAGGAAAAATAAGGCGCTGAAGAAGAGACAGATTTAGTGCACAGAGTTGCTCCGAAGTAGAGGAGAAACCCAAAAATGCAACAAAAGAGTTAAGGCGAGAATGCGTTGAACAGAATTGCCCTCCTGCAAGGACAGCGATTTCCAGCTAGTTACCGACCCGGAGACCGTTCTGAAGATATGGAAAGAACATTTCAGAAGTCTACTGGATACGGACACCACTCCAGAAGACTTCGATCCAATCCATGACGATGGTATTAACTGTCCAACTCCGAGTCAGAGCGAGATACGTGTGGTAATATTAAACCTTAAAAATAACAAAGCGGCTGGAGCTATCTGTGTCGACGGCGAGTTTCGCCATCGGATGAACCATGAGCTATGTCACAAGCAAGTCACCAAAAGCAGGACAGTGACATAGAAGAAGCTCCGCGGTCTCCTCTTCTTACTTACCATTGCAGCTTCTACAAAAATCGTTGTAGGGTAATTTCAACCTATTTGTGTTTTTACCAACCGGCCAGTGACCAGTTATTACAGCTATAATGTTCCTCAGCTGGGCTCTGGACAGTTTCAGCACAAATTGTGTCCCCTGTATATCCATTGTAGGGCAAATTTGTTTGGTCGCCGTGCAAGTGGGTTCTCTCACCTATCTCTCCTTAGCAATAAGGTTCAGTTGCCCCGTAATTAGCTGTTTCTTTCTTTTGAGAGTGACCCCAATGAGACCGTAAACTTCGGACGAGTTCACGATTGTGGCGGCATTTGTCAATGCATTGGCTCTTTGGTTACCATATATGTCTACATGTCCTGGAACCTATGTAAGGATAACCGACGAATGTCTCGGTATCTCCTCAAGAGACGACCGTCATTCTCGAACATTTCTCGAAGTGGTGTACACGTTCTCCAGGGATCTGATAGCCGCTATACTATTAGTAAGAATATGATTATTGCCGCCCAATATCCCACGATACCGAATTTTCTCTACCGCTATTCTAATGGCCGCTATTTCAGCCTAAACTATGCTACAGTGATCAGGTAGTCTGATTGATAGCTGCAAATTCAACTTCTCCGAAAAGATTAAACAGCCTGTGCTTTCCTTTAATTTCCAACCGTCCGTGAAAATAAGGATGACATCCTCCCCAAAGTTTAGGGCATTATCATTATCATCATAGTAGGACCCATCCGGGATGTTTCTTATAAAACCCGGATCAAATAAAAGGACATGTAATCCGTGTGACAGCTAACATCACGTTCCTTTGCACCCATGCCCCTGTTATCATTATTGCCACCAGTTCCATAATGCGTTCAAATTACAGTCTTTGGGACGATCTATCTAGCGCCAAACTGCCGATCCGTAGAATAAGATGGGTTTAATAACTGAGTCATAGTACCAGTTCACATTTTTGGGGCTAATTTCCCAAGTAAGGCCGATTGCCCTTATGCAGCAATATAGGACCGTTGCCGCTTTGCTAATCCTGGCCTCAGTGTTCAGATTTCAATTTCAGATAATGGTAAGATATTTGCCACTTCTCATTGTCAGATGTGCCAAGTTTGTGCATTGTCATAGAAATATTTCTATTGGCAAACTGTCCATAAATATATGGAAACAAACCAAAAAGTCATACAACAATCTGACGATTGAATTTATTGCTTGACAGTTATCTGACAATGAATTTGTTTGGTTGTTTTTTTACAATCGTCTGAACGGACAAATGACCTTTAGCAAAAAATTTTTCTTTGTCAGTACATTGGAAAATCTGACAACAGTTTAAGATCTGACAAACGTCTGTTCATAGTTTTAGTGTAGAACAAATAATGACTTAATGATTATTCCAACCACTTTGGCCTTTTTGACTTGGTCTTACAGGGTAAACAAATACAATATATTGGGTCTTGAAAAAATTTAGACTAACCCTTTTAACGCAACAGTATCGATTTATTATTGCTTAGTGTTTCGTCAACGAATTGACCGAAACTATCAGAAGTAGTTATGAATGTTTTTGCATCTTATTGCATTTTATGTGTTTTATTGAAACACGACCATAACTAGAATTCAAAGGCATAGATTTTGTTCCAAAAGTATTGATTTCTTGTTGTCGTGAGGTCACAGACGCACATGATGTTTTTACTAACAGCACAAATCCGATACATACACTCTTCGAAAAGAAAAGATTGATCGACCATCTAATAGAAACAATGCATAGCAAATGTTCAAGTATCCATGGTATAATTTCTATATGTACATTATAGATTGTTTTTGCTTTTCTTTCTCCAAGCCAGACACAATTGTGCCAAACATTTCTATTGTTAACATGAACTTTTACAAACAACTGGAAATTATTTTTTCTACACTCTACATAAATAGAAGACGCCAATATACATATGTATGTTGGCAAATACATGGAAAAGCAAAAACAAAAAAACTACAACATGAAAGCAAATGAAACCTGACAAATGCTCTAACGCCACGAAAAAGTATTCCATTGATTTTTGAAACCTAAGAAATTATTTTGGAAAATGTTCACTGGTATACGGACCTAGCAAGTACAGCGCACATACACTACGAATATACTAGGTACATACGTACATGTGTACAGTGTTCAATTGTAAAAGCACAGAAATGGCGCAGAATAGAAAATAAGAAATATCTACGACGTCGGTACAAGTGTACATACAAAATAAAGGGTGTGATTGGCTTAAGCCTCACGAAATGTTTCAGGCTAGGATATTAAAATTCGAAACAAAATAAAATCAACATAGAAACATTAATTTACAGTCTTATATTTACCCGCTTGTTCGGCAAAACTACAATAAACACCTTTTCTGTAATGATTTCGTCGATTCCCGCCAGTTTTTAAAGAAATCAATTGCCACTAAATACTAGTTACGTAGTCGATTACAGGAGGTTAATTTCCACATGATACTAGCTATATGGTACAGCGAACTAACTACTGAGCTTGATCCAAGTAAACGAGGACGGGTCAATTTGAATGCGTTTGCTTAAATGTTTTGTTTTTATTTCGTCATATTTGCTGTTTGTTTGTCCCGTTAGTTGAGTGAAAAAAAAACTTGAATATTTGGTAGTGGAGTTTTAATTCTTGCAAGCGTTCTTTAGTCGCAATTTGATAATCGTGCAAGTAAAGTGCTTGTTATTAACTATATTATTGTAATTAAAGAAATGAGAATCTGAATGTTACTTTGATAAGTATTTAATAAGTGTTAATTAATCAACAGTCCCAAAGAAATAGGCCCGTAGTCAGTAATAAAGAAGTAGAGAACAAATTTGGAACCAATGTACCAGTTACATAGTTGGTATGTCAGAACTATAGCAGTAGCTAGTACAGGGTAATGCAGAGGGAAGTGAGTATATTACCCCCAATGACAAGCCCATGTTAAATTCGCCAGTTAAAAGCCATTGAAGGTAAATTAGTCGGAACTAGTCATGTTTACTTAGGAACTAACTATGCTACAGGTTTTGAACTAGTTCCATTTCCTGGCGGGTTATAACACTCAGTACTTACTAATTTATACTTTTCATAGTATACATCATTAACGATTTCGTTTAACTGCGTATATACTTATTTCATTAATCCAAAGTAAGCGAGCGTTGCGTCAATTGACTCCCATGCGCATTACTATAGGATAGTAAAATAAACAGACATATTCATTTTCATAATTTTTTTACTCTTCTCTTTTTTAAGTGCCGTTATTCTCTGATGTGTTTGTAGCAAATAAAAAAAAATAATTTAGTGATCGGTATGTTAAACGGTGGTTGAAAAATTCCATTCAGTGTTTGATCTGGAAATGTAAAGTCAACAACTGTGTTAGAAGTTTTTCGTGTTTGAATGCAAAGTTCTCCCGGCTTTTTTTAGTATGGGATATGAAAGTAGCGTTCCTCAAAATGCATGAATAACTTAACCACTTGTTAACCGATTTTTACAAACAAATATGCGCTTTAGTCGTAAAAGCAAACTCTTTCTAAATAACAAAACCAACATTAGGGTATTCTAATAAAATTGTGGCAAAAAATAGTGAAAAAATCCGAAAAGTATGAATAATTGACGCTTAACAAAGCAGTTATAGGAAGATATCTATATAAATATATTTCGTTGGAAATTTCTAAGATTCTTCTTCCTAAAACCGTCAACAAATCAAAAAAAAAATCCTGAAACCCCGGTTTTTTAACCGTAAGTCAAGATTTTGGGGGTGTTAGGGAAATTTTGTATACATATTCATATTGTACTCGACCAGACCTACACCATAGACTATGTCACTTCCCAAGTTCCTTCAAATTTTTCCATTCTGTAGTAGAATATTATTAACGAACTAGTTCACTCCACTTCATTATCTATTTCATCATATAATTGGTATCGACGAAAGTTATTACGAATTATCATTAGTGTTTTCGTCAATGGATGGTAAGCGAGAGGGTGGCGATTGTATACCTCCTATGGCATCCCTATGTTAAATTCGTCAATAAAACGTATGGCGGGTATATTGACGAGGAAGTACTGTGTCATTCCTGGCCATCGATGATATCATTACATACGTAATGCTTACCAGAACAAGCGGGTAGTGAATTAAAATGTGTTGGTATTAAATCAAGTTGTCATTGAAGGAGACAGACAGACAGACATATGTCTAAGATATTTCACTGCAGTCTGAGATGATGTCGTCAAACACCTATAATCTGGTTCCTTTTTAATGCAGTTGTTCAGACTGGTTTTCGAGAAAGTAGAGACGTTGCACAAACAAACATTTTATTGGAAAATAGATAAAATGTATGAGTGAATGAGAAGGTGTCGGCCGATATAGTCCTTTATCATTCCTGAGTCACACTTTCATAAATGGACATCTCACGCAAAATAAGGTTGAATTCAGTGGACTTTCAAAAAAGATACGTATGTCTGTAAAATTATAATGGAGAATTCGGTCATTAGTATGGGAGTTACCAGAGGGGGTGCGGCATATCTATTGTTTTTCTGGTTTTGGGTTTGTCTACAATTGCAATATAATTAAACTGACCAAATTTAAACATCCTACATCCTGTCCCTTTAAAAATTAGTGAATAAATATAAATTTCCGATAAAATAGGTCATTTTGTATGGGAGGTACCTGAGTGGGTCATCCAAAATAGTCTATATTAATTCTTGAGTCAAATTTTCATAAGCGTTCATTTCACGAAAAATATGACTGAATTCAGCATACTTAAAAAAAAAGATATGTATGTAAAGTTATGAGGGTGAATTACCAGAGAAGGTGTGGCATTATTATTATTATTAGCCTTAAAATAACTTGACAACATATATATTTATAACTTAGTATCTAAGTCTGAGGCCGAAATGATAAGAGATTTCTATTCACTTCGATCTCACGACATGGCCTAGCCAGCGTAATCGTTTCACTTTGATTCACTTGACCACATCAATGTAGGGTGGTGTTTATGAAGTGCTTGTGTAGCCCAAACAAATACCTATTGGCGAGCACTATTCTCCGTTTTATTTCTAGGGTGACTCTGTTGTTTTTGTCCATGGCGAATCCGGGATAGATTAATTCAGCCACTATCTCAAACCAATAGTTCTCAACGTTCATGCTGCGTCCCCAACTCTGACATGGCTGCGGGATACCGAACTCAGACAGCTTTGTAATCGACAAAGAGGTGGTAAGTGTCGGTTGTGTAAATATCTGATCCGTCGTGGATTTGCCAGGTCTGAAGCCGCACTGATAAGACCCAATCAGGTTTCCACAGTTGGTTTTAGACGTTTACACAATATGCTAGAGAGGACCTTATACGTAATCGGTAAAAGGCTAATTTCACGTTAGTTTTTACACTCACTACTGTCATATTTTTTGTAAATAGCACACTGAGGTTCCATGCTCTCTTAGAGCCAAATATTCTCTATAAGCATGCTTAAAGAAAGCTCATCTCCACCCACTAAACAACTTAGCTAGAAGACCATCAGCCCTAGCAGCTTTATTGTTCTTTAGGCGGGATATGGCACTCGAGTCTTCAGCAACCGAGTTTTCAGACATCAATAGACTGCAGAAGTAATCTTTCCATATTCTCGATATCGGTAACGAGATGACCATTATTGTCTTTACAGGAGGTAAGATCTGTTCCATGGTCCCTACCATTTATCTTCTGGTGGAATTTTCGGGCTTCACCTCTGTTCCGTTATATTTCAATGCACACATTATTCTGCTCCTTCAGCTCTCGTTTTTTTTGCCTAAAGTCGTCATATCTTCTGTTTTTCTGAAGGTTTGTCTGCAATATGTAGACATCCTCCAGTTGTCCGTTTGGAGGTTGTGTTAATTCACAACAACGTGAGAAGCATTCCATACCTTATTCATGATGTGTAAAGGGAAATTAACACCCATGTTTTGGAAATCAATTCGGTTTGAAAACCGATTTCTGTCTGTTTTAAAACCGAATTGTTTTCCAGAACATGGGTGTTAGTTTTTTTTTAACATGAGGTCTTACACGTCTTTATTAATGCATCACACTTTTTCTCGTATCAAACGATATATACCCTCATCCCTAAGGGTAAAGCATCGTGTTCATAGGTGGTGGGCAACTGCCCCGGAGTCGTCTCTAGATGGGTAAAATATGCGACCGGTCCCCAATAAAACTTAACTTAATTTCCCTTTGCACCCCATGAATGAGGTATGGGATAGCTTCTCGCGTTGTTGTGAATTAACACGCTTTCTATTTTTAGATTCACAACTACTTGTTTATCGACGAATGCGAACGTCACTGTTTGAGAAGCTCTTACTAGACACGCCGATTGACTCGACACTTAATACTGCGAAGTTGCTGTCAACAACATTCGAGGGGAGCTGACAATGAAAGAACAATTTTTTTTTTTTTAAGATGACTGGAGCCAGGTTTGAACCTGCGATCTCCCGCATGGTAGTCGCGTGTTCTAACCACTATGCCACGGCCGGTCCATAGCGGTCCCCAATAGTTTCCTAAAATTATACCAAAAATTAATTTCCCTTTACACCCCATTAATGAGGTATGGGATAACTTCTCGTGTTGTTGCGAATTAACACGCTTTCTATTTTAGATTCACAACAAACGGCACCTAATTGTTTATCGACGAATGCGAACGTCACTGTTTGAGATGCTACTACTAGACATGGCGATTGACTCGACACTTATACAGCGAAGTTGCTGTCGACAACATCGAGGGAATCGGCAATGAAAGAAAACTGTAGATGGCTCGAGCCAGGAATCGAACCACTTATCCCCCGCATGGTAGTCGCGTGTTCTTACCGCTAGGCCGCGGCCGGTCCCCTAAAATCATTCTAAAAAAAATTACATATTTATAAATTTTGCTCCCACCAGCCTAACTACCCCAAAAGTGCCTCTATAGAAGTACAAAGTAAGACCGGCCAGTTCTTTGCCAGAGGTCTCGATTAGAAATTACAGTTAGCCGAAAAAATTTCAATATCTTTCGCACGCAACGATTACAAAATGCTTGAGTGATTGTATGTCACCTACTATGCAATTCCATGACTCACAGCCGTGTAGGAGTGTAGATTTGAAATTTGAAGCGAAAAGGCGGAACTGAGTTTTATGGAGGATTTGGGGAGATTTTCATACTTTTTTCAGTGCTTCAAAGGATACGATTTACAATATAGTCAAGTTAGACTGACTGAACATCTTCAAGTTCTACATTGTTGACAATAAACTTGGAGGCATTGTCCGTGTTGATGCGTAGAACCTTTGTCTTGTCGATGGTGTACATAATTCGAATTGGCTGATATAGCAGAGTAGTTGTGGTCGGGCAAACATATATCATCGGCATACTCCAGATCTTCTAGTTAACAATTCATATTCGCGTGGAGTATTGTGGGCAACACCTTGTTGACCATAGTAAAGTGTGTTATGCCGTTCCTCTTTTTACATTCTGTGAGATCTTCTATTTTGTCAGCTTTATTATGACGGCCTCACTTAGTTCCTTTGGAAGAGAATGGGATAACCAAAAGTCTTAGATAATGGGTCTGATTATGGATGCGCTAAGAGTAGTGAACGAATAGCATCGGCTGTCTCGGTTTCATCTGGGCAGGCTGTACTTATGTCAGTTCTAATTTCATGAGAAGAGCAGTGGCATTGCCAGACAGTTGAAGGTTGCGGAATTGCTAGTACGTCGGCATAGTAGTCGGACTATATTAACAATTGCCGCTCCTCGGACGTGGCAGTTCCCCCATTCTGATCTTTTAGAGGGTGGTGGTTGTACGGACATTCCCTGATATATGTTAAGCAAACCTGTGAAGATCACTACTCCTGTGTGTATTGGCTGCAGCCTGGGCTTCAGAGGCCAAGTTTTCCGTTCAAACGAGCTTGTCCCGCCGCCCACTTTTTTTGATCAGGCGTTCTAAGGTGGTTTATTGAGCTTGTTGACACTATTTTTCTGTCTTCAATAAGCTACCAGGTATTGTCTGATATCCAAATTTTACGACCTTGTTCCGCGCTCTCTGAAAAAATGTTTTTTATTTCATTCCACTGCCTTCTGCAGTTGTTCGGTACACCTTCAAACCGGGTCCGACAATTGTCGTAACAACTGTTTAGTTTGACTACGTCATATCGTCATGGCAGAGACTATGTTTCTTGTCGCCGGATAGCAGATATTTCAGTCGTATCTCCCCCACAAGCAAGTGGTGATCATAAGCTCCATCTGCACCAGGCCTGTTGCGTACATCCAGTAATGAACCACGCCACTTTCTGCTTATCGCAATGTGGTCAATTTGAGTTTCTGTTCGGTGATCCAGGAAACTCATGTTACTTTGTGTACGTCCCTGTAACACGGGGTCTCCACCTGAAATAATGTAACAACTGTGTCTTGACATTTATTAAAATACAAACGCTAACACTATTGGAGAGTCCACACGTAACATAATACTCTCTGCGATTGAATTTGACGTTCGCTGATATAAAAATCTTATATCTTATCTCAGGTGTAGACCCCATGTAAGGAAAGATAGTGCCGCCGATATTGAGACCGTTATTTGCACAGGTTCCGGTGAAAAGTTCTTCATTCTCGTTCATGTGTCCCAGACCGTGAGATCCCATAGTGTTTTCCATATTTGTGTTATCTAGACTCACTTGTGCGTTGTTGTTGTAACAGCTGGTGGAAGTAGCTGGGGTGATAATTCTTTATACCGATTTTCAATTTATTGGCACTCGATCGGGAATATAATCCGATTTTCATATGATCATTGTTGGCAACTCTGTTTCATTCCTTTATAGATAACAAGGCTTGTTTGGTGTTGTTGTTGTGAGTTTTTAATAGCCAAATTCCACCAAAGATGGCGCCAGCTGGTTTTTGTTGATTTATTTGCGATGGCGGTAAATCATTTTCATTTTTCCTTGTTCTTTGTGCAATCTGGATTTTTGCAGTGGAAGCAGTGCTGGAGAACTCGAAAGTATTTGAAAAGTAGTTTTTCATCGATGTTGATTTGGCTAGTGCTCGGCCGGGAATTAAAACCGGGCACCTTCGGATATCTAGTCTACGTCGTTTCCAGTGAGCTATCGAAGGCACTTACTTGTGCGTTAAAGTCGCCGATAAGAATAATAATGTCGCCACTAGGTGTGGCCTTAATTGTTCTGTCCAAAACGCTGTATAAGTATTCTTTGTCTTTGGATTCGGAGTCTTCCGTTGGCGAATAACATTGGATGCACGTAATATTGCGAGCACGAGTGCCCTGTAATAAGAGCCTTAATAGTTATTTGGTAAATAAAGGCCTACGCTGCTAGATCTAGGGAGTCCATTTGGTTTGCCTGAGTATAAGAAGATGATGTTTTCATCTGTCGTTATGATGACATTCTTGTTTCGCATAGGCCATGGAAGAGAAGATTGTATTTCTTGCACTCTTTACATATTTGGGCTATGGTGATTCTTATAAAAAATAGAAAGCGCCTTAAATTACTATACGAGAGATATTAACATCTTAAAAAAAATTTTGTATAGTTTAATATACATCTCCCGAAAAATTTCACTGTTTTTCAATGTTTTAAATTGTCATTCCAAAATCCATATCTAAAACCAAAAAACCTGTTTACCATATTGTATTAAAACATAACATTTTAAATTTAGACTATTTCTTTATTCTACTCTAAAAAAAAATCATGTATTCTGTACTTAAATCATTCCGTAGCAGTGTCAAAAGTACGGTAAGAACGGATTTTCTTAAATCAAGTACGAAATGCTTGATCCAAGTACGGAAAATCCTAGTCTGGAATTCTTATTTGTAGAACTCAATAAGCTGGATATTAGCTTGATTTTTAAGTGTAGAATTCTTACATGTAGATGTCATTAAAACTGGTGGCGCTTGATTTTTAAGTGTAGAATTCTTAATTATAGATGGCATTAAGCTAGATGGGGCTTAATATTTATTAAATAATATGCAGATAGCTAATTATATAGTTGCCAAACTATCTAATCAGTATTCCCTTGCTTTGCTTTTTTACTATCATTACAAACCTTAAGTGTTATATTATCCATGAAAAGTCAAAACACACTGGTGTGAAAATGGCATCAACGAAGATCACACGTCACTTGATTCGCGCAAGCTCTTAAGATTTTCATACTTAATTGGAGAATTTATGAGCTTAACTCCAAGGACGATTTTTGCCAAAAATAAGAATTTTAAACATAAATTTAGAATGCGAATTAGTTGTGGGGAGAAAACATTAATCTTAGAGAGTAAATGTTATTTCCCTGCCAAACATTTATGTAAGATTTTTTATTCTTACTTTAAGTCAGATACAATTTGATATTTATTTTAGGAATTTTTTACTTGGCAAGGGACAATTTCGTACTTAAAATTCTTCAATTAAGTTCGTTAATACTTAATTCGAGAATGACATTCTTATTTTAATCATTTCTACGCTTACATTTTTAAACATATACCGTTTTGTTACTTGTTTTAAGAATAATTAGTGCTATTTGTACTTAAATCTTTAAGATCTTTTTCTGCAACAAATAAGAATTTTAAACTTAAATTTAGAATGCGACTTTTTTTCTGTGTAAGTGCTTATAGCTATATTCTTAGGAAAATATTCAAAATGTGACAAACAAAACCAAAATCTTGGCTACCGCACTGGGTGGGACAAAAAGAAAAACATAGAATTCATATTAAATAGATACTGCAAACATAAGTTAGTTAAATTCTCGTGGCAAGCAGAGACGTAGTTTGGCATTCTTTCGTTTCCAATACCCATGGTGATTTGATAAATACAAACGTAAATATCATCTTTTGAAATCACGAATCATTAACACGTGTAATTGATTAAACAATTAACTCAAACAATTATAATATAAAAGGACGCTCTAATGACGTTATCTCTAAAGTTTAGTGTACCGTTGATAACAGGTATCATGGTAAATCTTGTACTTTTAAGGACTACCATGAAGGATAAGCAAATAAAAACAACAATGAATGCAACGTAGGTACGTACGTACCATCAACACCGGATAACAGTGGTTTTCGGTGACTAAACAATAAAATCACTAATGTTTGTTTAAATTCTTATTGGTATTTTTCCCTATTAGCATCAGGGGAGGAAATGCAACTTGCAAATAGGAAATGGTACGACAATCCGGAAGAAATGTTTGTCTTCTGAACACAGGGGATGATTTTTAAAAGTATCGCATACTATTATGTTCTGTGGTTTGTTTCAAGTGTTGCAAAATGTGATTTGTAAATATGTAATGCGTTGCCATGGAGTTGTTTTGATTTAAAGGCCAATATTGTTTGATACATGTACATAGTAATATACCTCTGCAATATGTTTACTCAGGTGATTTCCAATTTTCTGTTGTTCATTATCATTGATATTTTGGCAGGTTCGTTTGATGACAAAATCATAAAGTTTAGTTACGGTGACAATCAGCAGCAAATATGTTGGTATTCGCATTTTGCATTCTTGGTCACATGAACGAACGGATTTTTTGTTGTTGATATTCTGTCAAACTGAAATCTATACATCGTATTTTTCTTTTGTTTTCAAACCGGTCCAATCATTGAAAATATCCCAGTAACAAAGTTGTCGTACAGCTATGCTTTTTAAAGTATCCCAATATAGAGTGTAGAATGGCTCGTTATATTTTCATATAAATGGGTAAAAGTTCCGGCTAATGGGGAATTTTCTAATTTGTATCTTTTGATTGTTATTGCCTTGGGAATAACCAGTAGTTCTTTTTGGATGTTTCCAAGCGGCTCACAACGTCCAAGAGATTACGTATTCCCCGGGTAATGCCACTGAACATCCGTTCAGTGCAATGCAGTGGTAGCAAATGTGAGAAGGTGCAATGTTGACAGTGGCGGACTAAGGCTTAAGCGGGCCCTAGGCAACCTTGTAATTTCGGGCCTTTTTTCAGATATGACATATATTTTTTGACGCTGGACTGTTGGCGTAGACCTTATCTTTCACGTGGCCCCAAAGGAAGAAGTCGCAAGTTGTTGTATCACAAGACCTCGGTGGCCAATTGTGATCACCTCTTCGAGAGATACAGCTTTTCCCGTAGAAGATCAATGGTTTCGTTGCTTGTGTGGCACGTAGCGCCGTCTTGTTGAAAATAAACGTTGTCAAAGATCAAACCATCCAACTCCGACCATAAAAAATCATTAATCATCTCTCGATAGCGCAATCCATTCACCGTAACTGTTGATCCAACCTCATTTTCTAAAAGTAAGGTCCAATGACCCCGCCGGACCATAAACCGCACCAAACAGTCACAGTTTGGGTATGGAGAGGCTTCTCAACAATAACTCTTGGGTTTTCGAAGCCTCAGATGCGACAATTTTGCTTGTTGACGTATCCACCGAGGTGGAAATAGGCCTCATCAGTCAAAATAATTTCTCGATAAAATTCCGAATCATTTTAATGCATTTTAAGGACCCAATCAGCAAAGACACGACGTTGTTAATGATTGGCTCGAGTTCTTGTGTTAACTGAACTTTAAAAGCCTTAAGACCCAAGACTTTATGCAAAATACGGTGTAATGACGTTTGTGGAATGGAAGATTCCAAAGAACGACTAGGAATGGACAAACCTGGGTTTTCTTCAACACTTTGGGCTGCAGCAGCAATATTCTCAGTTGTTCTTGAGCGATGTGCACGGGTTTTATTCTTCACATCACTAACTTGTCCCAACAGCTCGAATTTTTCCACCAATTTCTGTATTGCGGCCCGACAAGGTGCTTTACGACGACCAAAAAATGCTTTAGTTGAAGCGTGTATTGTTCCATTTTTAGTAATGGCGTAGTTTCTACTTGTCAAATGTCAAAGAATAAAAGCTTCAAAAGTGACAGCTACCGAAAAAGCGGGCCATTCACAATAACACCTCTCATTAGAAAACCCTTTACTAACATTTGTATACAAAATTTAAAACCTACTTTTCGAGCCCCAAAACTTACGGGCCCTAGGCATGTGCCTAGGCCTTAGTCCGCCCCTGAATGTTGAGCTACCCAAAGGCATACTACCACTAATGCGTCTTAAACGAAATTACCTAACATCAACACAAAGGCTTTGGCTTTGGCAGCCCTAAGATACTAGGATAGGGCGCGGTGGCCTAATAAGCCACTATCCTTTAAGAAAAACTTTGATGTAAACACGAAGAAAGAAAAACAGGAACCCCCAAATGTCGACGACACCTGCAAACGTTAAAATTACCATAATTTAAGGATATGCACCTATAATCTCTTAGAGCTGCCAGGCAGAAATACACGAATTTCGATGTCGATTCATAGTCGGCAAGGTACTTCGACATCTGGTTTAGCGGTTTAACCCTATAAGTTTATAGCCACTATTCGCATCAAGGCGAAATTTTTTTTACATCACGCTGATTTGTGTGCGCTCCCGAAGACAAAGGCCAGGACAATAAAGATTCACTTTATGAACGCCTGGAGGAAATATTATATATGACCGCTGTTCTGGACATGCCATTGAAATTGTCCTGGGAGATTTTGATGCAAGAAAAAGGGAGGGATGATGGTCTTGTTTAGACCTCCGATAACGGATTCAGACAGGTGAGCTTCGCATCGGCAAGAAACAAGGCAACCTGGATGTCCCCCGATCAAAAGACAAAAACCAGTTTGATCACGTGGTAATCGATGCAAGGCAAGTCTCAAGCGTGACTGACATGCATGTGAAGCGCGGTGCAAATTTTGACTCGGATTAGAACCAAATTGGATCAAAAGTACGCACTTGATTAAGTAGTACTTAAAACGCCCGTTGTTTGACATCACAAAGTCGCATACCACCGAGATAGCCAATGCCTACTCCAACCAACTCTCTCAATTACTGCAAACAAACTGCTAATTTTGAGTTTGTCTCTGTGTGTTGGCAGATATTACCGCAACGACCGCACTGGGTTGCAATGTCTTTGGAAGTGGATGGTGCATACAAGGCTTATGGGAATGCGCGCGCAGTATTAATCGCAATCCGTTGCTACTATGCGCTGAGCAATCGATTCAATGACAAAGCCATCCCTCGACGAACAAAGATTCAACTGTACAAGACACTGCTCTTACCTGTCTTGCTCTGCCTTGGATTCTGGGTAATGAAACAGGCAGATCAATTTATTCAGCAAAAGAGTAATACTTCGCAAGAAAAATTAGACTCATTATCGGTCGAGTACTATCGTCGAATGAACCAAGAACTTTATAACGACATTGTTCAAATAGACCGAATGCGCTGGCTTGGGCACGTTGTACGAATGGATACAAATGCTTCTGCTCGAAAAGTAATACAAATTATCCATACTTGGTATGGCGAACTATTTACGGAGCGCAAAAAACGCTTGAAATTCGTATGTAGTTGCGGCTACTGCTGCTGTTAAATAAGAAGAAGAAGCTTGAACGCTGCATTTGTATATGTGTTCAGAATTGTAGTTATTTTCTTAAAGTGCTACAATATTCAACCATAATGTTTTTGGTCTATACGTTAGTCACACACACGCGTTTTGTTGTGTTGTCTGTTTGCTTTGGAGTGATGTTTTTTTTTTATCGACAAGTATGAGAGACAAAGTGAGAGACAGAATTATTCCCACCAGGAAATGCGATATGGGCGAGTGTGATCTCCATCGAATGCCTTTACACTTGAATTATTTTTTTAGATAAATATTGTCCACATATCACATGTATTAGTGGTATGTCTGTCGATAGGCATCAAACAACTACTAATATGCGGCCAGAAAACTGTTAATGATGATATTTTTTGTTTTGTTTTAAAAGAAAAGTGTGAGAACTTAATTAAATAAATGAACGTCTCAATCAAAAAAAAAAAAATTAAGTTGCAAACACATCGATTAAATTAATTTGTAAGTTTTATTTTTAACTTCATTACACACATATGGGATAATTAAAAAAAATGGTCAAATGAAGGCGAAAATTTAAGTCGGTATTTTCTTAAATTTTTTGTTGCAAATAATTACGTTTAGATCATAGCTATACATACAAAGTGTCACAGTTTAAGATTTACTAATTATATCATATGGGGACCGGCCGTGGCACAGTGGCTAGAACACGCGACTACCATGCGAGAAGTTATCCCATACCTCATTCATGGGGTGTAAAGGGAAATTAAGTATTTTTTCAGTGCCGAGTACTGTCTGGGTACCAAATTTTATTTCTCTTAAGCTAAAATACACTCCGCTCACTGATGAACCGGTCCAAAGATTGTTGTGCCAAGTACTATCTATACATAAAGTTTTATATTCCTATTGCTAAATTACAGTTTTGCCATGCCCACTCCGCCCACTAATTGAAAATAATGATGTCATCTTCAAATATCAAGCAGTCATGCCGAGTACTATCTGTGTATCAATTTTTATGTCTCTATGGCAAACATTAGTCTTGCCTCGCCTACTCCGCCGATTGGATCAAAAATTTCAAAAATTTTAAGCTTATTTATTTAAATAGCATTGAACTTAAAAATAATATTATTTGAATAGAATAGGCCATAAATACATTAAAATTTATTCTCAACTGTACGGTAAAACGGTATCTTTTAAAAGGGGCGTGGCAACGCCCACTTCCACCTTGGCTGTAATTTATATTGTACCAACAACGTATATCCAAATTCCATATTTAGACCTTTGATAGTTCATGAGCAGGGCCAACACAAATATGCCCGGAAAAACTAAAAATATGCCCATTAGATAAGCATGAAAAACACTTAAATATGCCTTTTAAACTGATAAAAAATGCACAATAGATTTTGATTCGTAGTTAATTTTATTCTCTGAATACATTTTTTTAAATAAATATTCATCACAAATAGTTAAAAATTAAATTAAGTTATTTTGTATAAGGTTCAGACTATTTATTAATTACTCTACTGTAAACAAAATTGCATGAGTGAATTCAATGGAGTTCCTAATCTTTTGATGTATAATAAATATCATGTATACGCCTTCACCATAATTTTTCTGACATACACAGAAAAAAAACACAATAGTTGTTAAGTAATTAAATAAAATTGTTAGCATTCAATTTTGATTTATAACAATTTTTCCATTTGAGAGAGGTTGTAAATTGTCATATTTACAAATTTTCTACCACTGTTCAAATTCAACAAAAATAAAAAAATTGTAAATGTGACTTTACTGTTTATTGTTTTTACAATTTCGGTTGTTGGCGCCTTTTTAATTAAATATTTAATTGTATTGACGAAATGGTATTTAATATGACAATTCATTTGTCGTAATTTTTTTTCTGTGTATTCTTGATTTCCGCTGTTGAAATCTTGATTAATATTATCTTTATGGATATATGTGATTTTAAGAAGCTGATTTGTTTGTTTGTTTCATAAGAGAAAAACGGGAATTTTTCTAAACTTAATTTCTGGGGGAGTTATAATGTATGTTAACTTTAAAAGTCCCACCGCCCATTTTTTCAACGTAAAAAGTCGCAATGCTATCTGCTTTATCATATTCGAAAAGTTAGACGCTATTTGACTGACCATTTCTCTTTAGAAGTACGCATTGCTTCAGCCTGTTACACTAATTTAAAACTTTCCTTAAGTATATAGTTCTGCCAACTACACCAACGAGTAATGGATGGAACCGGTGGCAACGCAACGCAAGGTAGAACTCATAGAAACTCTTCAAGACGGAATCCTTAATATTAGAAAAATTAGAAAAAATATAGAAATTATTTTCCTATTTTAAATAAATAATCAGGTGTTGTATATATTGCGAAAAATTTATACGAAAATTAAGAAAAAAAACTGAAAACCGCAAAATATGCTTTTATATGCATTAACCCCCAAAACATGCCGGTAAGACTGTAATATGCATTTGCATATGCAAGTTAGCCCTGTTAGCCCTGTTCATGAGATATAGCCATTGTAAATTTCAAGTTGTATGGGCGGTGCCGCGCCCCTTTATCCAATTACAACCAAGTTTACCCATGGAGTATCAGTAGGTCATCAGTACCACTTTGTGAAATGTTCAAAACAATTGGTCTACATATTAAAAAAAGCAGTCGGAGCGATTTTCGAAAAGGAGGATTGACACCGCCCACTTTCATCCCGGCTGTAACTCGAACTGTACGGACAACATATATACCATATATACCTCTGATAGTTAATGAGTGACTGCCCCTTAAAATTTCAAGGTGTATGCCACGCCCACTGATCCGATCTCCGCCCTTTTTTTTGTTGGATAACGAATTTTGCTGCCTAATGCATCGACACAAATTTTCAGGGCGATTGGTGAAAAAGTCCTCCAGATATTGCGTTTTTAAAAATTGGGTCCAAAGGGCGGGGCCACGCCCACTTGTTACATCAAAAAATCAAGTAGCTTACAGCAACAATCTGTGAAAATTTCAAAGCTCATTTTTTATATATAAACTAGCTTTCACGGCTCGCGTTACTCCACCGCAATCACACATGAATAATTTTTGAATGGATTAGCTTTAGCTGTATGGTCTGGGTGGTGAGACCAGGCACATCCTTTCTATTCATATCAATATTTGTGATTGCACCTTTAGAAGTTTAAAATTACGAATTTCCAAAAATCCTTATATTGCACAATTACCCCCTTGAAATAAGAAATCACACCCGTTTTCCGAATTCTACCTTTAGACATTTAGTCTTGGTTTTAGTACCAGTTTAATCCCTTTTTTATTCTTGTCGCCCCTAAAAGTAAGAAATTTGGAAAATATCGTCACATCGCAATAACAACTTTAAAAAATAAATATTGACCCACATTTTCGCGATTCTACTTTCAGCCGTTTGTTCTCACTGAAGGTACCTTTTTATCTCTTGGGCCTATGTGCAATTCTCCAATTCTAGAAGACGTGGGCTTATATAGATTTTCGCAATTATAGCTTTAGCCGTTTAGGCTGGTTTTATCCCTTTTTAGGCCTTTTTCTCTCTATTTCTATGGGACGCATGCTTATACAGATTTTTTGCTATTTTAGCTTCAGCCGTTTGGTCTGGCACCATTTTTATCCTATGGGCCTTTTGTTAGCCCTTAAAGTACGGATCTCGAAAAATTTCTTCGTGCAGTTGACTAATTTGATAGGGATATGGGGATTCATAAAGGTTTTTGGGATTATATTTAGCTTTAATCATTTGACCTGGGTGATGGTACCAGCTTTATCACTTTTTGGGCCTTGTTTACCCCTAAAAGTAAGAATTTCGAATACTCATTTCGTATAGCTCTTTAATCCTACAGGACACATGCTTATCCCTTTTTGGTCTTTTTTACCTTCAAAAGCACGAATTTCGAAAAATCCCTTTTATTGACTCCCATAAGATAGATGTATACCACAATTTTTGCGATTCCAGGATTAGCCGTTTGGTCTGGGCGAAAATATAGCTTAAATAAAGCACTTTGACTTCGCGTGCCAAAGAAACTACTCGCATTATGTTCACTTCAAATAATACATCACAGCTGCGAATTGTTTTTTTTTTATGTAATAAATACTCGTGCTATATACTCGTACCAAGTTTCTTCCATTATTATAAATTTAATATTTAACCAACTGCCTCTTAAAGACTAGTATTCAAATCCTCCTTATGGCAATTCATAGGACGACCTTATGACATTTCCGTAAAATAGTGGCAAAAATAAAGTATCAATAACTAAAAACTCCAACTGTCATCACAATACTCGTCGTACTTGCTTCTCTCGCTATTTAGCGCTGGAAATAACAAGAAGTTCAACCCCACCATGGGTGACAGCTGGCCTACAATGGCCGAATGACAATTTGTCTCTCTTTTTCCAATAAAACCAACAAACAACTTTATTAGGAAACCCATTTTTGTAAGAAATGTTTTATTAAATAAAACTGTCACAAAGTGTGTGGCATTCTTCAACATTTGAATGATTGTCACTTGAAATGAGAAAAACAGTGGCCGGTCAACAATATCTTCCGAGTGTGATCGATATACTTGTGTACTCCGTTAGTATTAGCCACCGTCTCAACGAAAAGTATTAAATTTCATTTTACGCTTCGTAAACATTCTCTGTTGGTTTTTTGTGAATAGTAATTTTGTGTTATTGCAACCGATTGAAGGACTCTTAAACCCTTGAATATTGAGCGCCAAAGAAGTGTACGAGTATGGATGGCTAATTTTTTTTTATTTGATTCATGAATGAAATTCAATACATAAATATGGGGTCATGAAAAAAGTGAATTAACTTTTTATTTAATCATGTTGTCGGAGAAAATAACATTACGGATGGGGAATGATATTTTTTGTATATCAATTTAGTATACGAAACGTCGGGGAAGGTTACATTGCACGTCATCCTGAAGTGTTTATACATTTTAGTATATTCGCACATTTCGGTGTATTTTAAATAATAATTTGAATACTTAAATCCCTACGAAAATATTTGGTTGTCATTAATATTGAAACCCAAAACATAGTAATTTAAAAACAATTGTCCCTATTCCCGTTGTCGTCGTCGAAGCAAAACGACGTCGTCTTGTGGCGACGGTGTAAAATCGCTATTCTCGTAATCGTTTTCGATATCGATAGTTATGTTGACTGTTGACACAAGTTTGATATTCTGCAAAGAAATGTGACGACGACATTGAATCGAAACGACTTTGAAATTGTCGTCACTGTTTTTGGTAACGACTTAAACAAATTTGAAGGAATAACTTTAGTTTTTGTACATTTCATAAAGGTTTTGTTTAATGACGTCAAGAATGAGTATTTCGAGTACCAAACATGTGCATTGTTGGAAAAAATATTCATCACTGGTAAAAGGATTTCGGACAGGTTCCGTCTAAATTTAAGTGGCAATGTCAGACCGGCCCTGGCATGATGGTTAAAACACGCGACTATCAAACGGGTGAACTCGGTTTGATTCCCGCCTCCAGCCATCTACTTTTTTCTTTCATTGCCGGCTACCTCGATGTTGTCTACAGCAACTTTGCAGTATAGTGTAGAGTCAATCGGCACGTCTAGTAAAAAGCTTCTCAAACAGTGACGATATCATTCGTCGATAAACGAGTAGGTGCCGTTAGTTGTAAATCTACATATCAGCATGTATATGAATATTTCCGCCCAATATCTTACGATTCGAATTCAACTCCTCCAAAAAGATTCCACATTAATTTTGAAACGTCCGTGAAAATAAGGAAGACATCCACACCAAAGTGTAAGGCAATTGGGAATTCTCCTCATAAAACCCGTATCGAAACCCGATTATGATACAGTATAATCCGTGTGACACCTCACACTGATTTAGTCCAAAATTTTGGCATGATAATAGTTCCTGTGCATCTATGCTCTCGTGGTGCGCCGAGGGGTGGATTCATAAATGTTTGTGCAAAAACTGTAAGAAGTGGTCCTAGTTTTTTGAAAGTTTTCACAGAGCATTATTATGGCGAAATTAAGAAAAAAATTAAATTTCATCAAAATCGGTCACGCTTATTCAATACAAATCGGTAATTTAGCATAAAATTATTCTTATTCACGCACATATATGTTCAATTTTCGTACGTACACTTTCTATAAGAAACAAATTATCTGTGCCAAGTTACATCAAGATCAGTCACTCTTATCGCCCCCACCCATATAAACCGAAAAGATGTTTTCGCTACAAATTTATTATTACTTAACAAAATGTCATGAAATTTAGCAAAAGTCATCAGTGTTATGAAAATGGGCACGACCATCGACCATATAATCCACAAAAAGTTTTTTTCTTAAAGGGCCCTTTACACTGGCATACAAGTCTGTGAGATATTATGTCTGCCCAGACTTATCCCCCAGTCTAGGGCGATGTATTCGGTCTGCGCAGACTTGTCTGTAAAAAATCAAAACGATTTTGATTTTCATAAATCTGGGCAGACATGTCTGATAATGTAGGGACAGGTTCGACAGACGTTTTTTTCGTGTCAAAGAAAAATTTGAAAATAAAAATATGAAAAATTGTTAAACTAGTTAGAATATACAAACAAAAGTCAAATGAAGAAATATTTTAAGAAAAAATAACATTCAAAAAGTGTTGTGCTAT
This sequence comes from Muscina levida, assembly GCA_964034835.1. Taxonomy (NCBI): domain Eukaryota; kingdom Metazoa; phylum Arthropoda; class Insecta; order Diptera; family Muscidae; genus Muscina; species Muscina levida. The sequence goes on along the minus strand of OZ035880.1, from coordinate 126,674,041 downwards.
CTTTTTGTGAAAATATAATAGAAATATTAGGCATGTTCCGGTACACCGTTCATGTTGACTGCGTGTGAAAAAATAAAGTTCGACAGATATGTCTGAAGTGTAAAGAAAAAGGCAGATGTTTACAGGGATTTTTTGTCTCCCAGACAAGTCTGCTAATGTAAAGGGCCCTTAAAAATTTTGTTTTTGAAACAAATTGAAAATGTTTTGTAATTCGGCTTAAAAGTATTTTCCATTATTTTCATTATAAATAAATAATGTGTTGTTTTTTTATTTTTATATTGCTTTTTATACCATCACCCTTAGGGATAAGTGTATATATCATTTGCTTCGAGAAATAGCGTAACGCATAAATAGAAACGAGTTAGACCTCAAGTATATTAAGACCAAATTCGTTTCAGGACTTTTTAAGACTATTGAGCTATGTCCGCCTGTCTGGCTGGCTGGTGGGCAGGATTACTCGAATAAACCTTCACTGATCCGTATGAAAATTTACCAATATTAATATTTTCGAAAATGAAGTAATGGGACTGTAAATGGGCAGAATAGCCCCATCCCTTCTGGTACCTCCCATACAAAATTACCTATTTTAAGATAACACTATGACACAAAATCAAACTTTTTGAAAAACACCCGAACGTGACTATATTGGTTCGATAGTACAACCGGAGCTGAGTAAAACCCTAGCTCAGTTTGGCTAGATTGGCTACCAAAATGTTTTTTTCGCCCTCGTAACTTTTTGAAATCCCTTGGATCCCTTGAAAAAAGGTGACATCAGTTTTTGGTCAACAGTTTGTACAGTTTTTAATCTAGCTCTTTCGCTTCTTAAGCAATGTTGTAGCTAATAGTCCGCTTTAGAAATTGATATAATAAAATTTCCCAAAAAAATTAGACTTCCCTCGTTTATTTTCAAAAAACTTCGAAAAAAATTCTAATTTTTTCACTATTTTGAATATAAGTCGTAGGGAATCCAGATTTTTGGCATACTCTATTCAGTGAAATTGTAGTATAGGTTACACCGAAAAATTTCTCTGAACAAACCCATGCAATCTGAACAAGTCTAGAGATATTAAATGGCTCTCAAAACAGACTATCTACTTTAAACAAATCAGTTTTTAGGTGTTTTGGGCCATTGTGCAAAGTTTTTATTTGCTATCTTTACCAAAAATGTACTTATTGTATAACTGAACAACTTCTGTAAACGACCAATATGATCGGAATACTTCACCCCTTTAATTGTTCACAAAGAGCATTAGGGTGTTCCTTATATGGCATTTTTTCGAATTTCGTTAAAAATATGTATTATCTGCGATGTTGGTCATTTAGCTTCACCTTACATTTGTTTTTGCTAAAAATACGAATATATTGTGAATAATTTTGTTTCGATAGTTAGGCATTAGGATGTGCCGCAACGAAGTTAAAGTTCGAATTTGTTCTCAAATCAGTTATTTGCCGCTGAGTATTTTTCTTTTGAATACAGGCTAAGTAGTAATATTGGCTACAATTGGCTACAATTTCACTGAATAGAGTATGCCAAAAATCTGGATTCCCTACGACTTATATTCAAAATAGTGAAAAAATTATAATTTTTTTCGAAGTTTTTTGAAAATAAACGAGGGAAGTCTAATTTTTTTGGCAAATTTTATTTTATCAATTTCTAAAGCGGACTATTAGCTACAACTTTGCTTAAGAAGCGAAAGAGCTAGATTAAAAACTGTACAAACTGTTGACCAAAAACTGATGTCACCTTTTTTCAAGGGATCCAAGGGATTTCAAAAAGTTACGAGGGCCAAAAAAAAATTTGGTAGCCAATCTAGCCAAACTGAGCTAGGGTTTTACTCAGCTCCGGTTGTACTATCGAACCTATATAGTAACGTTCGGGTGTTTTTTTTCACTGTTGCACTGTGTAATTAATATTTCATCCATAACTACCATTGCGAAAACTGAAAGATATTTGAATTTACTTAAGTGGTCCATTACAAGTTACGAACGTGTTTCATAAATTAGAGGCCTGAAGTATTAAAGAATTCCACACGTTTCGTCTTCTGCGTGCGTTCTCCAGTTAGTCCAACTAGATGGTGGCACGTCGCCTACCACTTGGTCCTTCCAACGAAGTTTGGCAGGGAGCTGCGCCGTCCTTCATATTCGCCTTCAGTCACCTTTCTCGCTGGAGCATTTACATCCATCCTGTCAACATGGCCCAGCCATCAAAATCATTAAATTTGGACTCTTTTAGCTACGTCGATGTCGTGGTAAAACTCATACAGCTCATGGTTCGCATAGGTCCATATATATTTTTCGGAGTACTTTTCTCTAGAATACTCCCAGGTTTCGTATGTCCCTTGTCGTAAGCACCCACGATTCGGCAGCATACAACAGAACGGGTAAAATTAACACCTGGTACAGCATACAGATATGGAGAGAACATTTTAGAAATCTGCTGAATATGGACACCACTCCTGAAGATCCCGCTCCAATCCATAACAATGGTATTAACTGTCCACTCTAAACCATTCAACACGGAAATAGGTCTCAGGCAAGGTGATAGTTTGTCCTGTACACCATTTAATATAGTTATGGAGAAGGTGATGAGAAAGGCTGGTGTCAACATGTAAAAAAAACTTACTTTTCCTCTACACTTCTTCTCGCGTTGTTGTGAATGAGCACGCTTTTAATTTTTGGATTCACAACTAACGGCACCTACGAATGCGAACGTCGCTGGTTGAGAAGCTTTTACTAGACATGCCGATTGACTCGACACTATACTGCAACGTTGCTGTCGACAACATCGAGGGGGATGGCAATGAGAGAAAAATTTGGATGACTGAAGGCGGGAATCGAACCCGGGATCTCCCGCATGGCAGTCGCGTGTTCTAACCATCATGCCACGGCCGGTCAACATGCCTGGCAATTTAAAAGTGTCTTTATTCACCTGAACTTGTATAATAAGCGTAAGCTTGATGTTTGCAAATTTTTAATGTTTTGCAATAAAACCGTAATTTGAAGCAATATAAATCAAGTCAGATCTAGTTTGGGGGTCTGTCAAGACATCCATTGCATATTTAATGCACTTAGGACCTTTTAATTGTCTTCATAATTGTTGGCATAGTAGTAAACTGCTTCAAGCCATTTCCCCATCGTGTTGTTATAGCTTCTGGAGGTAATGGAAGGTCTGGAAACATTTGTTTAAAAAGTTCCTTTCTACATGGAGCTTTTAAAAATACCTTCTTCACATTAGCAATAGTTTTATTTACGTTTTCACATAAATTCCTAAAACATTCACACAATTGATGGACACTATGAGCAATACATGTCACATGCGTCACTTTCGGATAAAATGCCACTATAGCTTTTGCAGCCTTTACCATGCACAGTGGATCCGCTTGTATGGAGGCGCGGCCAAAAATACTTCTAATGGTAGTACAGAGCTGAAATGTTCAGCAGGGCTCTTAAAAAATATTTAAGCCAGTACAGGAATTTCAACCAGGTGAACTGACTGATAAATACCCTCACCCTATGTACGACATTGTTTTACTCTCGAGTTAATGAAATTGAAAAAGAAATTACTTATGTAGCTTAAACGATCGGGAATAGAACTTTCGGTCGTATGGCCAGAAGTTTACAGACATGTATCAAAACTAACAACAGTTATAAAAAGTTCAATTCAATATCTCTTACAAAAATGATATGTATGTAAAACCGTCTGAAGCTAATATTTCGGTTTTCCGAGGTTTTGCGTCGGATTACAAGATAATCCTACTGACCACATTCAAGTATACTCCAGTTTTTCGTTTAAATGTTATGAGGGAAATATTAATTTTCCCAAAAATATGTTGGTAATTTTGTATAGAGCAACATAGTCCGTATTCACCCTAAGTTTTCCTTGGAAAAAATTTGACTGAAAAAGAATATGCTTGAATTAGGTCATTTATATACAATCAGGTGGCATAAGGGGCGCGGCAAAAGTTCAGATTTTCTGTAGTTTTACCTGGTTTTATAAGATTACACAGTGCAACAGTGAAAAAAACACCCGAACGAGACTATATAGGTTCGATAGTACAACCGGAGCTGAGTAAAACCCTAGCTCAGTTTGGCTAGATTGGCTACCAAATTTTTTTTTTGGCCCCCTAAACTTTTTGAAATCCCTTGGACCCTTGAAAAAAGGTGACATCAATTGTTGGCCAACAGTTTCTACAGTTTTTAATCTAGCTCTTTCTCTTCTTCAACAAAGTTTTAGCTAATAGTCCGCTTAAGAAACTGATATAATAAAATTTCCCAAAAAAATTAGACTTCCCTCGTTTATTTTCAAAAAACTTCGATAAAAATTCTAATTTTTTCACTATTTTTTATATAAGTCGTAGGGAATCCAGATTTTTTGCATACTCTATTCAGTGAAATTGTAGTTTAGGTAACACCGAATAACTTCTCTGAACAAACCTATGCAATCTGAACAAGTCTAGGGATATTAAATAGCTCTCAAAACACACTATCTACTTTAAACAAATCAGTTTTTTAGGAGTTTTGGGCCATTGTGCAATGTTTTTACTTGCTATCTTTACCAAAAACGTACTTAGTGCATAACTGAATAACTTCTGTAAACAACCAATATGATCGGAATACTCCACCCCCTTAATTGTTCACAAAGAACATTAGGGTGTTCCTTATATGGCATTTTTTCGAATTTCGTTAAAAATATGTATTAATCGCGATGTTGGTCATCTGTCTTCACCTTACGTTTCTTTTTGCCAATATTAGAAATATATTGTGAGAAATTTCGTATCGATAGTTGGACATTAGGGTGTGCCGCAATGAGGTTAAAGTATGAATTTGTTCTCAAATCAGTTTATTGCCGCTGAGTATTTTTCTTTCGTATATAGACTAAGTAGTAACAAGCCGTTCAATAGCTGAAATAAAGACCTAAAATAATATGTGTTTGCTTTTACCATATCTCTTATAGTCGCCGAGATATTTGATATAGAAGTTGGGGTATTTTTAAAAAAATTATTAAAAATGTTGAAATTGAATTTCGATGTAGATTATTATGGGCAATTATATATTTCAACTTTTAAAGGTTAATCATGTTAAAATCTATATGTTTTAAAAGTATATGTGTATATTATCACTATCTCTATCAATTCTCGAGATATCAGGGGCTTAAAAAGCATAGCAATGACTACTTAACTTTTGTTTCACCTGTATATCCATTGTGTATGCTTACAAATGTCACCAAAACCATTAATACCCAATGGTCTTTTGAGGGGATTTTTTATTTTTATCATATAAAAATCGTTATTGGTAAGTATTCAATGGGTATTCAGATGGAACAAAAGTTCATTAGACATTGCTATGCATACAGTCAAAAATTCCATTTTTTAACGCCTGATATCTCGAGAATTGATAGAGATAGTGATAATATACACATATACTTTTAAAACATATAGATTTTAACATGATTAACCTTTAAAAGTTGAAATATATAATTGCCCATAATAATCTACATCGAAATTCAATTTCAACATTTTTAATATTTTTTTTAAAAATACCCCAACTTCTATATCAAATATCTCGGCGACTATAAGAGATATGGTAAAAGCAAACACATATTATTTTAGGTCTTTATTTCAGCTATTGAACGGCTTGTTACTACTTAGTCTACATACGAAAGAAAAATACTCAGCGGCAATAAACTGATTTGAGAACAAATTCATACTTTAACCTCATTGCGGCACACCCTAATGTCCAACTATCGATACGAAATTTCTCACAATATATTTCTAATATTGGCAAAAAGAAACGTAAGGTGAAGACAGATGACCAACATCGCGATTAATACATATTTTTAACGAAATTCGAAAAAATGCCATATAAGGAACACCCTAATGTTCTTTGTGAACAATTAAGGGGGTGGAGTATTCCGATCATATTGGTTGTTTACAGAAGTTATTCAGTTATGCACTAAGTACGTTTTTGGTAAAGATAGCAAGTAAAAACATTGCACAATGGCCCAAAACTCCTAAAAAACTGATTTGTTTAAAGTAGATAGTGTGTTTTGAGAGCTATTTAATATCCCTAGACTTGTTCAGATTGCATAGGTTTGTTCAGAGAAGTAATTCGGTGTTACCTAAACTACAATTTCACTGAATAGAGTATGCAAAAAATCTGGATTCCCTACGACTTATATAAAAAATAGTGAACAAATTAGAATTTTTATCGAAGTTTTTTGAAAATAAACGAGGGAAGTCTAATTTTTTTGGGAAATTTTATTATATCAGTTTCTTAAGCGGACTATTAGCTAAAACTTTGTTGAAGAAGAGAAAGAGCTAGATTAAAAACTGTAGAAACTGTTGGCCAACAATTGATGTCACCTTTTTTCAAGGGGTCCAAGGGATTTCAAAAAGTTTAGGGGGCCAAAAAAAAAATTTGGTAGCCAATCTAGCCAAACTGAGCTAGGGTTTTACTCAGCTCCGGTTGTACTATCGAACCTATATAGTCACGTTCGGGTGTTTTTCAAAAAGTTTGATTTTGTGTCATAGTGTTATTAGTCCGCCAAAGTTCATGATCATGTAGTGTTTCGTTTGGAAGAAATATCCGTAAATAGGTAAAAAAAAAAATTATCATGCCCATCAGTTATCCTTCCAACCAGCAAGCCAACCGGCCAGCCAGCCGGACCGACGGAAATGGGACAATCGTCTTAAAAAATCTTGAAACAAATCTGGTTTTAAGATAATTTGGGTCGAGTTATTGGGGTCGTTACACTTTTTCACTTATGAAATTATACTAACCCTCTTACCTACGTTTGAGGATTTAATAAGAAGGCGGTTTAGTATATTAAAATCTACACTCACATCCGCAAATTTCCGCAACAAACTTTAACACTTTTATTACCTTAAGACTACGACAAATACAATGGAAAAGAGACCTAAAGGGGGATCTGGGGGGAACGCAACTAAAACTCTAAATTATCATAATGAAGACGCACAGAATAGGATCAAACAAATACGTTACCTAAAGCATTCATTTGACAAGAATTACAAAACAAGTTAGTTTTTATAAATTTGTGGAGATTAAATAAATACTTTTAATTTTAAAATCCATTAAAAATAATTTAATTTTTTAGACTTATTCAATGAGCAATCCGTTTTGAAGTGCACTCTTGTTTTAAATTATTCGACCAACGTACAAAAGCGCGAACAAATGTTCATGGTTAAATTCTATTTTTAAAAAGTCCCGTTAGATTTTCAGAAGAATACGGTTTACCATTATGAAGTTTGGACATTTAAGAGATAATTTGTTTACATTTTATTTTAATACTTTGTGATTAGTTTTTTGATTTTTGGCCTATGGACGGAACCACTGTGCCATGTATGGAGCTGCATCCGTCACAAAAATCAAAACATTATTCTTATTGAAGTTGACGTCCAGATTTTTGATGGATCATCCCACAGTCGAGCAATTGTTGAGTAATTAGCCCTTTCCAAGGCTGTATGTAGTAAAAATTTCTCACATGCAATTTCCTTAATACACCTGCAAAAAATTTTGCCACATTTCTGCCTGTTGCATCTTTAGTTTCATGGATTGAGATCCATATAAATTGATTTATTAGTTTTGCTCGTATACTGTTCATGCTGTCGTTGTATACATTTTTTAAATGTTAAGTTCGAAGAACTGTTTCGGATGGCACTTGGTAGTCCGTGTATTCCTCAAATAATGTTCTTATATTTTGATTTATCATTTTGTAAAGTGGAATGTCAGCAGACACAAAAGCTCGGCACAGTTTTTCTTTAAAATAATGTTCTTTTGAGAGTCTACCGGAACAATCTGGCAAAAATAATTGTTTGGTCTGCTTATTTTCACTTCTATGACTTAGTTGAATATGTTTGCCGCTTTCCACACGTTCCACATGTATTTAGTAAACATAATTTAAGATTTTTGTTACTTTAATGTTAAATGAATTCATTTGATATTTTTTATTTAATTGTTCCTTAAATAATAATACTAAAATATTTATTTCTATTTTATTTTACTTACTCAACATTTGTGTATGTAAATTTACAAAAAATACTTACAAAGTCTGAATTTAAAATAATATTGTTTTTTGTTTTTAATTTTTAAGCTGTTTTTTTTTTTTTTGCTTTAAAAAAAATATTTCTAATTCATATGAAAAAAATTGTGAAACTAATTTTTTAGGGCATGTTTTTGTTGATTTTAAGGTCATATTTTGCCATTATTCAGGTCATATTTTATGCGCATAAAACACGATTTTTAGGGCATATTTCCGGTTGCCCTGGTTATTACTTATAGTCCAGGGATCTTTAAATCAGAATGTAAAGCAGTTTTCGTGGATTTACCCTTCGTGTAGGCATCATGTTGAGTTTTGGATAGAGCTTCCGGTTTATGAGATGATCTGATATACACATTTATTAGTCTTTCCATAGTCTTAGTATGGAATGCCTTACCTCCATTTAGGGATAAATACAATTTTGTAGGTTTGTATAGAGAACAACCTAACTATTTTTTTTTAATTATACCCTTGCTTTCTTTCTCACCAAGTACCAGGATTTTGAAAAACATTCACACGTTTACTTACAACAAAATCCACAACTTTAATATATTTATTCAATTACTTATGTAGATGCAATGATTACCCCTAGTCAAATAACTATAATTAAATGCTTCCTCATATCTCCTTCTTTATTTCACAAGCAATTACTTAACGCAATCCATAATTTCCGGTTGAAAGTTGCTAATCATTTTATAAAATATTGAATTACAATTATAGCATTTTGCAACGGTTACTCTTATCGCGTTCATCGCACCGCTACTCACTCTAATAGTCTCTATAGTCATCATACGGAATTACCGTCATTCAGGATGAGTATTATCAATGTAAATGGCTGGCAAAAAAGCGTATGCCACGTGTCATATTGAATCTTCTCACCCGAGTACCATCTCGTTTTGCGACACAATGATGGCGAGTAATTATCTGAGGATTATAATCAACCGCACAAGGCACTTACAAATATATTACTAGTACAGGAACATATTGCCGTCATCACTAACATCTTGCCAGCGAGAGAGTACGGCAGCAACTTAAATTGAACCGCAGTGTTGAAAAGGGGTGTGTATTTGTGCCTCATATGTATGCATTTGTTGCACAATTTCCTTATCAGATAATCTCTCGGTTTCGGTGGTCTATGGCAGTCCTTTGGGAAATTGACGATGCTTTGTGGCAGATATGTAGCTCCTTTGTTCCTCAATTACACACGACGAGGTTTACTCAACAGGTTACCTCAATTCATGAGCAGCAATGACAACAGCTACTTACGACCAGTGAGCTGCCGGTAGTTATTGGATTCTCATCAGTTACTGTATCAAGTGCCAAAGTGTGGGAACCAGAGGAATATATTTGTTTGGTGTATGTGCAGATAGGGATAATACTGTGTGTGTTGATTTAATATCCTTTACAAGTTAATTTCTTTTGTATGTTATGTTTCGACTGAACTGGTTTTTGTTGTGAATTAAAGTTATTCAGTGTACTTGATTTTTAACTGAAAATATCATATTTCAAAAATCCGCTGTGAATCAATTTTTGGAGTATTTCTCAGTAGAGTTTGTAGTTTATGAATTGCTTTGTTGACTTGTTAATGTTTAAAGGTTTGAGAAACATTTTATTGTAAGTATTAAAAAACGGAGTAAATTGTTGGGTTTAGTAAGTTACATGTGTTTTATTTTATTATAGACATAGATTCGATATGTTCGCTCCACCCCACATCAAACTAAACTAGCGAGGGAAATACCATCGGCTATGCCGAAGTTCAGATATCCTTATCCATTTTAAAAATTACGATAAAACCTGATTATTTGCACTACTATACCGCAAAAAATGGGAGTTTGTATAAGAGGTGGATGTTACTTTAAGCCTCTAGCATCCATTCTTTTGTTAATAATTTTTCACTGTAATGTTAAATACTGATCTTGAATTGTTTATGAAAAGTTTAATCCCCCGAAAAGGGGTAGTTTTGTATGAGAGGTGGGAGTAGGTTTTGTCCGAATTTGATCATCTTATAACTTAACCTCCGCTTAGAGGATAGAAACTTGTATACCAAATTTCAGCTCGATAGCACTTTAAATAAAGTTGCAATGGCAGGGATATGCAGACGGACACCCCCAAAAAGGGGGTTTGTGTAGCAGGTTAGAGTTGTTTTGTCCGATTTTCCTCATCTTTTAACTGAATCTCTGCTAAGAGGATAGGAGCTTGTATAGATAAATTTCAGCTCGATATCACTAAAATGTAGGGTGTAATCGCACGGATAGACGGACGGACACCCCCAAAAAGGGGGTGTTTGTACGGGAGGTGGGAGCAATTTTTCCGAAATTACTCAATTCAGAACAACCCCCAACATATACAGAATAGAAGCTTGCATATCAAATTTCAGTTCTAAAGCACTTAAATTTCGATAGACGGACACCCCCAAAAAGGGAGAGTTTTGTATGAGAGGTAGTAGTAGTTTTTGTCCGATTTTCCTCATCTTATAACTTAACACCTCCACTTGGAGGATAGAAGCTTGTATACAAAATTTCAGCTCGATATCTCAAAAATTTAGGCTGTATTCAAGGGCACAGACAGACGGACAACCCCGAAAAGGGTTTGTTTGTATGGAGTATGGGTGTAGTTTTTGACCGATCGGGCTCATCTTATAATTTAACCTCCTTTTCGAAGATATAAGTTTGTATTTCAAATTTCGATATCTATTAAACTACGGCTGTAATCGCGGGGACAGACAGACAGACGGAAGTCTTTAAATCGACTCAGAATTCGACGCTGATCATTTATATAATTATATATACTAGCTGACCCGGCAGTCGTTGTTTTGCCATACAATATTTTTAATAAATATTTTTTTTTGGTAAATAAAATATAGTGTGTGGGATTGGATCTATGACAGAAATTGTAATGTAGCGATGTAGACGATTGAAAACAGCCGAAAAAAGCAAAAACATATCATCATTAAATTTTTTCACTTCAATGTATTTCATTAATGTAACGGAGATATATTTACCCCAATAAACATTGATGTAAACAGGCTAATAAGTAAATGATTTCCAAAGAATTTAGTTAACCTTTTCCAAATTAGTTTGTAACACATTTGTAAAAAAATAAAAATACAATGCTTTTCCAAGCTAGCAGGCTAGACAGAAAACAACAGTTATAATTTTTGTTTACATATTTTTTTTCGTCTTGACATTTAGTATATAGACGTGTATAGACGTGTTTCGTGTTAAACCAAAAAGTCCTTATTAATATAAGCGAAAAGGTGCGGAAAAGAAGACCAGAAATAATAAAACTAACGGAAAATAAAGAGAGTTATGAAAAGAAATCAATTGAATTGGAATTAAATTGACAAATCTTGTATTTTCTTTGGAATGGTATTTATATCTAATTTGGAAATAGATTAAAATATAAATTTACCACAAGCTTTCAAACTTTTTTATTATGTATTGCATTTCAAGTATATTCCCAAATATTTTCCAAACATGAATACAATTGTACAATAAGGGATCCCTTTCGCTTATCCAATAATTGGAATTTAACAAGTTACAATGCCTACCATAAAGATTTTCCAAACATCATGTTTACTTATGTAAGCTTTTAGTAAATTTATAATAAGTTTATATTGTTTATTGGGACTGTTTGATGACTCAAAAATGTAAATGTAAAGCAAAACTGTGATATATTTGTTAGCTTATAATTGGAAAATTTTATATTCAAACTTTGTATCTGCAGTGCCAAGTACTATTTGTACATCGAATTTTGACGCACCAGAGCTCAAACTATATTTACCACGCCCACTTTTCGTTAATAAATTTATAGTCGCCACCTTTATATCTGTAGTGCCAAGTACCATCTGGGCATTGAATTTTGATGTTCTGTGAATAAAAAATAAATTTGCCAAGCCTATTCCGGAAATATAACATTTTTCTGTATATACCTGCACTGCCAAATCTTTTATGTACATCAAATTTTATTTCTCTAGGCCTTAAAAATACTTTTTACATGCCCTGCAGTCTTTTTTCTATACTTGAAATAAGTCCGCTCCAGAACCAAATACAGGGCCAATTCATAAAAAAATTTTTTCTCATTTCACTTAAATAGATCCATTCTGTAAATTTTTCGGAAAAAATCCACCCCAGCGCCACATTCTGGGTCCATTTGTACATACAATTTTTTTTCATTCTAAATTTCAGGTAAATTGGTCAACAAAAAGATTTTTGACATACTGGGTTTGAGTGAAATCGGACTATCTAAACTTAATTTAATTTCCCTTTACACCCCATTAACGGTATGGGGTGCTTCTCGCATTGTTATATTTTAAATTCACAACAAACGGCACTTACTTGTTTATCGACGAATGCGAACGTCACTGTTTGAGAAGCTTTTACTAGACATGCCGATTGACTTGACACTTATACTGCGAAGTTGCTGTCTAAAACATCGAGGGTGCCGGCAATGAAAGAAAAATATAGATGACTGGAGCCAGGAATCGAACCACGGATCTCCGCATGGTAGTCGCGTGTTCAAACCACTATGCCACGGTCGGTAAATATCGGACTATCTACTTATATAAAAAGCGCCACATATATAAAATCTTTGTTCTCATGATCATACATTCTTAATTTCAGTTAAATTAGTCCATTCATTCAAATTTTCAAAATAAATACAACTCAGCGCTACCTTGCGGTATGAAAATACAATGGTATCTATTCTCAGACCTACAAATTATATATACAAAATTTCACAAAGATTGGTTGAGCCGTTTCGTTTTGCTGCGACAAACACCGTGACACGAGATTTTTGGGCGTTATAAATGGAAGAACAAAATTAATACAGCCTTCACTCCGTTCGTGCACCTTGTGAAGAGTATAAATTAAGCAATTTTATACAGGGACCGCAAATAAGAGTGATGAATGAAAATGTTATTTTAATAAATCAATTTGAAAAAAGTGTGTTAGGGCAACATGGAATACACCAAAATTCCTATTTTAGTCGTAATATGCTATATCAGCCAAAAACTTTTATTTGCGATTTATTTAAAAATAATAATTAAATTTCAATTTTTATTTTAAAGTTACGAAATAACACTTATGGTTTTTACAATAGAAATACAAAGAAAGGATAATTTTTATTTTTATTTTAAAAGTTACAAATAAGAGTTGTTTCGTAACTTGTTTTTAATAAAATCAAAAATAAAAGTTAAATGGATAATCTTTAGAACCAAGTGGTATATTACAACATTCCACATATAATATATTATCAAAAAAAGGCATTGAAACATAGATCAAGATTTTTATACCATCACGCATTAAAGGAGACTTTTTAAGACGATTGAGCTATGTCCGTCTGTCTGGCTGGCTGGCTGGCTGGCTGGTCAGCAGGATAACTCGAGTAAACCTTAACGGATCGGTATGAAAATTTACCAGTATTAATATTTTTCAAAACGAACTTATGGGATTGTAAATGGGCAAAATAGCCCCACCCCTTCTGGTACCTCCCATACAAAATTACCTATTTTTGGATAATTTATATTTCTTTCATAACTTCCAAACGGACGATCGTAGGATATTTAAATTTGGTCAGTTTATTTATCTTGCAAAAGTAGACAAACCCTAAGAAAACCGAAACCTTTGCCATACCCCTTCTGGTACCTCCCATACAAATGACCTAATTGACCATTATAGTTTTACATACATATCTTTTTTGTAAGTAAACTTAATTTACTCAAATTTTGAGTATGATGTTCGCTTATGAAAATAGGTCTCAGAAATTAATATGGACTATATCGGGTCACCCCTTCTGGCACCTCCCATACAAAATTACCTATTTTTGGAAAATTAATAATTCTTTCATAACTTCCAAACGGACATTTGAGGGGTAATGAAATTTAGTCGGTTAATTTATATTGTGATAGGAGGCGAAACCTCAGAAAACCTAACTATTTGACACACCCCTTCTGGTACCTCCCATACAAAGGACCGAACTCACCCCCATAGTCTTACAACCATATTTTTTATCTAAGTACACTGAGTTCAGTCAAATTATGAGTAATTTGTACGCTTATGAAAATGTGAATCAGGGGTGAATATGGACTATATCGGGTCACCCCTTCTGGTACCTCCCATACAAAATTACCTATTTTTGGAAAATTAATAATTCTCCCATAACTTCCAAACGGACATTTGAGGGGTAATGAAAAATAGTCGGTTAATTTATATTGTGATAGGAGGCGAAACCTCAGAAAACCTAACTATTTGACACACCCCTTCTGGTACCTCCCACACAAAGGACCGAACTCACCCCTATAGTCTTACATACATATCTTTTTTTGCAAGTGCACTGAATTCAGTCAAATTATTCGTAAGATGTACGTTTGAAAATTTGAGTCAGGAATGAATAAGGACTGTATCGGTACACCCCTTTTGGTACCCCATATCAAAATTAATTTTTTTTTTAAACTTAATATTTCTCACATAAATTCCAAACCGGCACCTATACCCCCTTCAAAAATAAGTAAAGTTTTTTACGATTTTGCACCACAAGTAGGGGAAAAATTATACATAAGTAATTTTATTTAAATTAAAAATCTATTCATTTCAATAACTCAAGACTTCAACAACATCTTATGTTGGGTGATGGAATTTATCAGTCAGTTTACCTGACTGAAATTTCTGTACTGGTTTTAATTTTGGAAATCATCATTTGGTTCAAAAGATATTCAATTCAACTTTTATTTTTGATATTTAAAAATAAAATCTACGGAATAGCTTTTATTTGGAACTATTAAATAAAAATCAAAAATAGCTTTTATTTTTTCTTTCTAATGCAAAAGTCAAAAGTAAGTGTTATTTCGCAACTTTTATTTAAGAAATCAAAAATAACTCTTATTTTATATTTTAATTGAAAAAAATTCAAAATAAGTGTTATTTTACAACTTTTTAATAAAAATTTGAAAATAATTGGTATATTGCAATTTTTATTTTAAATCTTATAACAGTTACGGTTTTCATACTATGAAATCATCCGTCCTTCCGCTGGAAAAACCCATATACCTTTTTCAAAAATAGGTAATGGAGCTACTGGAAGGGGTGCGGCTATTTTGCTTATTTACAATCCAATGGCTTTATTCAGAAAACAATTAGAGCTGGTAAATTTTCGTAACGATCAGTGAAGATCAGTCAATCGCCATGAAACAAATTTGATTTTAAGATACTAACTTTACATTTTTTTTTCGTATTAAATGATGTATTCCCTCATCCACATACCCGTCACAGCGAATGTGATATATGGTTTAAAAGTAAAAAAATTATTTTTTCTACATACATTTATATTTTTTAAATTTTCCCCTCTATGGGAAAAATTCCTCTTTTTAATGCCTAGTTTTTTTGAAAGTTAATTTCTAGTTGAAATTTTGACAAAAGCAAAAGTTTTTCAACTCAAATTTTTTTGTTGTTTTAAGGTTTAAGTTAGGTTTACTAAGAACATAAATCCATAACTTGAATTGCATTATTCACTGTTCTGTCATAAAAACTCTTAAATAAATAATCAATTTAATATGGTCATTTATCAATTTCGATTAAAATGTGTTTTATAAAAACTATGCCAAAATTAGGAATATAATGATCCAATAATTTAGGGCGGAACTTAACATTTGATTTTACCTATGCTTATATACATAGCCCTTACTTCCTCACATTTTTTTTAAATATTATGAATATTTTTTTATAACCCCATTTCAATATACAAAATACTGCTGTTTTTTTTAACATATATTTATTATTAAATGAATTATGAAAAACTTAAAGTACATTTTTAAAAGACTGTAGATACCACAACGTAGACAAGAAACAAAAAAAAACGTAAACTTATTAAATTGAAATTACCAGTCATTAGTTTAATACATTTATCTAGATTTTAGGATCTTGTGGTGTCAACTTGCACAGTTTCACTGACTCTTCCCAGATTTTTCTTCCCTTTTCCATGTCCATAGCAGCGACATTTAAAGTGGCTTCTTTGCAATCCATGAAATATTTACCATGTACATTGGCCACTTCGTCAGAGGTAGCCAAATAGATAGATGTTTGCGCACCACCCTTAGGCGTCTTAAAGAAACCTTTGGTAATGGCCATCATGGGCAAATTCAATGGGAATGGAACGTTGCGCCAAATACCGGAATCGATCATACCAGGATGTAAGTAGTTGACAGTGACGCCAGTGCCTTCCATGCGTTTGGCCAGCTCACGGGCAAAGTAAATATTTGCGAACTTTGAAACATAATACAAATAGGCGGCTGGGAAAGAACCAATGGGATTCAGTTTATCTAGGTTGACTGAAGCTAAACGATACAACTCGGAGGCAACAATGACAATACGAGAGGGAGCGCTTTTCTTCATGAGATCGATTAACAAGTGAGTCAACAAGAAGGGACCATAATGATTTGTGGCCATTGTCAATTCAATGCCATCTTCACTGGTTTGACCACGGAAAGCCAAAGCCATACCAGCATTATGAATAAGAACATCAATTTTCTTTTCGTTCTTCAGAATGTCAGCAGCAAATTCACGAATAGATTTCTGGCTGCCCAAGTCAAGTTTCTTAACGACCAATTTGTTGTTGCCGGTTTCTTTGGAAATTTCGTCTGTGAATGAGATATATTATTGCATTAGTTAAGGAATTTTTTTTTCATAAAATACAAATAAATACATACCTTTGGCAGCATTAGCGGTTTCTAAGTTTCTGCATGCCATTATGATGCGAGCGCCACGCTTGGCCAAATCACGGGCGGTTTCCTTGCCAATACCACTGTTGGCGCCAGTAATTAAAACTGTTTTACCTTCCATTATAGTCTGGAAATCGAAAATAAGGAAATAATGTTTAAGTTAAATTATATTCAAAATAAAATTTGTCATATAGGTGTAATATATACAAATAGAAGAGGTAGGATTTAAACTAAAAAATATTTATTTATATTTTATTTGAAAACTAGTTTGCTTTAAAAAATAGGGTTTTAATTATGTAAAATTGTATCAAAATAAGTGTATTATCATATCAATACTTTTTTACTCCAATTAGTTCTTAATCCCATATCTAAATTTTATAAATAATTGCAAATTTTTATTTGAATCCACCAACCATTCAAAATTTCGGAAACTTATTTCGTATTTAGGAACTTAGGCTCTGACTCAATTTCTTCATTACATCATATCTTTCCCGCATCAAATATAATAAGAAAATTGTAGTTAGTTACTCTTTAATTTGTAATCTTAACAAATAATCAACATTTTTGTTAAAATGAGATATTTTCTTTAAAATGTGAACAAAAGCGAAAATCATTTATGAATTTTATTAATCCATGTCTCATTTTTTTCAAAAGATATGTGATAAAGACATATAATTAAACACTTGTTCTTCATTTCGATTTCTCGTGATTTTATAAAAATATTTTAACAAGAGCTTAGCAAGAAGTTCATTTGTCATCAGAGATGTAAAAATTAACATAAAACTAACACCAAATCTTTGACAAAGACTTTTATCAAATAGGACCATGGGGATGCTTGCATTTTTAAGTTATTTGAATTTTTAAGATTATTAGAAATGATTCAATATCAACGACAGATCACAGTAAATGACGATTAGTAATTGCATCACTGTGGAGCTTTCTTGAAAAGTTCAATTATTATTAGGGTGTTCAAAACCGAAACCGAAAAACCGTAAACCGGTTTTTTTGTTTAAAACCGTATGCCGGTTTTAGCAAAAATGCTATTTTCGAATAACCGGTTTAACCGAGTTTTTTCCTTCGGGTACTCGGTTTTTTTAAATTAGTTTGAAGTTGAATTTTAAAGTTTTACAAAGCTTCTAAAAGCATTCTTGTTTATAAAATGTAATGTTTTTCTAAATTAATTTGACATTTTATTTTATAATTTTCCAAAGCTTTTAAAAAAAATCTCGTTTATAAAACGTTAAAAGTTTTTTCTAAATTAATTTAAATTTTATAAAGCTTCTAAAAACACTGGTTTATAAAATGTAAAAGGATTTTTCTAAATTAATTTGAAATTGAATTTTAAAATTTTACAAAGCTTCTAAAAACATTTTTGTTTATAAAATGTATAAAGGTTTTCCTAAATTAATTTGAAATTGAAAATGAAAACTTTAAAAAGCTTCTAAAAACATTCTCGTTTACAAAATTGAATAACCTTATTATATGTATTAGGACCGGAAAATATCCTATAAGACAATCCTGTGTAAAGTAGTCTAAAACGATGGAATTTGCTAACGAGCTTTTTAATAACTTTATCCTGCAATTTCCCCAACAACGGCAGAGTCTAGTAACAGTTCAGATTGTGAGCTGGGGGAATCTGCTAATGGTAGTCTTTGCAACGATTTAAACAGGGCAATAAATAACATCCAAAAATTCACCAGTGAAAACAAATTGCAATGACACAAGCCTATATGAGGATTTCAACTATTTCAATAGATTTAATAAAAGGACAGAAAAGCTCAACCTACTTCTAAACGCTGTTTTGTCAATAAATCCTACTTCCACAATAAGTGAGTGCGTGTTTTCTGTATCAAATACTATTTTAACCAGTAAGAAAGTTTCAGTCGGGTAAGCCGACTTACATATACCCTTACCCTCAGTAAAACATATAATTTTCTAGTATATTGATATCATTACTCGATTTCTAAAGTGGGATAGTGGTACGTTTGTATGGGAGGTACCAGAAGGGGCGTGGATAGACTTAACGTTTTTTTCTTCAAAACTTTATCCTGATTTACCTTTAATAAATACAGAATTTTGGCCCGATCACGTTGGGTGTATTGATATTACTACTCCATCTCTAGAGTGGGCGGATTAGTACATTTGTATGGGAGGTCTCAGATGGGGCGTGGTTAGACTTAAAAACTTTATCCTGATTTAGTTTTACTAAATACAGAATTTGGACACGATCACGTTGGGTGTATTGATATTATTACTCCATCTCTGAAGTGGGCGGAATGGTGCATTTGTATGGGTGGTACCAGCAGTACGTGGCTAGGCTTCCAAATTGGGTCTCAAAATTTTATCCTGTTTGAGCCCTACTAAAAACAGAATTTGGTCACGATCGCGTTGGATAGACTAATAATATTAATCGATTTCTAAAGTGGGTGGTACCTGATGGGTATGGGAGGTACCACATGGGGCGTAGCCAGACTTCCAGTTTTTTCTCCAAAACTTTGTCCTGCTATAGTTTTACTTAATGTAGGATTTGGGCACGATCGCATTGGGTGTATTGATATTACATACTAAATTAATGCATTTTTTTAAACCAAATAATTTTTTTTTATAAATATTTTTAACTTTTTAGGAAAAAACCGAAAAAACCGGTTAAACCGGTTTTCTTTCAAATGCTGTATTCGAAATCCGATTTTTCTAAAACATCAATTTTTCGAATAACTCGAAAACCGGGTTTCTAAAAAAAGGAGGTATTTGAACACTCTAATTATTATCAAAGTCCTAAAATACAATAACAAAAAACTAAAAGTGTAAATATCATAAAATTACATTCCACGAGACGTAAATGAATAAACTGTTCATAATCAATGAACAATTGCGTGTTTGTTTTTAAAGTAACTGAATGATTTAATATGATTCAAGTCCGATTCACATAATACGAACTGCAAAATATATTGTACGCTGCTATTCTATTTATCTTAAAGTCGAACGTACTAAAATCAGACGTCACACCTACATTAAGAGTACAATCTAAATGAAAGTTCAAAAAGACAACACATTCGTCAAATGTTATAAAACAAAACGCATTATAATTTATAATCAATTAAAGACATTAGTTCAGAGATAATTGTTAGTTTATCGCAATTAGTTTTAATATAAACGCCTAGCACAAAATGTGGAAGCAGTAAAAAGAAACTGTTATAGCTTAACCCATCGTATACTTAAGAGCACTAGAGTAGTGCAATTGAAAAGTGATAAAATTGTTATGAAATAATGCGTCATTGTAGGGCGTTTTGAACAAAAATTCCGAGAAGATCAGCTCTTTATATATGCTCAAGTGTAAATTTCAGAAAATTATCAAATTTTAAAAAAATTTAACCCATATTGTATCTAATGGAGCCGGCAATGCTACGCTACTGCGTAGTTGATATCTTTGGCTTGCTTAACATCAAGCGTCGATGTTATGCACTTTGTAAACAATTCGTTACCCCAACCTAATTAAACTAATAATATTTAATGAGTCAACAGGTTCACCTACATATTTATACCCGAAGTGCCGAGTACCACTTTTTTTATCAAGTTTTATCTGTATATATAGTAAAAAACCATTTCATCCACTTATCGAAAGTAAATATTATAAAGACGTAACATTATTTCCGCTCACTAACCGAAGGAAGGAAATACTAGCGGGGGAGGCACCATGGGAGCAGCAGGAGCTGATTTAAAATATTTATATAAAAACTAGCTGGCCCGGCAAACTACGTCCTGCCTTCAAATTATTGCAAAAGATGTTGGGTACAGTTGAAATTTAATAACGGTTGGTTTATCACTTTGGGCTTTGAAATATTTTAATTTATTGGGTGAGTTTTTTCCCGGACAAATTCTGTACTTCATATATTTAAAAATGTATTATATATTATAGTAAGAATTGCTTAAATGGATCGGCAATGTCCTCCATTATTTTGACGAAAACTTACTTATTGATAGGCATATATTCTAAAACCAAATTTTTATGCCGATTGACTGACATATAAATTTCTGCGTTGGTGTACTGGGTTGATTGTACCTTTAGGTGTTTTGTCGGAGCCATGATAGCACTTTGCCCCTTTTTATCCCAAGAAGTACGAATTTCCAAAAATCAATTTATTTGACTCAACAACCCTATTTACCGTTTGGTCTGGGTGATAGCAACAGTTTTTCCCATTTTCGGGTTTATCCCCAAAAAGTTCGAAACGCTAAAAACCTCTTTGTGAAGCTCTCTAATGCCGTTTGCGGTCTGGGTGACCATCAACAGCCCATCCCCAACTTTCACTGCAATTTTGGTCAAAATCGGTTTAACCGTTTTCGCAATTAGTGGTGTCATCAAAATGGACATCTATTTTTATATACTCTATATATATAAATTTAATAATTTTAATGTTAAAAAAAATTTTATTTTTATGCAATGGTGACTAAATGAATTTCAAAAAAATTAAGTGTATCATTAGCTAAATATCAGCAACTGGATCCAAAGATACATCTAAATTTTGCTCATGCCAAAAAATGCATACATTTTAAGTTTGAGTAAAATCGGACAATCGATATAAATTTTCGAAATAATTCAGCTCCAGCCAATTCAACAGCGGGTCCCTTTATACCAAAAAAAAAATATCATTTTAAAACGAATATACATTTTTAATTTCAGACAAATTGTTGATTCGTTAACATTTTCATTATAATTCCACAGCGGCACCTAACGGGTCAATTTATACAAAAACTATGTTCCAATGATCTCACAAATATACAAACTAAATTTCAGTTAAATTGGTCCAATCGTTTAGATTTTGATTAAAAATCCACCCAAACGCCACCTACCGGGTCCATTTGAACATAAAATTTTTCTGGTGTTTAAACAAACATGCATTCTGAATTTCAGTAAAATTGGTCCATACATTTAAATTTTCGATATTAATACACCCCATCGCCACGGGTCCATTTGTACATACAATTGTTTCCCATGATCAAACAAACACACATTCTGAATTTCAGATAAATTGTTCCATTCGTTCAAATTTTGATTGTAAATACACACCAGCGCCATCTACCGGGTCTATTATTAGTGGCCTTCGATAGCTCAGTGGAAGCGACGTAGACTAGCAATCCGAAGGTGCCGGGTTCGATTCCCGGCCGGGGCACTGGCCAAATCAACATCGATGAAAAATTAATTACTTTTCAAATACTTTCGAGTTCTCCAGCCAACAAAACTCATCCTAGACGCTTCCACTACAAAAATCCAGATTGCGCAAGGACCAAGGAAAAAGGAAAATGATTTATCAACATCTCATATAAATCAACAAGCCAGCTGGCGCCATCTCTGGTGGAATTTGGCGGTTAAACTCACAACAACAACATCTAACAATCCTTGACACAAACCTTGTTATCTACAAAGGAACGAAACAGAGTTGCCAACAATGATCGTATGATAATCGGATTATATGCCCGATCGAGTGCCGATAAATTGAAAATCGGTATAAAGAATTATCACCCCAGCTAACCACCAGCTGTTACAACAACAACAACAACAACCGGGTCTATTTGCTCATAAAAATTTTTTCTGTTGATCAAACAAACTTACGTTGAGAATTTTAGTTAAATTGGTCCATTCCTTTACATTTTGATTATAAATACACCCAAGCACCATCTACCGGGTCTATTTGTACATACAATTGTTTCTCATGATCAAACAAACATACATACTGAATTTCAGGTTAATTGGTCAATTCGTTCAAATTTTGTTAATTAACCCACCCCCAGAGCCACCTACCGGTTGTATGTATGGTTGCTTCCTTAGGGGGTTGGGAAAAATGTTAGGAGAGAAAAATTACTATATCATATATTTTACCCTTCTAGGGGGCACCATGGGATTGGCAGGAGCAGATTTATAAAAAAAAATATAAAGGTAAAATACTTGTATGGGGACCACCTTAAGGGTTGAAGATAGAGGATATATATGTTCTAAGGAACTGTTGGTAAATCGAATAAAATCAATACAAAATTACTGACAAAATGGATGTGTAAAGCTAAAACTAACGTCCACTTCTCACCAACTCATCTGTTTTGTGGTACAAAGTTTATTAAAATATAGTTGTAGTGCATATAACCAGTTTTACCACCATTTTTACAAATGGTGAAGGGTATCTGAGCTTCGGCATAGCCTAAGATAACCGCCTTCCTTGTTTATTATTCCGAAACTACTTAGCCAATTTAACCCATTACCAATTTTACCTGTTACCATATGGTAACGTCGACAGCGTTAGATATTACACGCAATAAAATAAACATAAAAATAAATGTCAAGAATTTTCTTTTTTGATTTCATCAAAGCATGCTTTGATCTTTCATTCTTGATTTACCGCTAAGCGATCAGACGTCATTAGCGAGCGTGGGGGATCATTTAAAATAGGTGTTTTTCACATGTGCGCAAAACAGCAATATAGAGGGATATAAAAAGTCACTCCATATCAAGAATATTTTTTGGCTGCTTAAAGACTGATATATTAAAGACTTTTAGTTTTTGTTATTTGAGAAGAATATGAAATATCATAAAAACGTATTGCATGAATTATTTTGTACTTGGTTCTTTTTATTTACCTGTTTTAAAGCTGTTACCATATGGTCACAGTCGGCATAACACAAGTTAAAATGGATATTTTTCTGAAATTTTTCGTCTAACTTTTTTTACATAAAATTTGTTTTTTAACTAATTTATATGTAGTACTGACAAAATCTTTAAAAAATTCCCATTATTTCGCTCTCGTCATTAATAGGTTAATCAAATTATATAACGCTTTAATATTATTGGACTAACCCTATTTGAGTTATCATTAATTATGTGGAGAAAGGTCTAAAAAAATTTATAATTTTAAATTGAATTTAAAATTTGGACCATGAAAAATATAATTTTTGCTTAAATTTTTTATTTAACTCCGAAACTACTGATCCGTTTAAAACGCGATGTATAAACGGATTAAAGGATTTAATTTTTCTAAGTTTATTTTAAAAATCCCCTTGTTGAGTTATCATTCATTATGTGTAGAATCTTCTAAAAAACTTTATAACTTTACTTAATTAATTATAATTAATAATTATTGGAGCCACAATACATCAAAATTGTATAGTGGTTTTTCAAGCCTTTAAAATTTTTTTTTGATTTTGTTGCCCTGTGTAATATCTGAGTAATAAAAATCGGCTAAATACAATAACTCGAGATTTAACAATATCATCTATAGGATGAGGATATTTATCAGTCAGTTTACATGACTGAAAGAAATATCTGTACTGGGTTTTTATTTATTTATTTTACTATCCCCATACCTAAATTATGGGATGTAAAGGGAAGTTAAGTATAGTAATTAACAGATATTTCCATTAAACCACAACACTAAAATATTATTTATGCCAAATACAGGAATTAATTAATTTACAACAGCTTTGCAATTGTTAAACGACACTTGTAGAGTAGGTTATTGTATAAGAGGGGATGTTTTGGGGGATGTTATGTAAACTTTATTACCTCGGTAAAACATCGTCCCGCTGTTATACGTAAATAAAATCGCAAACTTAACAAGGTGGCAACGAATGCAGAGATTATAAACATTACGCCAATATCTCGTACGTAGTGATCAGTTGGCAACCAACCTAAGATACCCATCTATAAAAATAGATAATATATTCACAGATTATATAGATATTAGCATACGATGATGACCATTATTATTGCAAATATTAAGTTATTGTTGTTTATGTTATGCAGTGTTTCGTTTCAAATGTGTAAGCAAAATGAAAATGATTTTTGCAATAGATGAAATGTTTAATGTTTTGTAACATAATGTATTCGGTTATATGTATATAAGTAACATATAACCGTATATATTATGGATGTGTAAGCATCAGTATATTTTGTAATGATTTAAACATTTATATTTTTCTTTTTTTTATATTTTTAGCATAAAAAGGTACATTTGGCGGTTGTTTGCTGAACAGGGGAGAAAACATATTTATTATGTTTGCTGTAACAACATATTGGTAACAATTATAAAAGGAAAATGTTATGTAATGTCAAATCTCATATAAAAATATAGTCTAAAATCGTATTAATTTCTCATATAAATAATAACAATTAAATAAAAACAACTGCGGGTTCCCTAAGTTGAAAAATAAAAACAGAGATATAATGAGATGGAATACGTACACTATTACACTAACCGGATAAGTGGTGGTACTTCGAACAAACTCAAATTTTAAATAGAATTTAAAATTTTGAATATGGGTATGTCCTGGCGTTGCGGACGCACGATTTTTTTCTCTTATTTTGTAGTTTTCTCGAAAAGTTGAAAAATTTTAAAGATTATGTTCATATTAAAAAATGTAGATTATGGACAGTACTATAATGTTCTTTTAATGAAACTTTACTTAAAATGTTGTAATCAAAATTATGACTTACACAAAGTGCGTTCCGGACACACACAATTTTCGACAGCAACTTAAAATGTCTATGAAAATTTGTGAAATTTAGCGAAATTTCTTATGTGATCAGTATATTCTTTTTTGTATATAAAGAAGACATGTTGGTGTTATATAAACAACTTTCTTCAGATTTAAAATACTTTTACTTTTTATGCTACTTTAATCTAATCACGTTGCGGACACACGCATTTTTCTATGAATAACACAGAGCGACAAAAAAATCAATACCTGGAATATCATACTATTTTGCTGGTATGTGCTGCTGAGCACTACAAGATTCTGTTTTTCAAATTTCCCAAAACCCCCAACATCTTGAGTTACGGGTAAAAAAAACCGGTTTTTCGAATTTTTACGCACTTATAAGCCAGTAGCGCGGATAAATATGAACCGATTTTAAGTTTCTCAGCGGATTACTATGAAATCGTCCGTCCTTCCGCTGGAAATATCCGTATTGCTATTTCAATATTCTGTAGGTTTGCCTAAACTTAGAGCTACCTGATCATATCTATATATATTAGAGTGGGTCAATTCTTTTCTCGACCAAGCGGTTATCAAAATCTTAATCTCCGATGAATTCTAAGAAAATTTGCCTAAGAAACTATAGATTTAAAATCAAAATTGAGCCTCCGGTTATTAACGAAAAACTTTTTGTATTTGGGAAAAATCCACAACAAGCCCCGCTACTTCCCCGATATCACCCCTAGAGGGTTCAAAAATGTGACCGACCCCTGTAATTTTTCCTCCCAACATTTTTCCCAAACAAACCTACACCCATCTTCACCCCCCTCAAGAGGGCTTCCATACAAAAATCAATTTTTTATAAAATTGCTCCCACCTCACTAACTGCCCTTATGGTGCCACTAGAGGAGCTAAATAGGTGACCGACCCCCCATATATTTGTCCAACCCCAACAGTCAGATCATATCTACCCTTTTTCTTCAACTCTTAAGGTGGTCTTCATATAATTTTTTATTTTCAAAATTTATTTTATCAAATCGGTCGGCTGCTGTCGCTCTAATGGTGCCTCCTTGAGGGGTAAAATATATGACCGACCCCTACTAGTATTTCCCTCCTAACATTTTTCTCCAACATACCTATGCCTAATCTTCACACCCTAAACGGTTTCCATACAAAAAATTTCTAAATTATTCAAAACTACTTGACAAATTTTAACGGAAATAATATTTTTCGAAGAATTATGTATGTTCGAAAAAATGTTAGGAGGAAACTACTATTGGGGGTCGGTCATACATTTTACCCCTCCAGGAGGCACCATGGGAGCTGCAGTAGCTGATTTACAAAAAAAAAACTTAAAAATAAAAATAAAAAAATCGTATGAGGACCACTTTAAGGGTTGAAGATAAATGATAGATATGTTTTGAGAATCTTTTAAGGTTGCGAAATATTGGGGGTCGGTCATACATTTAATTCCTCTAGGGGCACCTTTAGGGCAGTAAGAAGCAAATTTTATAAGAGTTTGATTATTTACTGGTTCCCCCTAAGAAGGTGGAGATGGGGGTAGGTATGTTTGTAAACAATGTTTGGAGGGAAAAATGACTGGGGGTCGGTCATACATTTTATCCTTCTAGGGGCTGCTCCGGGGCAGTTAAAGCGGTGAGAGCAAATATTATAAAAAAAATGTATCTGTATCCTTTTAGAAGGTAAAGATGGGGAGTAGGTATGTTGGGAAACAATTTAAGGAGAGAAAAATTACCTAGGTCGGTCATATATTTTAACCCTCTTGAAGAGATTCCGGGGCCCCGCAGTTGTGCTTTTTTTTCTCCAATATGAAAAGTTTCTCTTTAAAAATAGGGTGATCGATTTTGATTTTGTCCTCAAATTTTCATAGAATTCATCGTAGATTACTATTTTGATAACCGCTTGTTGCATTTTTTTACTCCATACAAATTGACCCACTTTAATATTTATAATTTGAAATTACTCTACACTGCCTTAAGTTCTGAAATTTTCAGTTACTACTTGTATTTAAAAAGCACCGTATAAGCAAAAACTAGATTTGTGTTCAAAATTTGCTTTGGTTATTTAATTTCATTCATAAAACCGGCTTCATTGTTTAACAATAAATTTTTAAATCCATAAATATTTTTGAGTGTCAATGAAATATTATTATATAAGAAGACATATTGTCATATATAGAATATTGCCTATAAGAATATTTCTGTGTATATTAAATCTTCCGCACACCAAATTTTGCTTAATTTGTTTGGCATTGAAATACTTACGAACTTGTGGATTTAAGACAATATAATAACCTGTTGTTAAGTCCATCGTATTCAACGCTCGTCTTCCAATAATTTGCATAATAACCCATTTTTGTAGTATGTATGTGCAACCACTTCAATACAAAATGTGACGAATTAATTAACTAAACAAAACCATAATTTCTTACTTAATCGTTGACTAATGTTGACAGACAGAAAATTCGATAACACTTTCACTATAATTATGAAATACATTAAAAGTTCGAGGGTTTTCGGACCTTTTGTATGGTTGTTTGACGGTTTGATCGCCGTTAACAAAAAACAACAACAACTATTGTTTAGTAATATCATAGGCGACAAGGGCAGACAAGAGACGAGTCAGTTTGAGACGTTATTAAACATAAGCAAAAGTTAATGACCATTGTATAAGAAGACGATGGAAGAAGTAACAAATAAGTATAAGAAAAACTTCCACGTCATTGAGAAATATGAGTATAATTATTTCTCATGCATTGCATGTAAGCAAGAAGAAAAGATAATTTTGTGTGGAAAATAGAGAAATAACAAAAAAAAAATGCCAAGTGATACCATCATAGACGTTTTTATTTACTCAAAAGAGGTCAATTCTCTTACTTGTTGAAGTTTTTGTTGCAATTTCACACTTGCAGTTTTCTTTTTAATTGTATTGTACTAGAGCCTACAATTTCATGGAAACGTTTTTTTTCATAGTATCAATTTTTTTATTTATTTCTACTTCTTAAACTTACCTTTGTAAATTTTTTTTTCTGTTACTTATAGATGTGTCCAATTGTATAGTATATATTTTGCTTTACTTAACAAAAAGTTTCTTCTTCGTTTTTTACTACAACTCACAACCTTCGCCTTGAACAGTTTGTTTAAGACTGGTCTTTATAGCCATGTTTTGAGCGAGTCTAAAGTACATCTCTCTGCGAAGCCACGTCTTTTTGTACATTACGTTTGTATTCATTCCCTTTACCACCATCATCACAACAGCAAGTTTTTATTTACAATCGACGAAATGCTGAGATTGCAATACAACTATTGAATAAAAAACGGCGCGACGTTGGAGTGCGAGCACAATGTTGCTCCCAGTGAATTTAGCTTTGCTTCTATTTTACGTTCAGATGTAAAATTAATCAGTTGTCTTTATGTTTTGCTGGCATAAAAGAGTACAATTTTCGAATTTTCTGTTATCTCCGTGTAATATTTTCACTTGCTGGGGCCTACAGAGAAAACGAGTTTTTCGCTTAAGTCTTTCGTTTGCATAGAATAAACACAATTTTTCTGTCCGTACTGTTCATCTTTAATGGCAACAGAGGAGAAGTGTAAAATGTCGGGAGACTATTTTACAACGTTAACTATTTCCACGTATATCTCAAAAAGAGAATACGATAACAAACGTAAAATACAAAAAATAAGACCGGTGTTTAAATCTACAGGGTGACTCATGCCGGTTATTGCTGTCGTGAGATAATGCGAACTGCAAATTCTCAAAATACAACATACAAACGAATCTAAATGTATAATTCAAACCAGTGCAGAAATATCAGTCAGATAAACTGACTGATAAGTACTCTTACCCTATGTATGGATATTGTTTAAGTCTCTAGTTATGGAAATTTATTAATGAAATTACTTATTTTATAATATCTGTCTGCTTGTGGAGCGTAAACGGTTGGATATAGGTTTACAGACATATAGTAAAACTGTAAAAAAAGTAAATAGGTCAACAAATGTAAAAGTTCAATTCACTATTTCTGGACATTTGGTCATTTTCTATGGGTTTACTAAAGGATTAAACCTCTGGGTTTCTAAAGTTTCACCTATAAATACAAAATAATAAATGTAAAATATTTTCAACGTTTTGAGAAGTTACTTTTAAAAAACATTTATTTTCGCGAAATTGAATAATTTTTTTAGAAAGTACCAAAAGGGTCAACGCATCGTTTCCAACATTCAATAAAAGCTTACCTGTTCAAAATTTCACTTAATTTAATGTACTTACAAAAAAAAATATGCATGTAGAACTATAAGGATGAATTCGGTCATTTGCATGGGTGGTACAGGAGGGGAACAACAAATGTTTTGGTTTTTTGAGGTTTAAATTTACTGACTGAATTTAAATATCATCAAGTTGTCTAAGTGGAAGTTATGGGACAAATATTAAATTTCCAAAAATAAATCTTTTTGTATGGTAGGTACCAGATGGGGTCAGCCAATATAGTCCATATTCGTTCCTAAGTGAAATTTTGATAACCCTATATCTTACGCAAAATATTTCTTAATTTAGTGTGCTTACAAAAAAAAAATATGTAAGTAAAACTTTTATTGTCAATTCGCTTATTTGTATGGGAGGTACCAGAACGGGTGGCTTAAATTTTCTGAGGGTTTGTTTGTTATTACATGGTAAATAAACTGACAAAATTTAAATGTCCTCCTGTGGTCTGTTTGCAAGTTATTGGACAAATATAATTTTTCCATAAATAGGTCGTTTTTAAAATAGAAATTATGGTTATCAATATCGTTATCTACGATAAATTCTAAGAAAATTTTCTCAAGAAACCATGGGTCCTAAATCAAAATCTAGCCCCCGGTTTTTATGTCGAAACTTTTCTTATCGGTAAAAAAAAGGTTTCCCTCCTAACATTTTCCCAAACATACCTAACCTCCATCTTCACCCCCTAAGGGGGCACCCATACAGAATCGCAAGCCCACGTTGTATTTCGCTCCTAAAATTTTTTCCGAACATAACCCTGTCTTCACACCCTATAGAAAAATTTTCTAAATTATTAAAAAAATAATTGGCGAAAATATATAATTTCGAAAATATTGGGCGGAGGTCATACATTACAAACCTCTAGGGCGACTCCGGGGGTGATAGAGCGGTGGGAGCAAATTTTTTTAAAATACATTTCTGTATCATTGCCCTCTTAGGGAGTGAAGGTGGTGGTTTGGTTTGTTTGGGAAAAATGTTAGGAGGGATAAATGACTGAGGGTCGGTCCAATATTTAAACGACAAACCTTGTGAAGGAAGTATCCAATTTCGTACGGCCGTTTTTAAGTTTGAAGCATCCGAACATACCACGATTTATACGACCCAAAAGTGTAACTCACAGAAGAAGTCACTTAAGACTCTAGGTTTCTTTGAACCAAATTCGAATCATAACTTTTAAAGTCGTTTAAGCCAGGTCTGTCTGGCTGTCCGGCTGGTACGCACAATAACTTTCGAAAGACGCAACCAAATTTTCTTGAAACTTTGCACGACTTAATATTTCTCTAAAAATACTTACGGTATTGCAAATGGTCTACATGGCCACGCCCCTTCTGGTACCTCCCATACAACTCTACCATTCCACCCACTTTAGAAATCGAGTAATAATATCAATACAACCAACGCAATCGTGCCCAAGTTCTGTTTGTAGTAAAGCTATAGAAGTATAAAGTTTTTTAGAAAAAAAACTGGATGTCTAGCCACGACCAACTTGGTAACATCCATACCCATCTTGTACAGCCCACTTTAGAAATCGATTAATATTAGTAAAGCTTAAACAAGATAAAGTTTTGGAAAACAAATCTAGAAGTCTAGGCACATCATCATGAATCACTCCGGCCATTTTAGAAATCGAGTAATAATATCAATCACCCACCGCGATCGTGTCTTAATTCTTCTTCAAGTGCCTCCCATACAAATGTATCATTCCGAGATGGAGTAATAATATCAATACACTCAACGCGATCGTGCTCAAATTCCGTATTTAGTACAGCTTAATCAGGATAAAGTTTTGGATAAAATAACTGGATGTCTAACCACGCCCCCTCTGGTGCCTTCCATTCAAATGAACCAATTCGCCAACTTTAGAAATCGAGTAATAATACCAATATACTAGAAAATTTTATGATTTACTAAGGGGGAAAGTAAATGTTAGTCGGGTTTCCCGACTGAAACTTCTTATGATTCTTATTATCACTTATTTTTAAGACCCAACATTTGTCTTAGTGTGGCAGAAAACATAAATTTATATGTTTCTAGTTTTACAACTTGTATCTAAATATTTGCTTGAAATGCCTTTACACTGGAAGACAAGTCTGGAGGCAAGAAATCCTTGTAAGCATCAGTCTTACTCTGTACAGTCGAACTTAATTTGGCACCATGCATAATATTTATACTATATTTATACAAAAATTTTGCACAACAATTAATTTTTTGTAAGGTTTTTTATTTGACTTCTTATTGTATAATTTAATGAATTTACCGATTTTTTTATATCATTACTTTCAATTCTGTCGAATTTTATCTTACATTATCAGACAAGTAAGCCCAGATTTAGAAAAATCAAAATCGTTGTGAATTTTTATAGACAAACATACTTATCTGTCAGTGTAAAGTAGACTTATACATAGAAAAAAATCTATTTAAATTATTTAGATTTAAAACAAATGATAATACATGAGGCCATCATCGCAGAAGTCGTGTTACCCACAATTTCGGTTGGATGCGGTTCTGGTTTTACATACATTTCTTATACATTACCAACTATCAACACAAAAGTGGAGTAAGTCACTTTTGCTATTCACGTATAATACAGCCTTAACTTTTTTAAGGTCCATATATAGCTACGAGTATATTTCATTGGTGTGACCTTGGCTTGGTGTAAGCAACTACCATGCGGGAGATCCGTAGTTCGATTCCCGGCTCCAGTCATCTACACTTTTCCTTCATTGTCGGCCGCCTCGATAGTGTCGACAGCAACTTCGCAGTATAAGTGTCGAGTCAATCTGCATGTCTAGTAAAAAGCTTCTTAAACAGTGACGTTTGCATTCGTCGATAAACAAGTAGGTGCCGTTTGTTGTGAATCTTAAAATAGAAAGCGTGTTAATTCGCAACAACGCGAGAAGATATCCCATACCTCATTCTTGGAGTGAAAAGGAAAGTCAAATGTAGTATGTATTTTTAAATCCTTACTTTATTAATATAAGTTAAAATTTACAAGCGATAAATTAAATGAAAAATAAATATACTCTTGTGCTAATTATGTTATAAATACGTTTAGTTGAAACCTTTAAACTGTTCAAATTATTAATTTAAACTCTTAAATAATTTATATTTAAATTAAAATTGATTTGATTGCTCTCAAATCATTCTGTTATTTAGTCATACTATTATACCATTCATTAACGTGTTGCGATACAACGTCAAATATTTTTGTAACTTGTTGCGAAAATGCATTCACAATAGTCTTGCCAATGGATTCATCATTGTCAGCGCCACGCTTTTTTGTCGTACGCAATGCTTCATCTACTTTATATTCGAAAGCACGCAAACGTCGGGGTGACATTTCATTGGCTGCCACTATGGGTTCCTCATCCTTGGTAATCATATTATTTGGTCCCATTTTTAAGGAGCGCTTTGAGCGCCTTGAAGCCAAGTCCCACCAGGGTAGTTCTTCAAATTTATCATTTGTGGTTTCCTCACTTGGTGTTGTAGACTTGTCGTGTCCACTTCTAGGGGAATCTCCAAAAAAGTTGTAATTACTATCGGGCATTAAATCTGAGAGAAAACTCTTTCTATTGTTCGACGTAGGAGCCTCTGAGTTTTCGACAGAATCATCGAAGTCCTTGGTGCTTTGTTCTTTCTTATCAGCTTGATTGTCAAAAATATTGTCTCTAATATTCATTTGAGCTGTTATGAAGTCATCACTTTGGGGCGATGTCAAATCTTCATCTGCCTCTTTGTTATTTTCGGGTTCTTCAATATTCGTGGTTATAGGGTCTTCTTTTAGGTCAAAGTTTTTACCGAAAAAATTTGCTTTACTTTTGCCGTACTTAGTTGCCGTTGCATCGGGGAAAAATATAGAGTTCAAGGCAGAACCTAAGTTTACAGGTTTAGAAGGATGGACGGGCAAGGCTTCGTAGAATTCAGTAGGCAACAGACGCAAAGGTTTCATTTCGCTGACAATTTCCTTTTTTACTTTGGTATTTTGAACACGGTTGGTTTCTTTAACTCGCTCTATCTTCATTTCATCCTCAGTCTCATCGTCGCCATTAATTGAAGCAATATTTTGTATAAACACATCGCCCTCAGGAAGTTTAACATAATCCGGTTCAGGTTGTACGTCAACATTTTTAAAGAATTTCTCCTCATCAAATTCCAAATCCTCATAGGGACGTCTCAGTTTTTTCTCAGGCTTCTTAGTTTCGGTAGCTTTTTTCGCAAATGCGGTTTTCTTGCCATCACGGGTCATAAAGAATGGTCCCGTATACCCATCTGAGTTTCGTATGTTTCTTCTTAGTAAGGGGAAATTAGCGGCTAAAGGTTCGTTTCGTACTATTTGACCCAACCATTCTAAGGCAGCATTTCGTCTCTCTGGGGAAAAAACGTCTCTTTTGAAGGGCAAATGTATGCTATCAGCAATGTTGGAGGCCAAATTCTTTATGCCTAATCCGTCGCTTGGACCATTTTCCAAAATAAAACGTTTCAGTCTTTCGTTAGAATCCAAATCACGTCTGTGCCGGTAAATTTTACGCCCTGACGACGAACTTGCTATTGCCGACTCTTTGATGAGTTCCTTTAACAGACGATCCGATGAAGAGTAACGTTCATATTCTGACGATGACATATCTTTTTCCATTTCTTCAGATGTCTCAACTTCAGTAAATTGGCAGTGTTCAATGTTAACATTGGGTAAAACCCAGAAAGTAACCGATGCACCGGGTGTTTTCAGCAGCAGCATCGACTGCGGTTTCCTTTTAATGTCAGGTTGTAGAGTTGAATTGACACTCAGCCTTTTATTATTCAATCTGATTTGACCATTGGACATTGTCAGTGCATACTGCCACAATTCGGTATCCTGAAGTTTGCTCGCAGATCGAATGGCAATCTGCAGTGGCTCATCCTGTTTATTAACCACCATAAACGCAAGGCCGCCAGATACATCATTGGCACAATGTGTGTACAGTTTGTTCGTACGACCAAAAAGACCCAATGGTCGAGCGGGAAATACTCGTGAACCCATGATTTTCTTGAACAAAGCCGTGACATAAAAACTATACTTGGGAGTTTCCCAGTCAGATAAGGTGATGTGTTGAAATATGGTGTTAAAGCCCGTATTGGCAGCATCTCCCATTGTTTGAGCCCAATTAAGACCATCGTAAACTTCATGATCCAGCGACATCTTTGAAGCTGGAGTTTTTGGCAATGTCAACCAGACAGGAACCTTTTCTTTAAAGAGAACTTTCAAAGCAGGATCTTGTTCGTGCAATGCAGATGTTAGGCTATTGCTCATAAGCATATCGGTGGATCTAAACAAAGACGAAAATTATGGATTAATAATTAGTGGATTCTGTGGATTCAAAACCTAGAGAAATCAATTGAATTTGGATAAAACTTATGTATGGAACAGTATAGAGTATGCGCTATTACTTGGGAGTGATCGAAAATGTTTTAGAACAAATTCATACAAATATGTTGAGCAACCTAAATGGCATGCCATGAGTCTTTAGGAGTAGGTAGCAACAGTTTCTGAAGCTCAACACAAAGCTCTCTTAGTGGCTTTGGCAGCCCCAAGAAACTAGGATCAAGAGCGAATCTTAACTAGAAAAAATATTATGGAAACAAGAAATTGAATGAAAAATAGAAAACGTCCTTATATGTTGACGGCTCCCTGTAAACGTTATAAGGACCACAATTAAAGGATATGCCTTTATCCAATTGTCGAATTTTCTCGACAAATACAAGGCTGACATCACCGCCATACAGGAAATGCGATGGACGGGACAGGGATGCACATATCGAAAGAACTGGGAAATTTTTTTAAAGCTGCCATGGTCTTGCGGTTTAACCCTGTAAGTGACCACTAATAGCCACTACCCGCATTAAGGCAAATTATTTTTACATCACGCTGATTTGTGTACATGCCTCGACGGAAGACAAAGAGAGGACATTAAATATGGATTCTATAATCGGCTGGAGGAAATCGATCATAGCTGCCCTGGCCATGACATTCTAATTGTTCTGGAGGATTTTAAATCTAAAATAGAATGGGAAGTTGTTCTAAGATCAGCAGTTGGAAATTCTAGTACAGTACACAAGAACACCTTCGATAACGAATTCAAACTGGTAAGATTCGCGTTGGCAAGAAACATGGTAGTGAGTGCAACCAAATCCCGTATAAAGATATCCATTAGGCAACCTGGATATTCTCGGATCCAAAGACAATAAACCAGATTGATCACGTGGTAGTCGATGGAAGGCTTATCTTAAGTGTTACTGTCGTTTAACTCTCTCAATTACGGCAAACGCGCTTATTCTGATGTTCCCGACCAACATACTGCGATTTCTATGACTACTGCCGCAACGACAGTACTAGGTTATGAAACCACGCTCCGACAAGCACTGGTACGATGAGGAATGATTCACAATGTACGAGGGAAAGGATGCTGCATACAGAGCAAATCTGCAGCCAATGGCAAAGCGTGCGGTGGCAGAACGATTTAAAGAGAAGATGAGGGAGTTGAAAAGACTCTTAAGACTGAAAAAGCATCTATGGTAGAAAAGAGAGAACCAAAATATCGAAAACTACCGGGATAGAGGTGAGGCCCGAAAGTTCTACCAAAGGTTTTGGAACGGGGAACAGGTCACGGACTCTCAGAGTGTTCTGAAAATATGCAGGGAACACTTTCAATCTCTACTCGTTCCCGAAGGCAGCATAAGTGACGAAATCACACCAATCATCAGCACGGCTTAAAAATAATAAAGCTGCGGGAGCCGATGGACTGCCGGCGGCGATGAGCTGGTAACATGCATGCACCAGCTCATAAACACGATTTGGCTCTGGGAGTGCATGCCCGAATCTGAGTGTCTTATGTCCCGTGCTTAATGTGTGTACCAACTATCGCGGGATAAGCCATTTGCCCATCACATACAAGGTCCTGTCTAGTGTGTTATATGAAAGACTAAAGCCCATTATGGCAAACGTGTTTGGACCTGGAAAATCCACGACCGACCAGATATTCACACTACGACAAATCCTGGAAAAGACCCAAGAAATGTAGATCGACACCTACCATCTGTTCATCGATACGACAGAAATTATTAAATGCTATTGCTGAGTTGGGTATCCCCGCGAAGCCGATACGACTTTGAGAAATGACACTGACCGACACGAAGTCTTTAGTGAAAATAGCCAAAAATATGATTGAGTCATGTTCTACCTTTATTCCGCCATAAACAAAAATAATAATGTCACACTGTAAAGCAAGAGGCGTGTATTGATCACAAATCGCTGTTACTATGCGCTATGCAAGCGATTTAATGACAAAGCCCTTCATCGACGTACAAAGATTTAACTCTACCAGACACTGATCCTACCTGTCTTGCTCTACGGCGTAATGGGTAATGACACAAGCGGATCAATCTGTTCTGGGAGACTTCGAGAGAAAATTACTTCCCAAAGTATTTGGACAAATCATCGTTAACGGCGAGTACCGCCGTCGAATGAATGAACTGTATAACGACATCGGCGTAGTCAATCGCGTTCAAATAGACCGAATTTGTTATACGAATGGATAAAAATGCACCAGCTCGTATTCGACAATAAACCCGAAAACTTCGTTGGATAAACCAGGTTAAAAAACTGTTATCTTAACTTGGTGTGACTAACTATCTACGAAGCGGAAAAGAGCGAAATGCGTGATACATGAATTTCTGTTTCTGCTGCCAAATAAGGGAAGAAAAAGATCATCAAATTTAATCGAACATTTGTATGTTTTCCCAATTCTTCATTTGACTAGGCGTGATGTAAAGCAATTGTTTAATCTCGTTTTAATCATTTAAGTTAAAAAAAGATAAAGAAATTAAGATATGTTTAATATTTTTCAGCTCATTGATTTGGGACTCAATTCTGAGAAGTTCTGAATCATTCCTTTTGACAAGTTACACGCCATAATAATTTAATATCGATTTTAAGTTAGTAAGTATCGTATAGGGGAATTTGTCACGTTATAGGCTGTTTTGTTTGACATAACTCGAGAACCACGAGTCCGATTTAGTTGAAACAAATTTAAAAAAATTAAGAATTACAATTCCTTTAATCTGTTCACATAACGTTTCCCTATATAAGCAACAATTTCACTTTTCCATTCATCAATTGATTTTTAACTGGGTTTATTTTGTAGCAGTTACAATAAAACTGTTGTACTCCGTGGCGGAATATTACTTATGATAATCATACGCCACCATATAACAATATAACAAAAAAAACCTAAAACGTGACAAATTCCCCTATACTTACTAACTTCAAATCGGTATTAAATTATTATGGTATGTAACATGACAAAACGAATGATGCAGAACTTCTTCTTTTTGGGGCTACTTTCACGTGCAGTTCTCAGAATTGAGTCCCAAAATCATGTGTTGTACTGTGTAATCAGATATAAAATCATTGAGATTGTGTTGTACTCGATACCACGTAATCAATATTAAGTAACAATGGTATGTATTAAATAGTTATTTAGGTAAACGCTTCTAAAAACGATATCGCGCAAAATCAATATATCCCTTATATATTGAATTACAACAAAGAGTTTTCTAAAGGACTTTAACCGAATACTTACTCTATCCATCCATATGCAGCATTAAGATCTCGAGACATTTCTATATAACGACGAGTTTCATCCGGACAACTACCAGCCGATATATCAGCGCCCATAATTTGCCAATTGTTCACAGAATGTCTGAAAGATTCCACCATTAATTTGAATGTTTTCAGTTCCGTAACGTAATCTAAAGCGGCCGAAGAACCAAAATCTGAAACGAAACAAAAAATTAACGGTTATAACATAATTAAAACGAAATCAGTTTGTAACACCTCATTAGTTAATTAATATAAATTTTACATTAAAATATTTGTTGTAATAATACACAGCATAAAAGGAATCATTAAGCATTAATCAATAGTATATTCTAAACTTTTAAAGCGAGTCGTTCGAACTTATTACTTTCAACTCTAAAGAGACAGCTATGGAATTTCCTGCATTATTTCATAATATTACATAAAATTATACCAATAATTTAAAAAGCTCTGCTAAGGACTGTTGCCTTCAGAAGAAAAGGGTTAAAGCTTAATAAGTCACGAATCAAGAAAACTATATCTTTTGAAAGTGTTGAAAATCAAATTTCAAAATATTGATGGGACAGATATTAAAAAGGGTTAGGTTTTGAGATCATTTATAAGATCTAACATAACAGTATGTTATAAACACTAGAAAGTACCAAGATTATCTAAGTTTTTAGATGATCAAAATGGTAAATTTTGTATGAGAAGTACCAGAAGGGATGGATCTATTCCGCCCCTTTTGTCAATCCCGGCACCTTCATGTTTATCAACGAATGTGAACGTCACTGTCCGAGAAACTTTTACTAGAAACACCGATTGACTCGACACTTTGCTGTCGACAACATCGAGAATTTTATAAATGGTAAGATAACCTTCCTATGGAAATATATTCCCAATATGTATTTAGTATAAATATTGTCAAAAACTATGGCGTGGAGGAGCGTTTTAAGGTTTCGTCCTTGTATCCAATAA
This sequence comes from Muscina levida, assembly GCA_964034835.1. Taxonomy (NCBI): domain Eukaryota; kingdom Metazoa; phylum Arthropoda; class Insecta; order Diptera; family Muscidae; genus Muscina; species Muscina levida. Next base: position 126,634,945 of record OZ035880.1, on the reverse strand, counting down.
TTTACATGTGACAACTATATTTAAACATAATTGGCAACTTTACCGTTTACATGACAATGCAGACAGAAGGATACAACATTTTACACTCAAATCACGTTAATGAATCAAATCAAGATTTAGTCAATTTAAATTTTTAGTTGGTAGTTTGTTATTTGGGATGTTGAGTTTCTATGGAGTAAGCGTATACACTTCATAATCTTCTATATCTAAAAATTACTAAGAGGCAGCTTTTTGTACTACTGACAACATGTTTGGGCCAACTGTACCCTAACTTCTTTTAACTCCATTACATAACATATTTAAAATTATCTTACCTGTGCCCAATTGCCAAATACAATCGCTTATACCCACGGATTGGGAATTGTTTAATATCTTCAATGTGTGCATAGGATCCCATTTGTTGGGTGTGTATGGAACCGGTATAATCATTGTCCATTTAATAGCTCTAAAAAAATAATATAGAGGAATCACATTAACTTAAGTCATTTTACACACATATATTACTGTTGTTTTCTTACCTGGTCCATTTGTTGAATCCCTTCCACACAATTTTATTGGGATTACGAAGTTTCGTATCCACATGCGATGCAAAATAATAATCACCCACAAATTTAATATGTGAATGGCTAAGCATTGAAGCCATGCGCGTAAATGTCTTTCTAAAATAATAAAAAAAAAAAACACTACCACATTACCACTGTATACATTAATATAACCTTAGCAGCAACATTACCTTTGGGACCCATCTAGAGCTTCATATAGATCTTCCGGTTTCATGGTAAAACTTACGAACTTGTCACTGACATCATTAATAGGACGATTTATATTCAACTGGACAATAATATCAGCAAAAACAAGTTTTGCAAATATTAATATAAATCCACTAACTATTAATTTGGTCCAATACATCTTAACGATCAACAAACGATTTGTAACTTGACCGGCAATTTATTGTGACAAGACTATTTGTACACAAGAAGATTATGCGTAATGTTTTAACTCTTTCTTAATTTCGTTATAATTTTTTGTCAACCAAATATCTCTATTTATATACAATTCTTTGGAATTCCACAGATACTATTTTCTGCATGGTCAGCTAATTTTGCGTAAGTTCATTGAAGTTTACGACGTGCATGTAGACCAAGTTCAAAAATTTCAAGATTTATTAAATTTTTTATTGTAAACTCACATACTTGGGCTTTTTATTTATAATATTGTTGTAATGCTGTACAGAGAGTTGTACAGAATACAAGAAGAAGAATATATTATTATAACGGGTTCTACATTTTTTTTATCGGATATTAAATGGCTGTAAAAAAGTAACTATTAAAATGTCTATTATACAATCTTTCTATAATCGTATAATCGGATGTTTGCCAGTTTGTGAGTGGTGCATTATAACTATGTACAGTCGAATTTCTCTATAGTGAACTTCTATACAATGAAGCTCTTCCTATAAAGAATTGATTTCAAAAACACAGCTTTTTGCTTCCCATTTTCTTGTACTTTGATCTCCTTACCATGATTTAAGGTTATGCACCTGGAATGTCCGAACTCTTTACAGAGATGGTGCCTCTATCCAACTGGCGGATGTCCTCGACAAATACAAGGCTGACATCACCCCCATACAGGAAATGAGATGGACGGGACAGGGATGCACACGACGAAAGAACAGTGACATCTTTTACAGCTGCCACGCAGAAAGACACGAATTTGGATGTGGTTTCATAGTCGGCAAGAGACTTCGACACCTGGTCTCGCTGTTTAACCCTGTAAGTGACCGAATGGCCACCATTCGCATCCGGGCGAAATATTTTTACATCACGCTGATTTGCGTACATGCCCCGACGGAAGATAAAGACGATGAGATAAAAGATGCATTTTACGAGCGCCTAGAGGAAACATACGACCGCTGCCCTGGCCACGGCATTAAAATTGTTCTGGGAGACTTTAATGCAAAAATAGGAAGGGAAGATGTTCTTGGTCCATCGGTCGATCGGTTAATTCAGCCTGCATACCGACACGTCAGACAACGGGTTTAGGCTGGTTAGCTTCGCAGCGGGAAGGAACATGGTAGTGAGTGGAACCAGATTCCAGCACAAAGAAATCCACAAGGCAACTTGGCTATCCCCCGATCAAAACACCAAAAATCAAATTGATCATGTGGTAATTGATGGCAGGCATGCATCTAGTGTCATGGACGTGCGTGTGATCCGTGGTGCTAATATTGGCTCGGATCATTACTTGTTTGCAGCCAAGGTGCGCACAAGATTGAGCAGAGCGAAAAACGCACGTAACCAAACACAAAGAAAGCTGGACATCGCGAAGCTGCAAACCCCAGAGATAGCTACTGCCTACTCCAACCAGCTCTCCCAACTTTTACGACACAACGCCTCTACTTCTGGCGTTCCCGATACACAGTGACAGCATATTGCGCATTCCATGGCAACCGCCGCAACAACCGTGCTAGGATATGAAAAGCGGCGCTCAGACGAATCCTGGTACGATAAAGAATGATGCTGCTTATAGGGCAACGCTACAGCCAATTGTAACCCGTGCTGTTAGGGAACGGCATAAGGAGAAAGCAAAACGGGCGAGACAGCTATTTAGGCGAAAAAAGCGTCAGATGGAGGAACGGGAGAATAAGGATGTAGAGCGATACAGGGATAGAGGTGAGGCCCGAAAATTTTACCAGAAAATAAGAACAAATGGATACGGTAATGGCCTCCCCACCTGTAAGGACAGTGATGGAAATCTGGTCACGGATACGCAGAGTGTGCTGCACATATGAAGAGAACACTTCCAGCAACTGCTGGTTCCAGAAGGCAGCGCACGTGAAGTTATCACGCCAATTGTCGACGACGGCTTAGATTGCCCACCACCAAGTCAAGCCGAGGTAAGAAGAGCAATCTCGCGGCGGAAAACCAACAAAGCAGCCGGTGCCAACGGTCTGCCCGCAGAGCTCTTCAAGTCCGGCGGCGAGGAGCTGATAACGAGCATGCACCAGCTCCTGCGCACGGTTTGGCTTAAAGAGTGCATGCCCGACGATTGGAATGTAAGCGTATTATTTCCTGTGCTAAAAAATGGTGATCCAAGTGTGTGCTCCAACTACCGCGGGATCAGCCTTTTACACATCGCGTATAAGGTCCTGTCGAGTGTGCTATGTGAAAGACTAAAGCCAGTGTTATCCAACCTGATCGGGCCTTATCAGTGTGGCTTTAGACCTGGAAAATCAACAACTGACCAGATTTTCACACTTCGGCAAATCCTGGAAAAGACCCAAGAGAACAGATCGACACGTACCATCTTTTTGTCGACTATAAAGCTGCCTTCGACAGCCCGATACGGCAGAAATTACTTGAAGCCATGGCTGAGTTTGGTAGTCCAGCGAAGCTGATACGTCTTTGCGGAATGACGCTGACTGACACGAAGTCCTCAGTGAAGATTGGCATGGACCTTACGGAGCCATTCTATACCAGACGAGGCCTAAAACAAGGCGACGGCCTATCGTGCGATGGAGATGATAATGAGAAAAGCTGCAGTAAACACGAGTGGCACTATATTTAACAAAAGCCACATGCTACTCGCGTACGCTGATGACGTAGACATCATCGGTCGAAAACTGCGGGATGTGACTGCAGCCTTCTCAGGTATACAGAAGGAATCAGCAAAAATATGCCTTACGGTGAACGAGGACAAAACGAAGTTATTACTTTCAACGAACAAAGAATCTACTCGTTTGGGAAACTGCGTGAACGTTGACAACTATAATTTCGAGGTGGTAGATAATTTTGTCTACCTAGGCTCCGCCATCAACAAAGCAAATAATGTCAGCCTAGAAATCCGGAGAAGAATCCTGCTTGCAAATAAATGCTACTACGGACTAAGCAAGCGATTCAATGACAGAGCCCTCTCTCGACGAACAAAACTCCAGCTATACCAGATACTGGTTCTACCTGTCTTAATGTATGGCTCAGAATCCTGGGTTATGACACAAGCGGATGAATCGGTTCTGGCGGTATTCGAGAGAAAAATACTCCGTAAAATATATGGGCCCATCATCGTTAACGGAGAGTATCGGCGTCGTATGAATCATGAGCTGTACGAGCTGTACACTGACATTGCGTTGGCTAGGTTGCGGTTGCGTTGGCTAGGTCATGTTGTACACATGGACGAAAATGCTCCAGCTCGAAAAGTCTTCGACAATGAACTCGACGGACGGCGCAGAAGAGGGCGACCAAAACTCCGTTGGAAAGACCAGGTTGCTGAGAACCTTACAGAACTCGGTGTGACTAACTGGAGAAGAAGCGCAGAAGATCGAGGCGCTTTTAATATTTTTCTACGTGCGGTATATAATCCACTGGGATTGCATAGAAGTACTAGCTAAGTAAGTAAGTAAGAAGTTTTCTATACAATAAAAAAAATTTTGCAGGTGTAAATTTGACTTATGTGCATTTTTGCCCCCCTATAATGAATTTTTTTAAACAATTTTCTGTTACTTCTAACAAAGTTAATTTAACTGTAGTTTTTGGAATCGAGTATTATTTGTATACAGTTTTGCCACGCTCCCTTTGCCCACTGATTGAGAATAACAATTTCGTCTGCAAAGGCTAAAATATAGTTTCTTCTCGCCCCCTTCGCCCACTGATCCATTAATTAATTAAAATGATGTCTACATATTTATATTCGTGTTGCCGTGTACTATCTGGGTGTAAAATTTTATCTCTCTAGAACTAAAATACAGTTTTGCCCCGCGCGCTCCGTCCACTGATTTAAAATTAAAATGTTGTCTACATATTCATTTTCGTGTTACCGTTTACTATCTGAGTGTCAAATTTTATCTCTCTAGAACTATAAAACAGTTTTGCCACGCCCGATCCGTCCACTGACCCAAAATTAATATGATGTCTACATATTAATTTTCATGTTGCCGTGTACTATCTGGGTGTCAAATTTTATCTCTCTAGGACTAAAATACAGTTTGGCACGCCCCCTCCATCTGCATATTCGTGTTGCCGTGTACTGTCTTTGTCTGCATATTTATATTTGCGCTACTGTATACTATCCTTGAATTCAAATTTTATCTCTTTAGGGCTAAAATATAGTTTAACCACGCTTACTCCGTCCACTGATCCAAAATTAAAATTTCGTGTTGTCGAGTACTATCTGTGTGCCAAATAGTATCTCTCTGTGGCTGAAATACAGTTTGGCCACGCCCACTGATTCAAAATTTAAATTTCGACTGCATGTTCATATTTATGTTTTCGAGTACTATTTGTGTACCAAATTTTATCTCTCTGGCGCTGAAATACAGTTTGGCCTCGCCCCCTCCGCCCTTTGATCCAAAATTAGAATTTCGTCTACATAATCATATTTGTGTTGCCGTGTACTATCCAGATATCAAATTTTATCTCTCTAGCTCTAAAAAAAAAAATGTTTGCCACGCCCACTTCGGTAAAACGGGGTAAAACATGCCAAAATGCCTTTACCATGTGAATACAAGGGAAACGCAGTTCACTTTCCTTTGGTTTACCAATGATTTGAACTGATCCAGGAGAGCACAATTCCGACAACTGTTATACCTGTGCAAACAAAATATTTGAAGGAAATCGTAAAGGTATGAAACAAAAAGTTTACCACCTCTGTTAAAAAAACACAAATACCTCTTTTCACATTGGGATCAAACACCAATCGTACCGCTTCCAAGTCCTAACATAGAAACCCACCAAAACGCCGAGATACGTATAACTTTTTTTTGACCGATATAACTTTTCAAGGTATTCAGAACCCCCGCCGCGTAATGTAATAGGGGTGAATATATCGTTCGATAATAGGTTATATAGTTCGTCCCAATTCTTATCGTAAAAGCCCCCACAGAAATAATATTAAACCCTAAGATATAAAGATGTTAACTTTTAAGATTTGCTAAGCCTAAGGCACCATATCTATATTTTATTATTCTAATTAACATGTTTGTTGAATCTTTTCTACGAAAAAAACAAACAGCTGCATCCTAAACCAATATAAACGTTAGCCTTAATAGCTGCACCACACTTAATGTTCTAAGTGTATCAACTTTCTTCATTTGTTCTGAAAATAATCCTCACACTTACATATATTGCCCCGCAAACAACAACATACTAAGCAATTAATCGATTAGACTATCTGCTTACCTTTCAATATTTATTCAATTATTAATTGCAATTATCTAAATTTTGTTTCACAAAACTTTTCGTAATATAAATGATTATGCATTGCACGAAATTAATTGTCTACCATTTTCGAAAATTAGACGTTCGATAATTTTAACAACAAAAAAAATATAGCATTTCCACATAAATTAAATAGATCAAATGACATTAGTACAACTTTGATGAATTTGCATGCTTTCAACTTGTCGTTAATTGTTTTTGTTTAATTTAATTTTAATTAAATAAAGATAAATTTAAATTTAAACAAAATTTACAAATACAATAAACCACTGGCAGCAGCATGAGCCATAAGGGTATTGGCAGCCTGTTGGGTCTCTAGAAGTAGACGGGTTTCTTTCAGCCAATCGCTGGCAATTTTACGGGGAGCGCCTTGCAAAAGGTTCATATATTTCAAAGCCATCATTAAATCACCGCGATCGACATAATATCTAAAACAAAAATAATTATTGTAAATGTTTACATCATTGTTTGCAAAAGCTCTATTATACCTGGCTCTATTAAGAATATCGTATGTATCCAATTTGCTGAAATCGAATTTTTTGTTTTGCAACTCATCTTGGGAAATGGGATCGTCTGGTTTAAGAATGAATATGGATTGTAAGTAGGATAGGAAATACTTTGGTAAGCTAGCTCCTCCTTCTGGTACTAAAGCCAATTTACGTGCCACACGTTCTACGTTTAAGAAACGCTCGCGTAAAGCATCTTCAGGAAAAACGCCACGTTCTTGGGCTTCTTGTGGTAAATTTTTAATGACTACAGCAACCAGTTCATCGCCCTCTATAAAAATAAAAGAAACAAAAAACAACAACGTTTTAAAACAGTGCAATTATTTTACTCTAGCTGTTACCAGATGAACATTTTAGTTTATTACCTGCTACTTTAGAGATGGTTTTAATTTCTTGTTTCAATGGACGCAATTTAGTTTTCCAGTGTTCACCAGGTTCTCCGGTTCTTACAGTTGACCACAGTGCCTGACAAGCGGCCCACAATGCTTGCGCCTGATGAGCAGATCGCTCGGATTCAGCTCGAGCTATAAATTTAAAAAGGTTAAATATTAGTTTGAGAATGTTAAATGTGCAAAAAGATACCTCTAAGTTCAGCATCAATATCTTTAAAGCCGCATTAAAACGAGTGGAACACATAACATTCACTGAAAAATATACACACGGACACCAACTTACCCTGTAGTGCAGCATCCATGCCCCGCATTTTGCCCACCATAGCAGCCAGTTGCAATTTATAGTTAGCCTTTTCCGAAGCTAATTTATCTTCCAACTCCTTCGAATAATTACGTTTGAGTTCGCTTTCTTTTGTGCTCAGTGCATCGTTAATGTGATCAATATGCGCCTCCGCTTGTTGTTTCAATTGCTGACGTAATTGTTTCTCAGATTCAGCTCGAATCTGAACTATTTTCTTTTGATTTTCTATGGCTAATTTACGTTTTTCTGTCTCCAGCATATAGTCCAATTGGGCCTTAATGGCTTCGGAGTCACTATCGCCGCGCAGAGCATCGATAGCCCTTTTCAAGCGCAATTCACCGTCAGTTTGCAAACGTTGCAGTTCCTTTTGAAGTGACAAAACATGTGAATATGCGTGTGTAATAAAAAGATCTAAATCTTCGGGCGACAATTTTAATTTCTGATCGGCCAAATTCAATCCGGGGAAAATAGATTCAAGTTCCTCAACGAAATAATTGCGAGATTTTTCAACCTGGAATAAGATTATTTTGAGAAATATTATAAGAATTCAGTCACATTTATTTTCAGCTTCAAGAAGAGATTGAAATATAGCAGAAAAGTGTAACGATTAAATAGAAATCTGTAATACATTTGTACTTACATTTCTCCAATATTTTTCGGAAATGTTCGCAAGATCTTTGTTCTTATACAACTCATCCTTAACTGTGTTAATGTGGTCGACTAAAGTTTTAACTTTGTTACGAATCACAAGGATTTGGTCATTATTTTCGGGTTTAGCAGCCTTGGCCAAAGCTATTTCACATCTTTCTAAAAATGTAAAAATAATAATAATAATTATTTCTCTGCATTAGACATCGTGATATGGTATTTACTAATGGGTCAATGGGATTCATATTGCAATTATAAGAAAATAAATCCGTCAATTGTAAGAATTTTAATATTTAGTGCATATCATTTGGGATAAGAGTATTTGAGCATATTGTCCAAGGCATACACTTATGTTAAGTTTAAAATTCATTAAGATCGATTTAAGGCCAATTTAATATACAAAGTTGTTAATTTTTTACTATGAACTATTATCAGTTTTTATAACAACATAAGTGAATTAACAATGTCAATATTTTAAATTTTTAACAACTTTATAAAAAGTTTAGTAATTTTTGAAAGTTTAAAGTTTTCCATTTGATTTTTACATACCAATTTTTTCCAAAGCCTCGCGTGCTAATTTTTCAGCTGTAGCCACTGCGGAATCTCGTGCGTTGGTTTTATTCTTTAATGAAGTCCACAGTGATGTGTCCACATTTTCAACAGCACCATCTACAATGCGGCGTACATCATTATTGAAACTATACGAAAAAAAAGTAATAAAGTTATTTGCAATACCATTATTTATGTTGTATTTTATACTTCTTGAGAATGTCAATTGCTTTGTTATATTCCTTTACGGCCAAGGATGCGGCAAGCTCAACAGCATGTTCCAATTCAATAACATTAGAAGGAAGAGGTTCGACTACTTTGGCAGCAGGTTTAGCTTGTTCAGTTGGTTGTTTAGCTACGGCTACAGTTTTAGCCTCAGCAGTCTTTGTAATTGGTGTGGCGGTGGCGGGAGCAACCTAAGTATTTCATTACATATTTGTTAACCAATTTACTTTATATTGATTGATTAATTAAAACACTTACAGCCTTTTGTACGGGAGGTTTCGATTTAACTTCATCCACCTCTGAAAAGACCAATACTTTAAGTATATTAATATAATTGTACTTATATAAACTTACTTTTTTCAGCTTCCTTTCCGGAGCCTCCGAATAAATTTGTAACCGTTGAGGTAGCTCCTCCAATTGTTTTGGATACACTATCAAATTGTTTTTTAACATTTTCGATCTGTTCGTTAATACCTTTGAAGGGATTCTCTTCTTGCAAAGCCGCTTTAATTACGGATTCAGCACCAGGTACATTTTGCTCGAGTTTCTTTCTGAAATCCTTGTCGTACCTAGTTGATTGTAAAAACCAAATTATTAGCTTATAAATATAAAAATTGTTATGCGTATTACTTTGCATATGTTATGGCACCGCCTACTACCGCCAATGGCGTTAGAAACACAATAACTTTGCCAAAGCCAGCCTCCCGTACATTTGGTGGTAAGCCATTACTGTTGCTGGTATTTCTGCGCGATTGTTGTTGCAGAGATCTCTAAAATGGTAAAAAAGAATAATATTTTAAATATCACGAATGCACTTAAAGTTAGATGGTGTCAAGTAGTGATTTTATTTATAACGCTAAATTAAACAGGGACAAGTAACAAGGTGTTTCGTACTGTTGCAAAGTTAATTGCGGTATAAATAGAAAATTCTTTTTATAAAATTTTATATTAAATTATTTTGAAATCATTGCTTGGGTCAGTCATTAATCTCATGTTTGGCTGCGACATACATACATACAATAATTCTAAAACCCCCCGAGTTTTATTTCAAATTTCTCGCAGTAAAACAATTGCTTTTAAGTGCATTAAAAATATTGCTGTAAAACTTAGTTCGCGAAATATAAATTAAAAAATTATTATTATAAATTAGCCGTTAACATTTCTTATTCCACTATTTTCAAAAATTGTATTTTATATGATGCCGGTAGTTCAAAAAAGTACGAGTTCCAACCTATCGAATTTGGAACCAGTTTAATGTGTCTAGTTGATGAACAACAAAACGATGTTTAAAATATGTTGTGTTGTGAAATTGCGCCGAAAATACCTTCTCTACTGTTATAGAACTAGTTCTGGTTCGTTAATTTTATACTAGTTCTTATCAACCTATTTTAGAGTGGTTCCAAACTAGTTTAAAAGAGGCAATTCGCTCAAGCTTAGGACAACAACATATTAAATGAGACAGTTGTTTGTATGGAAGGTGAACTACAACACTACACTGTCCTATGTTGAACTAGTACTAAACTAATTCCAAACTAGCATTTTTCCCTACTGGGTTATAATTAGTTCAAAGGCATGAGCTGTCAGACAGAGAAAAGCTGGCAATTGACATCAATCCACACATGGTCATGCGAATATTCTCTAGCATTTGGGTAATGACGTTTCTTTTCATCTGCCACCTCTTACTGATTTTTTTAAGAAATGACTGGATTTCCGTAAAATAATCGTTGAAATTTCGGAAAGATCGGAATAGAATGACGGCTGGACTCCTTATGGTGACTCCATTTCTGTCTTTACTGACTGTTTGAAGATGGAACAGGGCACAATAGCGTGTGTTTACAGCAAAGGCCTGCAACTAAGCTTCTCTTTCAGGCTACATAATGAATTCAGTGTTTTATCACTGGCCATTCAGAAAGGAGGAGGAGGCTGTTATGTAATGTAGAATCGATACTATCAGACGGATATCCATTTGTGTGGATAGACAGCAGATACCGATTGGCTTACATGGTTGGCAAATGCAGGAGTGATCTGAGACAGGTCTGTGGAACTCTAACTAGTCATTGCAATATTAGGCAACTGACAAGTAAATTATAGATGTCCCGCTCTAGCCCTAAGGAGGCTAAGACTCTTAAGGAAAGTTTATATATAAGACCTAGAGTATGTCTCCTTTGTCGGATTAGTCAATTTAATATCGCGTTGCCTTCTATGGCTTCTCTCTCAATTCCTTCCCTCTCTACATATTCCAGAAAAAGGAGTTCATAACAGATTGTATGGAGTATGTTGTATATCATACTGTGGGCATGAAAAAAAACGTTTAGAAATAAACAGGGAACGATAATAACGAACATTAAAATTTTCTACACTTAGAGAATAGATGTGACTGCTGAAAATAATTTGATTTTTGCGATTTTGCCAATCAATGCATAGTAACGGATCTGAAAAATGTTCAACGTTCTAAATCTTTCCTTTTTAAAATTATTGTAAAGCTATTATTTTCTAAGAAACCAGTGGATTTGTATGTCAGGCCGCGAGAGACAGGACAATGTGGCCAATTTTTATACCACAGTCCTCGTTAAATAAGCATTTAGATGGGATTTAGTGCACTTGTAGAAAAAAAAAATATGCATGTTGATGTAAATTCGGTAATTTGTATGAGAGGAACAAGAGGTGTTGTGGCAAATGTTTCGGATTTCTTAAGCTTTGTCACCAATTTAGTTTTAATTAAGTTTAGTTTACTTCATTTATTAGTATTCATAATACTCTTATTCACATGGTATACATTTAATGATAAAAAAATTGGAAAAATCAAATTATTAGAAGGAACAATTCAGATACAATTCATAAACTGTTACGGTAGCATTCTGCTATTTGTAAGGAATGTACCAGGAGGGTGGGGTCTTGCCTCTTATTTCACCTGCTACTACAAACATTTTAAAATAACAAAAATGTAATTTCCTTAGAGGGTATGGAAGGTACCAGATGGAGTATGACAATACAGTTTATCAAAAAACCTCACCTCCATTTGGCAAAACATTGCAACATCTTTTTGGTTTTAAATTTTATGTCCTACCATATATTGATGTATTTATAATATACATACATATATCAGTTTGGTGGTGCCCTGCAGTCAATTTATTAGGCTTTAATTTTACTTCAAATTGTACTTACTGCTATCCAATGTATATTACGATTGTTGTTGCTTTTTGTCGCTATTTTGCATTATTGATGACAGACTTAAAATTACTGAACTCTGGTTATCTTTAAAAAAGGGAAGAATGTCATAAAATGATGACAACTGCCCTATATTCATGACCAATACCCAAGCGTCAGTACGAATATGAAACTGAAGAATATCTGTTTGTCTAAACTATAAGGAAGTTTCTGCGTTCCGTGGGCATCCTATCTTTGCAATATATCAGATCTAAAGAAAATATTGTATACACATCTTCGCTTTCGTTTTAATATCATGACTTTTGTTTTATGTCTCACTTTCCTCTGGGATACAGAGGTTATCATATCAACAATACAAAATATTAATTATGAACATTGGTATATAAAAATTTCCTATTGTGCTATTGGAATAGGCAACAACAGAATCTTTTCCAACATATTTCTTACTTTTGCTTAAACAATTCAATGTCAACTATCAAAATAAACGACGGCATCAGATGGTCATACCGCATCATAACGAAATAGCTGCCAGACAAAAACCCAAAGATTTGTAATCATCTAAGCGGTCTTACAGATCAAATGCGACAGTCCTATTGTCATTTGCTCAACAATTAACCGTTAACATTTAATTTTCCGAAACAAGCACATCCTTTATTTTTGTAGTTTTGGAATTATGGTTTTATTATTCCATTCCCACAATGGTGACATAACAGTCCGACTAATTTTCAACTTTTGTGTACGCAACTATGATGGTGGGACAAGTGAGGGGCAATGATTATGTCGTTGCACACAGTGCGACGCACACATGTTTCTAGTGCCAGACATCGTACAGCACAGGTTATTACTTACCTGCAAAGCACTTTTGCAGGGCTCCCTCAAGGCCAAACGATACATTATTGTTTAGACAAATATTTAACAGATGTTTGTGATGCGAATCAATGGCTTTCGGACCGGCTTTTTAGCTTTTATCGATCAGGGAACGAAGAAAATTTCTACCGAAATCAACTTTTGACCAAGAGCAGCAGAATAACTACAGAGATTGGCAACTGATGACAGTAGAAATGTCAAAACGTTAAGATTATCAGAGATGCCAACTCCCAAAGAATAAAAGTGCTAAAACGTTTCAAGTTTAAGGTGCGTTCACAAACACACTAATCTGTCTTCTTGGAGTTTTATCGATAACGAATTGATATGCCATACTAGTTGTAAACAAACGTTTAGACACAAAATTTGAGATTCAATAAACACGTCGACAGATTCATGTGTCAGAACGCTCGTATATATGCAACAACAAAGTAATACAGTGTAAAAAGTGTTAAAAATAAAGTTGTGTACACATTAAAAAATGTGGCTGAATGGCACGAAATACAACCAAAAAAATTTAATATGCACGTAGGATTGTACATTTTTTTTTATTTTAAATGCGTTACGAAAGATAGTTAATATACTATAGTTTGAATTTCACTTATAAGTGACCTGGTCTGTAAAAAGGAGACGTACATGCAAAAACAAAATTTCGAGAAAAACTATTTTAAAGTTAACAAGTTAATATTGTTATTTCTTCACGCTTTAATAGCTTCAAACTTCTTACTCGAGGGATTTGGGGGGTCGCTGATTACGAATCCGTTGTTAGTTTTTGAAAATTTTAAAATGAAGGATCCAATATGGCTGGTAAGAAAATTAAAAACTTATCGGATGTGCTCGAGGATTTTCAGGGTCGCTGATTACGAATCTAGTATCAGATTTTTAAAAATTCAAAATTGCAGATCCTATATGGCTAACAGTTTTAAGCAAATCTGATAAGTTTTTATTTTTATTGTTGTAATGACTTGACTTGTCAAAATAAGAATAAGAATCGGTAAAAGAGTGAAAAACGATTTTTCGACACGTAAGCCCTTTTTCATAGACTACGTCACATATGTTAATTTTTTGAATATCACCTGTCTTAACATTTACGATAGTGACCCAATAAAATTGGTCTAACTCAGTCTAGAGAGCAAATATACGCCATTGAATTCTTCTTTCAAATTTATTGTATTTGAGAATCCAAGGAATCCCTTTTTTGACCCCAAGGGTGCCAGCGCGAACTTTGACCTACCATTCCGATGTTTTGGACTCCATATTCTGCACTGCAGAATTTTTCTTGTAACACAGTGCAGCAGTAAAATCTTGAACCAATTTAGACCGCCAAAATCTGAAAGCTTATGATGGTAGAAGAAAACCTCTAGCTGGGTTTTGAATTATTAACTAAGGTTTTTTTTTTTTATAATTCATTTTTGAAATTTTCGAAAATCATATACTGATTCTTAAGGCTTTATCTCGTGAACTATTCGAAATTTTGATGTCTCTTTTTGGTAAAATTGTAGCTCTTAATCAGATCAAAAAATTTAACCTTCAAATAAAATCAAAAACACAACAAAATCTCACTCAAAAAAACAAAAATGTAAAAAACATAGAATTTCATCATAGATTTTTATTGTTTTTTGATTTATTTGTATTTTGTATCTATTTCATTTTAAAAAGCATAGCATTTTTAATTTCGATAAACGTACAATTAAAAGTGATTTCTTTATAGTTTTGCTGATTTGAGTAAGATGTTGTTGTGTTCTTGATTTTATCTCAAGGCAAAATTTTTAGATCTGGTTTAGAGCTAAAAACTTGCTGAAGAGAGAAAAGCTACATTTGGAATAGTTCACGAGATATAGACTACTAAAATCCTTCTCTGAGTCTAACACTTTAAAAATGAATTAAAAGAAAACCTTAGCTAATAATTCAAAACCCAGTTAGGGGTTTTCTTCTACTATCATAAGCTTTCAGATTTTGTGGGTTTCAATTGGTTCAAGAGTTGGAAAATGTGCTACTGTGTAATAAAAAAACTTAATTTCCCTTTGCACCCCATGAATGAGGTATGGGATAGCTTCTCGTGTTGTTGTGAATTAACACGCTTTCTATTTTTAGATTCACAACTAACGGCACCTACTTGTTTATCGACGAATGCGAACGTCACTGTTTGAGAAGCTCTTACTAGACACGACGATTGAATCGACGCTTAATACTGCGAAGTTGCTGTCAAACAACATTCGAGGGGAGCCGACAATGAAAGAAAATTTTATTTATTTTTTTTCTTTTTAAGATGACTGGAGCCAGGTTTGAACCTGCTATCTCCCGCATGGTAGTCGCGTGTTTTAACCACTTCAGAAGAGTTATAGCCTTTTTACACCGGAACGCATTTAACATATTTTCATATTATTTCGCATTTTTAAAACATGCGGCCAAAATGCTAAAATTTTTACTTGTACTTTGTTGTTGGAAAGATGTTAACATAATTCCGAATCCATGAAAGATGAGAAAAAATGCACAGAGTTGTACTCTGAAATGCTGAATTTAAGCGATTTTTCTCAGTAATGTTGATCCGGCAACCACCATTTTCGGTGTTTGCCTCTGAAACAATGTTATTGGTTTGTGGCAGGAAAAAATTGCAGGTTTACAAGGCGAATGGAAAAATGTGTGAGCTAGACAACAGCTGACAATATGCAAAACTACAGTGTAAATCCACTTTTTAGCATTTCACATCTTCAGCTCAAAATGCGAAATGCTTTTTTGGTGTAAAAAGGCTATAAGTTTAATTGACACTTTATATTCATATTTAACAAGTCTACATTATGTTGGTACGACAATCCACAAATAATTTGTTTGTAAACAAAATGCTATGAACATGTTACGATACATAATTTTACGAAAAACGCTGACGCGCATCACTTTCCAATAAAAAGTTCTCAATGTATACATTCTTTTTTTCAACAGTATATTCTCCTTGGTGTCGACACTTCAAAATTCGCGATTCTTGAATGTTTTTACCGTTATCTCGTCTACAACACAAGTTAGCATTAACTGTTTTAACATATTCATACAATATGATATGGCAACATTGACACACATATGATTATGACATTTGATTTTATATTTTGTCTCTTCTTATTCTTGGTTATGGAATTATCGCACATCGTCCAAATAGAATCGAAAAATTAAAGTTTTTAATTAAAACTTGCAGTAAAATGTTACGATCTTTGTTGGGAAATGGTAAATGTGTCTATTTATTGCCGACGTTACAGAAGTATTAATTAAGTTTATATTTTTTCAGCCATAAAAGGCGTTTCTTATGCAGCCCGCATTGCTCCGGCGAAAGCATTGCGTCCAACACTCATTGCTCCAGTGCAAAAGTGTTTATTTTCTTCTATGTCAGCTTTTCCCGTGAATCGTGCATTGCCATCCCTCCTGGGCACGAACATTTTACCTCAAACCCTAAGCCTGCAAACACAACAAACACGGAGCGTAACAAAATTCTCGTTAAATAAAGGCAAACGCAAGTCTGTAAAAGCTGTTATAAAACGCTTTCGACGTTTAGACTGGGGAGGTTGGATACGTACGTATACAGGTCGCCATAAGAAAATGTTTAAAAAGTCGGCAGCTAGAAAACGCCGGTTGCAACAACATGTCTTCACAAACTCAACACAAAGTTGGTTGCTTGATCAGATGGTAACCAGGTTCTGGCGTCGTCCTAAAAATTGGGTTGATGATCCATATGCTCCATACAATAAACGTGATGAATTCTTTGCAACCAAAGGCAAAACATTTAAAGTATAAACAAATTGTGTTATGCAAATAAAGTTGATGTTATTTAAAATTAAACAAGCTTGTGATAAACTTAGTTATGTTATCTTAGTGAGGAAACTATATACGTATATATTTTAAAACTTATCTTGATCTAAGTAATAGAAAAAATTATGTTAAAAGCTACAGCGTAGGTTTTAGTTTTCCCATATATATAGTAGGGTTTGCTGTTCATTCAGATTCGTTTTGTAAAAACGTTTTTAGATTTGGTTGAAATACGCTGGTTATTAATACTAAATATTCATGTGAAATTATATAACAAAAAAACATGTTTTCGTAAGATCACTTGTTCTGATTATTATTTTATGGTTCAACTTTCTTACAGTATTTTAGTGAATGGTTGAAAAGCATAACAGTCTTTTAAGTTTGTCAAATTGTTTTCTATAACTGAAATAAGGCTTAATTAAATTTGGTTAAGGTTTAATTTCATTAAGAAAAGGTTTCAATCCAGTTGGAGTAGTTTTATTTTATCTGAAAACGCTTAATTCATTTTGTTTTTTTGTTTGTTTTCCTAGTTCTGCTTTCAGGTCTAGGTATTGTAAGATTTTGGATATTCTTTTTAAATTTTTCAACTTTTATTCCAATATTTCGAATAAAATCTATAGTGAACTTCAGGGTATTCTGATTAATATATATTAATTTCTAAGTTTGTTAGTGATATGTCGATATATTTTTGAGTATTTGTCCGTATCGCTCTTATAATTGAGGTCTTCTCAGCTAAAATATTAATTATATGGAGAATTTCCTATTATCTCTACGTTGCCAAAGTTCCGTTTATATCCAGATAAAGTACTATGAGCTGCAAGCAGTGTTTTTGCTCCAAGGGTTTGTAGATTGCTTTTTGGTCCGATTTGTGGAATGCAAGTTTGCATCCATTGTACTCGTGTCCATTGCACTTGATCTTATAAACTAGATTGGATTTGTGTTCTTGTAACGGACTAAGTGGAATAATCTAGTTTTGAAAAGTACGTCCTCACTTACTCTCTTTAAAATACCATTTTTCATTTAACTCTTGATATCTTGATTTTGTATGTAAAAAGCATCTTTGAAGCATAGTAAGCAGAGCCATCTATAGAATTTCCCATTACATTAAAATATTTCCTGCCATCTACAAAATCTGTATACATTACATATAATTTCCTTAAAATACAACTCTTTTGAATATAATTACATACATACATATGATTGCTTTTGTGTTCTACCTGTATTTTGTTCTATCAACTATTCGTCATATGTTCTTAACAAAACTGACAATATGCCACAACAGTCAAAGTAGTCAGGTTGGCCGAGCGGTCTAAGGCGCCAGATTTAAGCTCTGGTTCCCGAGAGGGAGCGTGGGTTCGAACCCCACACCTGACAAAGAATATACCAAAGGTTACATATTTTGTTTAAAATAAAAAATTATTTAATCGTACAAAATATATTTCTGTGCCGTTACGTCGTTTTTTTTTTTTTGGAAAATGTCAATCATCTAAATGTCGTATCATGTTCATTGAAAATCTAACATAAAACACTGATAATTTAATTTCATGTGGAAGTAACTTACAAACTCGTTGTAGTTGTAATGTAGATTTTAGAAAGAATAAAATATCAAAATATGTAAAGATTTCTTTATTAACAACAATAATTTTTTTCCATTATATGACACAAAAAAGAGTAACATTCACTAAATGCAATAATAATCACTATCACAACATGTTGAACACATAATTTTTAAAAAATACATATACAAATTTACAAAAACAAATTGTTGAAAAAGCCTTTGATGTAGACGAAAAACTTAGGGAGCCACAACTTTGTTGACTAATTTACCCAAACATTGAATCTCACTTTCAATAACATCGCCCACTTTCAAGTATTCCGGTGGACTACGGTGCATGCCCACTCCTTTGGGAGTACCTGTTATGATAACATCGCCGGGCATAAGGGTAATGCTCCTGAAAAAGACAATGTAATATTGGTTAGTATTTATTATTTAGAATGGCTTATTATATTGCTCAACTTACTCGGAAAGACGACTGATAATATCATCAATTTTAAAAATCATGTTATCTGTGTTGCCGTGTTGTTTCTCCACTCCATTTATTTTGCATATCATTTCCAAATCTTGCGGATCCTTGATTATGCTTTTGTGTACTATTGAGGGACCCAATGGCAAAAAGCTGTCCATTGATTTGCCAATTAAAAATTGGCCGCCATTTCGTTCCTTTTGCCAGTCACGTGCAGATATATCTTGAGCAACGCTATAACCAAAGACATGATCCAAAGCTTGTTCACGGTTAATAGATTTGCATTTTTTGCCAATTATAACGGCCAGTTCAATTTCCCAATCCAATTTCTGTAAAATTAAGAGAAAAAAAACGTATGATAAAGTTTAAATATTAAAATTGAAGTAAGCAATGGCGGGAGCAAACGATAAGTTAGCAACTGATAACAATAACTAATAGTCGTGATTAATTTCATATTGCCCATTTAATAAGAAATCGCTAGAAACTAACAAAATAAAATACATAAAACTAAAATATAATGAATCGGATTATAATAAATAAAACTTAATATGCAAAAAATTAATCGCTCGATGTCGTCTGACTTCATACTTAAATTTAAAAGAAAAACAACACGCAAAAATACTTTTGATGAATTAAACACACTTATTTGGATAAAATTTTACTTTACCAGGCGAGGTCTGAGAAGAAATATCACCTTCTCACAAATACCCTTAAAACATAGAAATCGAGATCTAAGTTTGATCCTAAGCCCATGGGGGACTCTAGGAAATCATATATATGGACCGTTTGGAACCATTATAACCCCTTATGTGTGGGTGCTTAAATTAAAAGTAAAAAGTGGAAAAAATATCATCACCTCACAAATACCATTACAAGAAAATCAGGATCAAATTTGGCGAATAAACCCATGGAGCTGTAGAGAACCCGAAAAATTTACCCTTTGTATCTCATTGTAACCCTATGTATTGGAGCTATGCAACTGACCTAATCACTCTATTCTGAGCTGGATAACACAAATTATGTTTTTTTTTTTGGATTTCAAAATATGTTTTGATGTTGACTTGTATTTGCAAGCAGTGTAATATTGTTTCTCGCTGTTTTTCTAATTTTAACGTATTTTTTTAATTTGTGTAAATAAATTTTTAGAATTTTAATACTTCAGTATTTTTTAAATTATTTGCGTTGTTAAGTACTTTTATTTTTTTATAGTAATAAAATTAGTTTTGTGGATTTTAATAATTAATTTGTTTGGTTTTTTTTTAAATTTTTTCTGGAATTTTTATTAGCTTGTGTATTTTTTAATATTTATTAATACAGATATTTGTATAACTAAATTTTTAGAAACTTTAATATTTTTTTATAATTTTATTTTTTAATGCCGAATTGAATTTGACTTGGTTTTCTTAATTTTTATATTTTCTTTTTTGATTTTTTATGGTTTATTTTAATATTTAATTAAATATTGTTTAACATCTGATGAATTCTTAGTAATTTTAATATAAATCATTAGAATTTTTTTGTTAATTTCTGTTGTATCTTTCTCTCTTAATTTTAAGTAATGTAGTATTTTAAAATCTTCGTAAAAATAAGAATTTTTTAAGAAAAATTAGCTTTTTTTTCTTAATTTTTGATATTTTTAAAGGAATCTTTTTCTATTTAAAAATATACCTACTTTAATGCCTATATCGCAGAATTTTTTTGTGAAATAATATTTAAATTTTTATGAAGCTTCGCGAGTTTTTTTTTTCAAAAATAGAAATATTTAAACTTTGCCTTGGGCATCAAAATACCTTTGATAAAAAGGCCATAAATGTATATAAATATTTCCACATAGTGCTTTCGGAAACAGATCAGAAATAGGCCCAAATAGGTCCAGAATTAGAATTATTTTAAATTTATACTTTGTTTTTTTTTTTAAATTTTGAGTAATAAATTTTAGTTCCTTTTATAATTTGTTTGTTTTATTTTTTTGCTATTAAATCTTTTTTTTTTTAATTGTTAGTACATAACTTTAATATTTACAATTTTTAAGTTATTAAAAAGTTTTTTTTTAATTTTTTTTTTTGGATTTATTGTAACTTTGGCAATTATTGCCAATAGCGAATGATCGTATACCAAAAATTGTAAGAGTATATCCGCTATATTTAAAAAAACAATTTTTATTTAATTTGTCTGACATCGTAAATCCTTGAATGTAATGACCTTTTCTCTAAATGATTTTACCTAACGTTTCCGCAACAGGCCTATAATAATAATCGCCCATGTCCTGACAATCGCATTTTGATGAAATTTGCGATTGTGATTTCAAATCGCAAAATTGGTGTCACAGTAATCGCAATCGTATAATATTTGGCGATTGTCAATCACATGCATCCAACCTGGTGAACTCATATTTTTTGCCTAGAATTTATTTAAAAAACACGAAAAAAACGATGCACCTATACAATTTAACATGTTTTCTTTCTATTTGATCACAAAAACTTATGTTTCTAAACAATTTTTATAAAAAATGCGTATTAAAAAAATGTTTAACGTTTCCGTCAAATTTTTGGTGCAAATGCTTTTCTTTTTTTTTTTTAAAGTTGGCGATCCAATAGTTTACAGCTGACTTGCAAATCTTCGAAAAATGTGTGCTGACACACATTCATGTGTTTTTGACCCACAAAATATATGTTCAAAAACAAGTGAACTGTAGGACAGGAGGAAAATTAATTGGCGATTTACAAATCGCATGTGATTTGACAATCGCATGATTGTCAGGACATTTTATACCCACAATAGGGGGCTATAAAAGGAACCAAAGGTGCCTTATGTTGTGTCCCTTAGGACCCCATGGGCGACTCACACTTTGACCTTGTTTTTCTCGCCTCTCCCGGAAAACAGAAATTTACCTCTTTCCGATGTTTGGCGACCAAAGCAGATATAATTAAGCATTTCGCTTATTTTTTTTCATCATCGTTTTTTACCCACCCTACCCATCTGTACCACGATTTACTTACATTTGTAATTTTATGAGCAATCACATTACCCGTTGGACCGACAAGTGCGTTGTTAAATTTACTAAAGAACATTGGTTCCTTCGGTGGCTGCTTATTTTGCTCCTCGCAATGATCTTTGTAATTCAGTCCAATACAAATGATCTTCTCAGGATTGGTAACGGGTGGCAACAGACGAATATGATCAGTGATTTCTTCGCTTCTCGCATTTTTCACTTTCTCCTCCAGTTCCGCAATGGAGAAGTTTTGATTGATAAAAGTGATCATATCATTCGAGACACACGTTCCACTGGATAACTCTACCAGAGAAGTGCCATCCTCCGAAACGACACCCAAATGTTTGCGTTCATCGTTTTTACGTAAGAATTGGACAAATCTCATCTTGGGCTGATTGTTTTTGCTTTAGTAGAGGGCGAAATTATTAATTCTACTGGAGAATTGATAAAATTCTACTTGACTTTGACTTACGTCGTCGCACAGCTGTATGAACGTATGCATTCATAATCAGTAATTGTGGGCTTGTGTGAGTGTCTGAAAATCGCCTCAAAAATTCTAAGCGGTGCCCTGCTTTTTATGAAATTCATAGCGACACAAACAGAAATATAACACCGAAAATTTTACAAACAAAGAATTTGGATGTTTTTTAAGATTTTTCTTAATTATAATCAGAAACGGAAAATTTTACAAATATTTATCTTTTTTTGACATTAATTTTGTATTTTTCAAAGAGGAAAATTGTTGCATCATTCACAGAAATTGATAGCAGACAATAAGAAACAGCGGCTAATCGTAAATATCGAAAGAGAGGCCAATGAGTTGTAAGGCGGAAATTTGCCGCCGCCATTTATGTGCTGTTACACAGTTTTTTTTTTGGCAACAAGAATAATAACGTGGTTCTATTTACATAATTATATTGTTATGTATTCAGTTTGTTGTGTAAAGAAACAAAACAAGTTTTAGTTGACAATAATTTTGTGTGCAATGCTACAGCCTTTTTACACCGGAACGCATATAGCATATTTTCGCATTATTCCGCATTTTTAAATTTTACTTGTATTTTGTTGTTGGAAAGATGTTAGCATATTTTCGCATCCATGAAAGATGAGGAAAAATGCACTGAGTTGTACTCCGACATAGCTGAATTTAAATGATGTTTCTCAATAATGTTGATCCGGCAACTACCTTTTTCATTGTTTGTTTACATTTATCGGAAAAAAAGACAAACAACATGGATAGACAAATAATTTATACTTTTGTTAAAATATTAATAAATGATTATTCCAATTAGTTAAAAGCGATCGCGCTTCGTGAAATACTGCCTCCGAAGCAATGTTAAAAGATTTGTGGCAGTAAAATATTGCAGGTTTAAGAGGCGAATGGACAAAGGTGTGAACTAGAAAACAGCTGACAATATTCGAAACTGCAGTGCTAAACCACTTTTTAGCATTTCGTATATTCAGCTCAAAATGCGAAATGCTTTTTTGGTGTAAAAATGATATTAAGGAATAATAGCCTGAAAAAGGTATTCATTGAAATTCCTACCAGCCCAAAATGATTTAAATTTAAAATTTATCTACTTTTAAATTAACATATGCATTAAATTTGTTTATATACCGCCTGTTGGCGTACGGTGAAATGTAGATACAACATTGTGACGTGGAGTGCTGTAAAAGTGAAGATACCTTCCTTTAAGTTCAGTCCCAGAAAACCGAAAAACAATGTCAAAGTTGGTGTCAGCGCCCATGGATACTTAGGGCTTTTTAGGTGCTATTATTATATTTATTTAAATTTAATTTTATCACCGTAAAATAAAATTTTAAATTAAAGTAATTGAAATGAATACATAAATAATTAAAAAGAAGTCCAAATAACTAAATATATTTTCAATTAAAAGTTTGTCTTCTAAGTAACTAAAAATTAGGTTTATTAGGTTTTGGACACTTGTAATCTGGTAAAAACCAGATCATTCTATATTTTTTTAAATGCATGCATTTTTGAATTTTCTGCAATATTTCCCTTTTTAACTTTTATATTGTAAAAAAGGCATGAAAATATTGTACTCCCAGGGGACCCGTAGGGTCCAGAAATTTACACCACTGGATTCGTCCCAAAATTATATTTCAACTAAGGACCCGCATATAAGGGAACAACACAGAACCCAAAGCGCATACATCTAAAAATTTAACCATATTGGCCGATTATTTCAAATATGCCAAATAATGCGAAAATATGCTAAATGCGTTTCGGTATAAAAAGGCTATTAGATTCGCCTCAAAAATATTTTTCTCACTCATTTGTGCTCATCAAAGAACCAAGACCCCATTTTTTTGGCCCAGCTCCGATTTTGATCTTGATTTTCGTGTTGGAATCGTATAGATTATACCTTTTTGGGGTAGTTCGTAGGAATAAAATGGTTTCTCGAGATCTCAGCTTTAATATGGAGTTTTATCCGTTTAAAATGTAATACTCTCTGTTTTCTTATCATATCAATACATTTCAAAGTTATTGCAACAAAAATTTTGTGCCAGAGCAATTTCGCTTGCAAAGTATAAAAAAATGTTGTACGATAACAAAAATTCCGTTTCAGCGCATATTCCTGAATCTTCAGTCAAAATAGTGGTAGTACAGTTTGCGTAACGTCATTACCGACTGTACCACTTCCAGTCATGCTACGGTTTTAAGCAACCCATCATCACGTCTTCTGACAGTTCACAGCTGCTGCAGGAAGAAAAGGTATAAAGAGAAAATTTGCGAGTTATTCCCAATTCAAAATATTAAAATTATTTCGGAAATATTAAAATTTTAGTTACTCACGGCGTTTGTAGACAGCTTTAAAGGACAATATCAAAATGGCTATGCTAACGAGAACTTTTGGACGTAGTCTAATGCAGGTAAGCACAGAGGTCCATGAAAATAATTCTTTCTTATGCGGCTCTATCGAACGCTTACATAAACACTTGTGTTGCCCCGAAAGAACAATGTTTTGCTAGATGAAAGAATTTTTGCATACATTCGACTTTTGAGGTTATATCCTTAAAATTATACATATTGTGTCCTTTGTTTCCATATTATACATTAATGTACATTTATTTGCACTTTACAGGGACTGCAGACCTCTGCTGCTCGTTCCATTCATACAACATCTGCTGTCAACAGCGTAAGTACAAAACTCGAAGATTTGAAAATTATGTGCATTATGATGTATTATTTGTTTGTTATTAAAGGATCCTGGCACCCATGGTGGTAACCGTACAACATGTACACTGATTCCCGGTGATGGTGTTGGCCCCGAATTGGTGTATGCTTTGCAAGAAGTTTTTAAGGTTAGTAG
The DNA here is from genome assembly GCA_964034835.1 of Muscina levida. Classification (NCBI taxonomy): domain Eukaryota; kingdom Metazoa; phylum Arthropoda; class Insecta; order Diptera; family Muscidae; genus Muscina; species Muscina levida. Next base: position 126,609,937 of record OZ035880.1, on the reverse strand, counting down.
TCTCAACTTCTATTGTATTTCGTTTGCTGGGGTAGTAATATAGTAATTGTTTTTGTTCTTTGCAGGCAGCTGATGTTCCTGTTGATTTTGAACCATACTTCCTGTCAGAAGTCAATCCTGTATTGAGTGCTAAATTGGAAGATGTGGTGGCTTCCATTCAGAAGAACAAAGTCTGCATTAAGGTATGGAAAAAACGGCTAGTTTAGGTAAAAATGTGACAATACACAGTGGATGAAACAAAAACATGCATTTAGCAAAGAAAAATGATCGGAACGTAACGAAAACGTTAAATCTGATCCTTAGGAGCCTAATAATATGTCATATAAAGTAGTCATGTTCAATCCAACTTTTCTTGCTTTTATTCTTTAAGGCGGGCGTTGAATTTATATCAAAAGTTTGAAGTAAATGTAAAATAATCTCTCGTTCGTTATCGTGTGCAAATTAATATTTTGTTTCCTAATGACTTTGTATAACACGCAAAATATCTTTCTCTATATCAGGTAGTTGTAAATTATTGTGTATAGCGTCATATCGTAGATTCTATGGATCGCCAGTAATTAATAGGGGGATTTTGACAGGATTCTTTGTAAACATCTTTGATACTACAACTCGCGTTATTCCATAATTAGGAACCGTAATATGGTATAGGTAGATTTGATAACACTTATACCTTGCATTTAAGTCGAAATTTTAATTTTGCAATAGGGATCCATTAGAACAGGTGTGCGCTTTGATTGATTTGAGTCGTAGGCCATAAAATGCTTAACAGAAACGATTGTAATGGGCATTTAGGTTCTTAGTTTTAATTAAAGGCAATTAATCATAAAATCCTTTATATTAGTTTTTATGATATTGTCTGATCAAAGTTATTCATGTCTTTCGAGGAACGCAATTTTCATATGATGTTTTGTTTCGTTCGTAATTTTCCTCAACTAATTGAATTCAGTAAAACAAAACTTAATTTCCCTTTACACGCCATGAATGAGGTATGCGATGCTTCTAGCGTTGTTAAGAATTAACACGCTTCCTATTTTAAATTCACAACAAACACCAATGGGGCCGGCAATGGAAAAAAAATGTAGATGACTTTACCCGGGAATCGAACCACGGATCTCCCGCATGGTAGTCGTGTGTTCTAACCACTATGGCACGGCCTGTTTCGTTTGGATTTAGTATAGGATATGAAAATTCAATACCTCGAAAACCCTGAATCACTTGACCATTTGTGAATCGATTTTAAATAATGAAATACTTCAAATAAGGACGAAAAGTACACGTAAGGACTGAGATACTACTTACTTAATTTCCCTTTGCACCCCATGAATGAGGTATGGGATAGCTTCTCGCGTTGTTGTGAATTAACACGCTTTCTATTTTTCGATTCACAACTAACGGCACCTACTTATTTATCGACGAATGCGAACGTCACTGTTTTGAGAAGCTCTTACTAGACACGACGATTGAATCGACGCTTAATACTGCGAAGTTGCTGTCAAACAACATTCGAGGGGAGCCGACAATGAAAGAAAATTTTATTTATTTTTTTTCTTTTTTTAAGATGACTGGAGCCAGGTTTGAACCTGCGATCTCCCGCATGGTAGTCGCGTGTTCTAACCACTATGCCACGGCCGGTCCCAAGGACTGAGATAGAGAATTTAAAACTTCCATTTTTCATTGAAGACATCTGATTTCTAAATTGTACTTTTTAGGTCGCTATTCGCACGGTGCTTTAAAATGATTAGAAATAGTTGGAGATAACGGATTTTGGTCCTAGAGCACCGCAAGAAAAATTTTTTGTGCAACATTTTTGTAGAACTTTTGAATGTTGTAAAGTCGAATTGTAAGGTCCTTTTCTAACTTTTTCGAAAAAAGGACGAAAAGAACACGCTAGAATCGAGATAGAGAGTTAAAATGTTCCACAAAATTTCCTTCGTTAAATTTGATTGAAGACATCTGATATCGAAATTACACTAAAACAATAAAAAAATAGTTTTCAGGACCCATTTCAAACTCTATTTTAGGTTAAACTGAAAACTTTACCGGACCATAAAAAAGAGTTTGACCTAGAGCGGATCTCTCCTTCCGGAATTGTTATTGCACTGTATTGAAAGAAAGCTACCCCATATCTCTTCAATGGGTTGTGTTTTTGTTGTTATTGTTATTGTTTTTTGCACCCAATTTAGAAATATGGTTTATGATTATTATATGTCCTTATTTACATTTTGACTTATCTTCTTTCAGGGTATTTTGGCCACACCCGACTACAGTGTTGCTGGTGAATTGCAAACACTTAACATGAAACTACGTAATGAATTGGATTTGTATGCCAATGTTGTACATGTTCGTAGTTTGCCCGGTGTCAAAACACGCCATAAGGACATTGATACTGTCATTATCCGCGAACAGACTGAGGGAGAATACTCAGCTCTGGAACATGAATCGGTACCCGGCATTGTGGAGTGCTTAAAAGTTATCACTGCCAAGAAATCAATCCGCATTGCCAAGTTCGCATTTGATTATGCTACCAAGAATAATCGTAAGAAGGTTACTGCTGTCCACAAAGCCAATATCATGAAATTGGGCGATGGTTTGTTCTTGAGATCATGCGAACAAATGGCTAAATTGTATCCCCGTATACAGTTTGAGAAAATGATTGTTGATAACACCACTATGCAAATGGTATCGCACCCTCATCAGGTGAGCGCAGGAATTATGCTTAATATTAAACAAAATTTTTATAATAATTTTTATATTTACTTTAATTATATTCTTATAGTTCGATGTTATGGTCACACCAAATTTGTATGGCAACATTGTTGATAACTTGGCTTCCGGTTTGGTCGGAGGTGCTGGTGTCGTTGCTGGTGCTTCTTATTCTGCTGAAGCTGTGGTCTTTGAACCTGTAAGTAGTGTTAAACTTATCATCTGAAACGAAGATTTAATTTGTTCTATATTGTCATTTTCCTAGGGTGCACGTCACACTTTTTCCGAAGCTGTAGGCAAAAATGTTGCCAATCCCACTGCTATGATTTTGTGTGGCACTAAACTTTTGCGCCACATTAACTTACCCACCTACAGTGATATGATCAACAATGCTTTGCATCGCGTACTCCTCGACGGTAAGGTCATAACCAAGGATATTGGTGGCCAATCAACCACATTAGATTTTACCCGTGCCGTCATTGCCAATATTCATTGAGCGCTGTCTGATGAACCAGTCATCAACTACGTCTTGAGTTGCTTTCCTTCTTGAACCAAATATTAAGTTAACGTTCTAAATTTAGCTGGAAGCATTACAAAATCGGTGTAGCCTACGCCATTCATCCCTTTACCACTTGTTGATTTGATTTATTTAAATGATGTATACATACTTATATAGAAAATTGCAATCCTTTGAGTATTAATCTGGCGAATATTTTTGTGTATTTTAAATCCTAATTGTAATTTTTCTTTTTAAGTTTAGTCAATTTTGTCCTTGTCCACAAACGTATGTAACACTTCCGAACCATCCAACTATATTATTATGATTTTTATTTGTAATGTATTCTTTTACTCGTTTTATTAAAACGGGCATTTTAATTTATTTGATATATGCATGCTTGATTACTTGGCGATAACAATTTCAATATAACGGATGTGAAGAAAACTGCCTATAAGATGTTTTACTTCTCTCGACAACGCCCTTAGAAAATCAGTCACCTCATATTGTCTCAAATTGTATGAAAACTCTACAATAATTGTAAGATGAAAACATGTAATCCTAAAAAAAATAAAACTAAAAAATGTTACGATAAATACATTTATAATTGACAGTAGCTGAAAACTATGTGTTATTTTTTAGGACATTATTTTTTTTCAAATAAAAAGCTAATGACCAGGAATTTTAAATTACATATGATACGTATACATAGTTTAAAACATTAGATTTCTTAAAACTTAACAAATTATTTTGAAAACATTCTAAGACAATTCTCATCATGTATTCGAATTAACTGATCGTACACATTACTTCTGAAATGTTAGAAATGACTCGTATTTTAGATGATTGTCATACAAATCCGAAATGTTTGTCATTTTAAACGTTTAAAGTAATATATTTGATCACTAATTTTTCTATAATAACTGCTAGAAATCGAATCGCCGTAACTGTTTTGTACTGTAATCTGTTTTCCCATAGTGCGATTTTTGTACTTTTCTTAATAATAATAATATGTTTAACAAGTTTACAATTTTCTTACTTAGGTTACACTACAAATCAGTTGCGGTAATTAGGCACTTGTAGCGTATATTATACAAACTTCTTTAATCAATTGTCGTAGCTCTAATATTTCTTTGGCTTAGCCAGTTCACAAAGGCGTGGACTAGCTTTAGCTCGTAAGGCACTTCGCGATACACGATAAGCATCTGCTCGGTTATTCATATCAGAATAATCTTTAGGAGTTGCCAATTCCTTTACACGCTTCGATGCCAAAGCTTTCAGGGCCTTCGAGTTAATGTGGAACGGATTCTCAGTTTTGTCTTCAATTTTTCCTTTACTTTTTGCCGGTTCAGCTAGAGCCATAATTCTTTGAGTTGCTGCAAAAGATATAAAAATCAAACATGTTAATATTAAACATAGTATATATTTATTTATAAGCTTAGGTTGATATGAAATTAACAAATTTTTAATTGAAATTATGTAAGAGAAATAGGACTTTCGTTTTTATGGGCAGACGAGACATACACAATAAGACGGGTTGCTCTTTATGCAGAATAAGCGAAAATTCAACTTTGGATTTTGAGTAATGTTCGAGCGGAATATTGTAAAATAGCTATGGTCAAGATTTAAGCAAAAGCGGACGACTAATAGCCGTGCCCCAACGAGGTCTAAGGTCAAATCTATATATATGAAAATGAGTTTGTCTTCGTTTGCATTTGTTAGTAACGTAAAGACTCGACAACGACTTGACCGTTATTTTTGTTGTAGAAATTTCCACAGAATTTAACTGTGGGGTCTGTGGTGAAAATAGGGTACTTTAATTTTTGATATATCAAGTGGGAATGGCCCACCCATTGCACCCTATTTTTTAAACCACAATATAAGAAGGACTGCTTCTCCAATCGGATTGTGTGGATATATTTGGCAGCAAAGTTCGTGATCGAACAAGATATGGGCGGGATCGGATCAGTGGGCGTGGTATAAATCTTGAAACTTTAAACGGCTGTACCTCATGAACTATAAGAGGTATAAAGATGATATTTGGTATGTGTTGTTGGTACATGAGTTACAGGACGTAGGCTGTGCCACGCCTCATTTAAAAGAAACCGTTATAACAGCCATAGGATTAGCTTGATCGTCCTGAAAATTTCACAGTAAAGTAGGGATACATATAACCAGGCTTTTTGGAACAAGTCGGCAGAAACGGCCGAGATAGCGCCCACACACGTCAATATTTTACTAATACATATTTAGGGACCGACAGTGGCATTGTGGTTAGTACACGCGACTACCATGCGGGAGATCACACGTTCAAATCCTGGCTCCAGTCATCTTAAAAAAAATTTCTTTCATTGTCGGCTTCCCTCGAATGTTGTTGACAGCAACTTCGCAGTATGTGTCGAGTCAATTGGCATGTCTAGTAAGAGCTTCTCAAACAGTGACGTTCGCATTCGTCGATAAACAAGTAGGTTAGTTGTGAATTTAAAAATAGAGAAGCTATCCCATATCTCATTCATGGGGTGTAAAGGGAAATTAAGTTTTTTTTTTAAATTTACGAGAAAAAGATACAATTCCTTAACGGAACATTAGTAAAAATATAAAATTTACTTAAAACCTGATCTTTGACCTCTTTAGGCATAGGGAATAGTTGTCTGATCTTACTGAACTTTCCGTCGTGTATCTTTTACATCAAGTGGCACAATATTCCGGTCGAACATTTTTAAATTTCCGCAAAAAAATCGTCCATACTTTTCGCTGCCGCTCTAATGAACAGTAAGGTGATTCGAATTCCAACATGTTATTCAGTTCAAATTCTAGTAGTCCCAGACATTTTTTCCTTCCTTAATTTTCCCCAAACATACCTATCCCCCATCTTCGCCCCATAAGGGGCCTCCCATACAAATGCAATTTTTATAAAGTTTGTATGGTGGACCACCTTAAGGGTTGAAGATAGAGAGTCGATATGTTCTAAGAAACTGTTGGAGTTGCAAACATATTGGGGGTCAGTCCTACATTTAACACCTCTAGGGGCAACTTTGGGACTATTAGAGCGGTGGGAGCAAATTTAAAAAAAAATTATATTTGTATGGGTAGCTCCCTTAGGGGGTAAAGATGAGGGGTAGGTATGTTTGGGTAAAATGACTGGGGGTCGGTCATACCTTTTACCCCATAGAGGGAGCGGCAGAAGCTTATTTCCTAAAAAAAATATAAAAAATAAAAAGGATTGCATGGGGTCCAACTAAAGTGTTGAAGATAGAGTATCTATCATCTGTTATAAAAAACTGTTCGGGTTGCCCAAATATTGGGGGTCGGTCATACATTTGACTCCACTAGGGGCACCATTGCGACAGTTAGAGCGGTGGGAGCAAAATTTATATAAGATCGATATTTGTATGGGAGTCCCCTTAGGGTTGAAGATGAGGGGTATATATGTTTGGAAAAAATGTTAGGAGGGAAAAATTACCTTCTGCAGTTGATTTCATAATCAAAATTATGAAAAATAAAAAAATTATATGGGGTCCAACTAAAGGCTTTAAGATAAAGTTGTGGGTCGATCATGCATTTGACTCCTTTGGGGCAGCCGGAGTGGTGGGAGCAAAATTTATAAAAATTTGATTTTTGTATGGGAGCCTTTAGGGGTAAAGATGGGGTTAGGTGTGTTAAGGTAAATTGTTAGGTGGGAAAAATTACTGGGTCGGTCAAACATTTTACCCGTCTAGGGTCGACTCCGGGGCATTTGCGGGACATCTGCCATTTGACAACCATGCCACCTCACCAAATTTGTTTCCCAACCACACAACATTAGGGGGTTGGTTCGTAACCAAATCCTTTTACTAAGGTTCTCCATGAAACACTGCCGCACTCCTTATGTACGCGTTGTTTTGGCAAAGAAACGAAAAAAAAGCAAAGTAGTGTGAGTCTTGATCAAAAATTAGGGGGTTGGTTCGTAACCAAATCCTTTTACTAAGGTTCTCCATGAAACACTGCCGCACTCCTTATGTACGCGTTGTTTTGGCAAAGAAACGAAAAAAAAAGCAAAAGCAAAGTAGTGTGAGTCTTGATCAAAACTACACCAAAATGTACAATTAATTGTACCAAAAAGTACTTTTATTGTATGAAATTGTTAGTGCCAAAAAGAACGTTTATTGTACCCAATAGCACTTTTAATGTACCAAATTGTACATTTTATTGTACTAAAAAGTACTTTTACAGTACCAAATAGTGCTTTTATTGTACCAAAAAGTACTTTTGTTGTACCATAAAATACTTTTGTTATAGCAAAAAGTACAATTTAGTGTACCAAAAATATTTTTTTTTTACCAAATATTACAATTAGTACTTTTATTGTGCCAAGAAGTACTTTGCTTTACCAAAAAGTACTTTAATTGTGCCAAAAATTCTTTTGAATGTAAAAGTAATTTTATTGTATTAAAAAGCTCTGCTGTTGTACCAAAGTGGCCAATGGCAACGCGAGCTGTTCATGAAAAGTACAGGGAGAAGAGGTGGGAGGCGACTCGACTCTTCAGGCGGAAAAAACGAGAGCTGAACGAGCGGGATAATATGTTGCTAAGTTGTTTTAAATAACTAAATTTTACTCCTACCCCATGTGCAAAAACCGCAGCACTAATTGTTTAACTAAACACCTTAAAAAAACTAAAAATACGTAATATCCCTTTTCATCCAAAAAATGAGGTATGTGATAGCTTATCCTGTTCACAACAAACGGCACAATCCTACTTGTACGTCGACGAATGCACATTTCATTGTTTGAAAAGCTTTTACTAGACACGCCGCACAGTGGCACCGCCCCATACATTTCTTGGAAAAAAATAGAAGGAGTGGTCGTACAGCAATGAAACTTTGAAGAAACACTTCTCTGGGCTAAATTAAGAAATTTTGAAAAAATCTTGGAAAACCGCCTACTGTCACACCCACCTCCCATATAACTGCACTTGCCAAAATTTGTATTTTTGAACCTAGGGACTCGAAATTCGGGACACTTCCTTATTAAGTTCTCCTTATGAAAAAAAATTTTACATATTGGGGATGTCACGCAAACTTTAGATTTTAAGCCCATTGAAATTTGTAGATTTTAGGTATTTTTCTTCCCTGTCGAGAATCATATGAAAATTTCATATAAGTTAAAAAATGTTTATTTTTATTAAAAAGTTAAACATGTGTTGTCCTATACAAAAGAACAGAATATCCCCAATAACCCTCCGCGAAAGATATTAGCCTTCAAATACACCGAAAATTTCGCACAAATGCATGCATTAAAATCGATATTACTAAAAGGGACGGTATTTAGCGGTTAATTTTTTTTCTTAATTGAAAGTTCACCCTCGGACCTTTCATTTTTTTATAGTTAGAGGGCTAAGCAAGGCAAAGCACATAAAGTTTTTTTTTCATCAAAAAGTTGATATTTTTTAGTATAATATTTGATAAATTATAATAACTAGTTTACTCGTCCAATTTCAATAATTTTTTTTTTGTATAAAAGAGTAAGTGCTATATTTTCACTGAAAAATAAAACAAAAGCCATAGCTATAAACGCACACACACAAAAAGTACTTTATTTGGACAATAATTTTAATCAAATTTCATTGAATAAATTTCCGTTGACTTCTGTTAGTTTTTATACCATCACCCTTAGGGATGAGGGTATATATCATTTGATACGAAAAAAAGTGTAACGCATTAAAGGAGACGAGTTAGACCCCAAGTATCTTAAGACCAAATTCGTTTCAGAACTTTTTAAGAAGAATGAGCTATGTCCGTCTGTCTGGCTGGCTGGATGGCTGGTCAGCAGGATAACTCGAGTAAACCTTAACGGATCGGTATGAAAATTTACCAGTATCAATATTTTTCAAAACGAACTTATGGGATTGTAAATGGGCTGAATAGCCCCACCCCTTCTGGTACCTCCCATACAAAATTACCTATTTTTGGAAAATTAATATTTCTTCCATAACTTCCAAACGGACAACCGGAGGATGTTTGAATTTCGTCAGTTTATTTATCTTGCGAAAATAGACAAACCCTAAGAAAACCGAAACCTTTGCCCCACCCATTCTGGTACCTCCCATACAAATGACCGAATTGACCCTTATAGTTTTACATACATATCTTTTTTGCAAGTAAACTGAGATCACTCCAATTTTGCGTATGATGTTTGCTTATAAATATTAGACACAGGTATGAATATGGACTATATCGGTTCACGCCTTCTAGTACCTCCCATACAAAATTACCTACATTTGCAAAATTAATATATCTCCTATAACTTCCAAACGGACTCTTGGGGGGTAATGAAAATTGGTCGATTAATTTATGTTATTATAGGTGGCAAAACCCTAGAAAACCTAACTATTTGACACACCCCTTCTGGTACCTCCCATACAAATGACCGAACTCACCCCCATAGTATTACAAACATATATTTTTTCTAAGTACACTGAATTCAGTCAAAGTATGAGTAATTTATACGCTTATGAAAATATGAATCAGGAGTGAATATGGACTATATCGGGTCACCCCTTCTGGTACCTCCCATACAAAATTACCTATTTTTGGAAAATTTATAATTCTCTCATAACTTCCAAACGGACGTTTGAGGGGTAATGAAAATTAGTCGGTTAATTTATGTTGTGATAGGAGGCGAAACCTCAGAAAACCTAACTATTTGACACACCCCTTCTGGTACCTCCCACACAAAGGACCGAACTCACCCCTATAGTCTTACATACATATCTTTTTTTGTAAGTGCACTGAATTCAGTCAAATTATTCGTAAGTTGTACGTATGAAAATTTGAGTTAATGAATGAATTTGAAGAATGAATAAGGACTGTATCGGTTCACCTCTTGTGGTACCCCCTATCAAAATTAAATTTTTTTGAAAAATTAATATTTCTCACATAAATTCCAAACCGGCACTAATCCCCCTACACAAATAAGTAAAGTTTTGAACGATTTTGCACCACAAGCAGGGGAAAATTTATACATAAGTAATTTTATTTTAATTTAAAATCTATTAATTTCAATAACTCAAGACTTCAACAATATCTTATATTGGGTGATGGTATTTATCAGTCAGTTTACCTGACTGAAATTTATGTACTGGTTTTTTGTTTGTTTTTAATATATCTTTGTTCTCAGAGAGTGTGAATCTTATAAACAGAGTTTTTGTTTTTATTTTTGTAATTGTTGTAACACTTTGGATTTATGTTTCAGATTTTCAGTTTATATTATTGATTTGATTTTACACTTCTACGAGGGCTGCTATATATATTTCTGGCCTAATAATGAAAATGCGAATATTTATCATCAAAAATTGTTTTATTGTTTTTCAAAGTATTCTCCAGCCTGATTTATACACTTTTGCATGCGCTCAAACCAATTGTCGAAGCACTTTTTCCACTCCGATTGAGACACCTCCAAAACATGGTTTTTGAACGCTTCAACAGCATCTTCTGGGCACGAAAATCGTTGACCACGCATTTTTTTTCTTGATGTGCGGGAATAAAAAGAAGTCATTGGGTGCCAAGTCAGGGCTGTACGGCGGATGACCCATCAATTCGACGTTTTGGCCGGTCAAAAAGGCGCTGGTTTGAGCCGATGTGTGAGAGCTCGCGTTGTCATGGTGAAGAATGATTCGTCTTCTCTTGTTTTAACTACAAAATTTCACTTTTCAAAAAAAACTTTGTTAAATTATTCTTATCCAAATATTTCTTTACAAAACCACATCATTAAAATTTTGAAATTGCATAGTTGAAAAACACTATTTTTTCCACAGAAATGCCACTGTGCGCCGTTTGACTCGACACTATACTGCGAACAACATCGATTGTCCAACTATTTTATCAAAATACAAAAAGGCAGGCTTCAAAACTTTCAAATGATTTTCTGCATTTATTGACATTGCAGCTAGATGTTATTGTTTTGGTTTTGAGAGAAGAAGTGTTCTTAGCTTGGTTTGAATAAACAAAACACAAACAATGCACCTTTTGTATATCTTCGCATTAATGTGTACATGTGTGCTGGGCTATAGTGTAAACCTATTTTGACATAACTATAACTTTATGCAACAAATTAAGCTGATAAGATAGCTCATACAACATCTACGTACTGCCATTAGCAATTACCTTTATAACGTAAAGCATTCGTTCTAGTTCGGAGAGGATCTTCATCATAAGCTTGGTCATATCTTTTAGGTTGAGCCATTTGGAGTACTCTCTCCGAGGGTCTATAATCTTTTAGAGTCTTTGTAAGCATCCATTCTTTAGAATCCATTTCTCTATAGACTTTGGGTTTGCTTAACTTCTTAATACGTTTCATTTTGGCCCCACCCTCACCTTTCTTCGTTTTCTTTTTTGTATTATTTCTTTCGGTTGGGGGCTTCTTTGGCAAAGCTAAGGTTTTAAGGTGATTCATGACTCTTGTTTTGGTTTCCGCGCTCCATGGCTGGGATTGAGGCCTGCCAGTTAATATATTATTCAATAATTGATGTTTTTTAAAGTTAAGTAAATTTATGAGATTTTGCTTACCGTTTTTCGTCAGGTATTACGTTTTGCAAACGACTGTAGACAGAGAGCAGGCTTTTGCGGATTAAACGATTAACTCCACTCTTACGGGTATTGTTAAATGAACTGAACGATGAATGATTTTTCAGATGTTTAAGCTGTCTGGAGAGCGATAAGTATTAAAGTTTAGGGCTTTATGTTTAAAAAAAATAATCTGTACCAAGATCATATAACGAAACTTTTCTATTTATATACAAAATATTGTGTTACAAGTTTTACTATTAAAAAAGTACTCGAATACAGTTATATGTAGTATCCTTCACGGTAATAACGATCTTTTGTTATAGTCTATATCACAGTTATTAGTCTATATTAGCCTTTGGTTATTATCTGATCATTAGAACAGTCAGACCATTAACATGGCTGATATAAGGTTTTAATCTTTACCTTAGTTTTGGAAATGCTAACTGCTCCGTTCTTGTATTATTAACTCTATCTGTCTTATCGATTATTTCGATTTGATGAGAACTCATGTCCCGGCATTTGTATTCTTGATGATATTTTAATTTCTTATGTTTCGGCTGAGCTAATTTCCAAATATGTTTTCTTTTGGTTACAACTTGATCATAGCGTTCATATAATTTGCAATATCCATGAATAACTTCACTCCACATGCATGAATATTCCGGAGGCACAAAGATTGGTTCCGCATAACATTTGGCACTGAAATCACGCATTTTGTAAACGTGACTTGCATTAGAATCTCCAGTAAATACAATTTGAATTTTACTATATAGTAAATCTAGTCCAAGAGGAATGACTAAAATTTAAATCAACCGAATTGTTTACACTAAATAACATTGTCAAAAATAGAATAATTTTACAATAAACAAAAATAAACTAAGCTATGTCAGAGAGCTTTAATTTTGCTAGAGTTTTTGTTTTACCGATTGGGAGCTGATTTGAATTCAATTGCCCTCAAAGGCCGTACTTACACAAATTTACTCTCGAATAAAAAAATGTTATATGAAGTTTTTCATTTATTACATTTTGTTGGTGTTTTTGCAATTCTAAACTTATTTGATTGCCAAAGCACATAGAAAAAATTAACTAATTTACTATGCTTTATTGTATAGCCGCCGGTCAAAAATTTTTTTTCTTTCCTTGTGTTTATATAAAAATCTACTTTACACTGGAAAATAAGTCTGTGAGGAGATGTAATGACTATCCGGTCTTTTTCAACAGTTTAGGGTGATTTCGAAATAAAAACATACAAATTAGTTGAATTCATCAAGTAGATATGAAATAAAGAAATTTTTAAGAAATTAACCATTAGGCTGTGTTTTAAATGCTCAAAATTTGTTCTATCAAAAAAAATTTGACATTGCACCTGGCCCATTCAATGAAGTTTTGGTCGTCCCCATCTGCGAACCTTTCGTTTCATGAACGGCGAGTAGAAGACAAGCATCTTTGTTAAACGGACTATAAGTCTGTACAACCGGGCAATAAGCCTGTATAATCGGACAATAAGTCTGTACAACCGGGCGATAGGCCTGTATAATCGGACATTAGGTCTGTACAACCGGGCAATAGGCCTGTATAATTGGACAATAAGTCTGTACAATCGGGCAATAGGCCTGTACAATCGGACCTACGAGTCTGTACAATCGGGCAATAGGCCTGTACAATCGGACCTTGAGTCTGTGCAATCGGGCAATAGGCCTGTACAATCGGACAATAGGCCTGTACAATCGGACCTATGAGTCTGTACAATCGGGCAATAGGCCTGTACAATCGGATCTTGAGTCTGTACAATCGGGCAATAGGCCTGTACAATCGGACCTTCAAGTCTGTACAATCGGGCAATAGGCCTGTACAATCGGATCTTGAGTCTGTACAATCGGGCAATAGGCCTGTACAATCGGACCTACGAGTCTGTACAATCGGGCAATAGGCCTGTACAATCGGGCTATAAGCCTGTACAACCGGACCTTGAGTCTGTACAATCGGACCTACGAGTCTGTACAATCGGGCAATAGGCCTGTACAATCGGACCTTGAGTCTGTACAATCGGGCAATAGGCCTGTACAATCGGACCTTCGAGTGTGTACAATCGGGCAATAGGCCTGTACAATCGGACCTTGAGTCTGTACAATCGGGCAATAGGCCTGTACAATCGGACCTACGAGTCTGTACAATCGGGCAATAGGCCTGTACAATCGGACTTACGAGTCTGTACAATCGGACTATAAGCCTGTACAATCGGACCTTGAGTCTGTACAATCGGACCTACGAGTCTGTATGATCGGGCTATAATCCTGTACAATCGGACCTTGAGTCTGTATAAACGTGTATTTGTAAGGACAGGGCCCTTTAGTTTGTTCTTATCCTTCCGTTACAGGACCTAAGCAAATCTCACTAGCAGGTCCTGTCTGGTTCACCTGTGAGTCCTCGACGAATTACCGCAACCCGTGTCCCGCACCGAATTATTGCCGCGTCAAACCGTCCTGTTTCCCGTCACCGAATAACCGCCGTTCGTCTAAGGACCGTTTCTCCGTACAAAGGATAACAACCCCAGGCACCGCACCAGATACCATCAGCGATACTAGGCCACCGACCAAACATAATCCCCAGCCATCATTACCCGCCATTAAACATCTTAAGGATATCAGACTGCATTTAGCTTAAGGATTTGGAGTGTTTTGTTCTATTTAAATTTTGTGGATTATAAAATAAGTAAATAAATATACAATATCTTGCCCTAGTCAGGGAAAATCCACTCTTTTATTTCGTAAGGTTTTGAGGGTCCTTGCGAAGACCCTGGAGGCGGCTGAGCTACCTCAGCCTAAGATAAAACCCCCGTTATATCACGCCAGAGCTTGACTCTAGAATATATGGGGGTGGTAGTTAAGCCCGAGACTGTAGAGATATAGATGAACAACGTACATATACCGCCGATTGGTAGCTGTTCTTCGCGTTATATTTCGGACTTAGGAGTGGTCCAAGGAGACTAAGATGCCCATCACGATCTTCGGCATTCTCTTCTAGCTAATGACCAGAGAGTCAAAGCTTTAGCCGAGCAATTAGACGGCTCTACGTTTAGCACAGCAAATATTACCATCGTGTCGCCAGGTCTGATTAATGACGTTAGCTGGCAGCCCGTCATTTAACTTGGATCAGACCACCTCCCCATAGTTTTCTCCATTGATAGACCAGCCGATATCATCATCTCTGAACGCCGTACTTTCCTGTACCAGAGGAAAGCAGACTGGAAGGGGTTCAGAGAATTCACCAACCACAGCTTTAATGCACTACCTCAGATGTTCTGGTGGCTAAGAAGAAATTCCGAGACATCATACACGCAGCGGTCGCTCGTTTTAGCCCTGCTGGTCGAATACCCGAAATACGACCTAACTTTCCAGCAGAGGCAGCGGGACTCGGAGACGAGCGTGATAAAATTCGTAGTTCTAACTCTGCTGACCTTATAATCGGATAACTGAACCTAGAAATCAGTAAAATGGTCGACGAATGTAAGGAAAATTTATGGCTAGATCATTTGAAGCAAAGCAACTTAAGTTCCGGTATCGGTAAATTGTAGAGCCGAGAAGTACCACCACAATTTACAGTTAGAGAAGTTGCAGATGTCCTCCGCAGCTCAAACTCATCCAAAGCGATAGGCCCCGACGGAATATCCATGTTGATGCAAAAGCAGTTGGACATACCGGGAGTCGAGTACTTAACTTATGTCCTTAACTTATCCCTGACCACTCTAATAGTACCCGAAGCCTGGAAAATGGGCAGAGTGGTCCCGCTACTAAAACCTGACAAAGGTGCGGGAGGAGGAGAATCATACAGGCCAATATCTCTTCTCTCGCCAGTAGCAAAGACACTTGAGGCTTTAATCCTCCCGAGTCTGACAGGACATCTGCCAATTGCGGCTCATCAGCATGGATAAGCAGCACAGTAATATTACTGCTTTACAAGACATAACCACACACATAAGTCGCGGTCTCAACCAGAACAAGTCCAGTGACAGCACGGTCCTCGTGGCGCTTGACTGTCAACTACACCACGCTTTTCGAGGACATCGCCAACACGTCCCTTACATGTGTGAACGCCAGTCGTATGTGGAATTCAGAAGGGGGTGAAATCTCCGGCCAGTGTTGGGCAAAATTGATTCTAAATAACAAATAAATTTGATTTAGTTGTTATTTGGAATAACAAATAAAATTTTTTATAGTTTATTTGTGAAAACAAATAACCAATTTATTTGTTATCTTTTATTTGTTATTCGTAAATTTCAAATAAAATGTCGAATATTGTACGAACGTACATATGTATGTATGTCCTTGGTGACACATTTGACAGCCTCTTCAGATTCAATGTGCATGCCACATCTATCTGCAATAAGATGAGAAGAGGAACAAGGTCCTCAAGTCGGTAGCTGGCAGCACTTTGGGGAACCGATAAAGAAACCTTGTTGACCTCTTAAAAAGCGATATGTCGGTATGTGGTAAACTATGCAGCTCCAGAGTGGTCACCGCAGTGGAAGAACCTGCAGACATGTCCAAATGCCTCCCTATGGTCCACCTACATAAGGGTCATACCCGTGCGCCAAAGCAGTATCTGATTGGCTGTTACCGGTCCAGCCATCCCAGGCTTAGCAGACATTCACTCAGACATTCATTTGCCGCAGTTACGTTCCGCAGTCCTAGGCCAATATTTATTATATATCATCGGCATACGCGAACAGCATGTGACTTTTAGGCTGAAGTGCTGGGGCGGGAGACCGATTAAAAAAAAATATGCCATTGTCTTCGTCAAAGTTGGCGCTCAGGCCCATGGGGCCCGGGGGGGTCAAATAAGGGGCCCCTTTCGGTTCTATGATGGCCTATCAGTTGCGGGTACTCAAATTCCTACGGGTTTCCTGGTCATCTTACAAAAAAAAGAAAAGAAAAAAAGAAACAAATGTTCTTTCATTGTCGGCTCCCCTCGAATGTTGTTGACAGCAACTTCGCAGTATTAAGCGTCGATTCAATCGTCGTGTCTAGTAAGAGCTTCTCAAACAGTGACGTTCGCATTCGTCGATAAACAAGTAGGTGCCGTTAGTTGTGAATCTAAAAATAGAAAGCGTGTTAATTCACAAGAATGAGAGAAGCTATCCCATACCTCATTCATGGGGTGCAAAGGGAAATTAAGTTAAAGCCTCGCTTGGTAGAAAATGGCTCTGTAAGATTTTCGCCTATTCAACTTCGCGGGGATACAAAACTCAGCCATAAAAAACATCATTTCCCTTTAGAAGGACGAGGCCGGCAATGAAAGAAAAATGTAGATCACTGGAGCCAAAAAGAGTGATTTAAGGTCTCTTACAGTTTTTTTTTACTCTGGTAAACTCAATGTAGCTGCCATAAAATTTTCATTTATTTTAAAAAATTATAAAGTCAAACACGAAATAAAAAATTGTTGAAAAATTTTTTGTAATCAATTTTGAAATATAAAAAATTATTTAAATATAATAATAAATATCAAAATCGAACAAAAATGTTAATGAACGAAACCAAACCCGAATGTTGTGAGGTATTCGAAGAAATGCCAAAAGAAGTTCAATGCATGCTGCCTGAGTTATGTAAAGAATTGGAGAATCTAAAATGTCTTCACCGCCGCAGTTTTGTAAAAAATCAGCGTATTATGGTTTTGGCTAGAGCGAAGCCTATCAAGAGGACTCCACTTTTTGTGCCCTCGTGCCCGTGTAAACTAACTAAACCCATTGAAGTGATACATCTCGATCAAAGAAGAAATACCAGAACTGAACAATTATCATATCCCAAAGCGAGGTAATAGTTTATCTATTAGCTTATCGATTCTGTATTTAATGTGTATTTTTATGATTTAGATATTTACTTGTATTTAAGGAACAAGTACGAAAAGTTTTTCCTCCTGATCGTATCATGAATTTAAACCGTTTGATACGCAAAAGTTTGCTATCATTATATAGCCGTTTGGGTAACGTTCAGCCACCGGCGGAAGTGTAAGTTAATTGCTTAATAGCATAAGCACCAATAAAAATTAAACTTTGTACTTTAGAATACCTGTCAAAAAATGGGGTAAAGCTGATTGGACTAAGCATCAAAAGAAACTGAGAAAATTAGCCAAACCCAAGATGCCGAAGCCACAACCTAGAGTAGTAAGTGTTGAACATAAATATATGTATATATTTTTAATAATGATTTATAGTAACAATTTGTTTCTTGCACAAAAATCTTAATTAATAATTATATAATATAATTTCAGCCTACCAGACGCATGCCTCTACAGAAGATGAGGCGTTACAAATATCTTGCGAGACCCGTTAAGCGTGATGTACTAGAAAAGCCTGATTGGACATTGACATATGAAATGCGAAGTCACAAAGCTTCCGACCGTCTCAAGGATTTAGCCCTGCCCAAGATACGTGATACGTCAATGTTATATCAGGACTTGCCTATAAAAATACCAGAAATTGTATTAAAACACAAAGGTATGTGACTATGACAAATTTGATTTTCTAAAACATTTCTATAAATATGTTTTTTACATTAATATACAGCTTCGAAACGGACAAAAGAATTGGCTCAGGCACCTGCTATACGCACAGCTCAAATGGCTCATGCGGAACTGCGAGAAAATCCATTTGCTATATCACCCAATGCCTTGAAGGCGAAAGCTTCGAAACGCACAAAGGATCTGGCTGAACCCAAGGAATATGAGAACAAACATATACGTGAAGATCCGTATGCCATACCGCCAGCAGCTCTTAAGGCGAAGGCGAAACCACGCACTATAGAGTTGGCCAAGCCCAAGAAATATGGACAATAAGGTTATTTTTTATTAATCATGTTCATCATATTAAAGTTTTTTAGGTTTTAAATTGTGTTTTTAGTATTAAACGTAAACAATTTTGTTGTATTTTGTTAATAAAGTTTTTGATTAACTAGTGAATTACATAAGCATAGGGACTTTGTATGGAGTAAAAAAAAATATGCATAAAGCGGTTATCAAAATCGTAATCTACGATTATTTCTAAGAAAATTTTCCCAAGAAACCATAAGTCTAAAATCAAAATCGAGCTCTCGGTTTTTAACGAGAAGCTTTTCGTAATGGAGAAATAATCCACAACAAGTTGCGCAACTGCCCCTGAGTCGCCTCTAGTAAGGTAATATGTATGACCGATCTCCAGTCAAAAGTGCAGAATATGGGGCGGGACCCCAAAAAAAAAAATTCCACTCCCCCCCAAATACGCCCTAAAACACGAAAATCAAGGTCAAAGTTGGCGCTAAGGCCCACGGGGCCCAAATAAGGGACCCCTTGGATACTATAAAAACCCCCCATGTGTGGATACTCAAATGAAACGGGTCTCCTGGGGCGAGAAATTTAAATTAAATTTCCGGGATATACCAAAAAAAAAAAAATTAAAAAATGTGGAAAAATCATGGAAAAAGTTAGAAAAATTTAAGGAAATAAATTGAAAAATTCAAAAAAAAAAAAAAAAATGGGAAAAATAAAAACCGCGCGATTTTTTAAAAATGGTGGAAAATCATGGAAAATTAGAAAAATGTAAGGAAATGAATTAAAAAATTCCATAGAAAAATGAAATGAAAATCGCCCGATTTTTTAAAAAAAAAATTTTTTGGTATATCCCGAAAATGTAAATGGGTCCAGGTCCAGGAGATCCGTATAAATAACATCGTTGGATTTGTCTCGAAAATATCTATAATTTGAGTACCCGCACATGGGGGTCATCATACAACCGAAGGGGGCCCCTTTTTTGACCCCCCGGGCCCCATGGGCCTGAGCGCCAACTTTGACAATGGCATATTTTTTTTTAATCGGGCTCCCGCCCCATTTTCTGCACTTCAGCCGTCATTTTTCACTCCTAACGTTTTTCCCAAACATAACTACCCCCCATCTCCACCCCCTAAGGAAGCTCCCATACCAAAAATAAAATTTTTATAAAATTTGCTCCCATCGCCCTAATTGCTCCAAAAGTGCCCCTATATTTTTGCAACTCCAGCAGTTTCTATATAGGGGGTAGGAATGTTCGGCACTATGGAAAATTGTTTTGGGACCACCTTAAAAATTGATGATACATATGTTCTGAGAAACTGCTGGAGTTGCAAAAATATTTGGGCCGTTCATACATTTGACTCCTCTAGGGGCACTTTTGGAGCAATTAAAGCGATGGGATCAAATTTTATAAAAATTTTATTTTTGTATGCGAGCTTCCTTAGGAGGTGAAGATGGGGGAACATATCTATCATCTAACATCAATTTTTAAGGTGGTCCCAATACAATTTTCCATAATGCCGAACATTCCTACCCCCCCTATAACAAATGAGATGACATCAGAAACGGAATGGAATGGGAACATCCCATTGTTAAAAAAAAATAATAATTTTTAAATTTAGAAAATTTTCATTGCCAGAGTTTACACTATAAAAGAACCTTCTTCTAGTAAAATCACATGCTAAGCAAGCATAATTCATCTCCGGATTTCAAGTTTTTTTGTTTTATTGATGGCGGAATCTAGATAGATAAAACCATTTACCATTTCGAAATTAAAGCTCCCAACGTTCACGTAGCGCCCCAAGCAAGTAGATTCTAAGTTCGTTAAAACTAAAAACTACAGTTTTTCCCTCATTCACCATTAGACCCATTTTTGCTGATTCCTTTTGTATTCCTGAGAAAGCTGCAGTGACATCCTGCGGTTTTCAGTCGATGATGTCTACGTCATCAGCGTACTTAAGTAGCATGTGGTTTTTGTTGTATATTGTGACACTCATGTTTACTGCAGCATTCCTCCTTATCATCTTCATCACTATGTTGAAGAGGTCACATGGTTGGCTGTCGCCTTGTCTGAGGCCTCGTCTGGTATAAAATGGCTACGTAAGTTCCTTTCCAATCTTCACTAAAGACTTCGTGGTAGTCAGCGCCATTCGGCTAAGGCGTATCAAATTCGCTGGAATACCAAACTCGGCCATGGCTTCGAGTAATTTCTGCCGTATCGGGCTGCCGAAATGGTATGTGTCGAACTGTTTCCCTTGGGATTATTACAGGATTTGTCGCAGTGTAAATGTGTGGTCAGTTGCTGATTTACCAGTAATAAGACCCGATCATGTGGGATAACACTGGCTTTAGTCTTTCACATATCACACTTAGTATATGCGTTGGGGAAAAAGTTAATCCCGATTACTTGGAACACACACTTAGATCACTTTTTTTCAGCACAGGACATAATACGCTTACATTCCATTACATCGAGCATGTACTCGTTGTGCCAAACCGTGCGTAGGAGGTGGTGCAAGCTCGTTATCAGCTTTTCAACGCCGGAATTGCTTCATAATTTTGTTTTTATTATTTTTCAGCCGCAATATTGCTCTTCTTACCTCGATATATCTTTGTGGTGTGCAATATAAGCCGTCGTCGATAATTGTCGTGATACCTTCACGTGCGGTGCCTTTCGGAACCAGCAATTGCTGGTAGTGCTATCACCATATATGCAGCACACTCTGCCGATTTGTTATCAGTTTTCCATCCTTGCCCTTGAAAAAGGGGGGGAAGCCCAGTACCTTAATCTTTTATTTTTACTTTCTGGTAGAAGCTTCGGGCTTCAACTCTATTCCTGTACCTCCCCTCTATATCTTCGTTCTCCGTTTCTTCACCTGAAGTTTTTCATTAAAATAGGTGCTCCACTTGTTGTACTGCCTCCTAGTGCCATTCGTACTTATAACTGCGCGCCGTTAGTTATAAGTACGGCGGT
The DNA here is from genome assembly GCA_964034835.1 of Muscina levida. Taxonomy (NCBI): domain Eukaryota; kingdom Metazoa; phylum Arthropoda; class Insecta; order Diptera; family Muscidae; genus Muscina; species Muscina levida. The sequence continues at coordinate 126,588,422 of OZ035880.1, read as the reverse complement.
TGCCTCGGATTGCGCAATATGCTGGTACTGTGTATCGGAAACATCAAAAGTAGAGACGTTGTGTCGTAGTAGTTTGGAGAGTAGGTGTGAGCAGGCGGTGGGGTTTGAAGCCATATCCAGCTTTCTATGCGATTGATTACGTGCGTTTTCCGATCTACTCAATATTGTGCGTACCTTAGCTGTAACCAGGTAATGATCTGATCCGTCCATGACACTAGATGCATATCGATTACCATATGATTAACATGATCGTGTTTTTATAGCCAAGTTGCCTTGTACGTTATGCTGAAATCTGGTTCCACTCCACACCATATTCCTAGCCGAGGCGAAGCCAACTAGTCTAAACCCGTTGCCGGACGTGTTGGTTATGTGCTAAATTTACCGATCGCTTCTATTTTGGCATTAAAATCTCACTGTCTTTATCTTCCGTCGGGGTGTTTATCTTCTATATATATAAAAGGCTTGGGTGACTGACTGATCACTGTCCAGCCCAAACGGCTAAAGCAAGAACCGTGAAATTTAGAATGTAGGTTCCTTTTATGACGTAGGCGGGCACTAAGAAGGAATTTTTGGAAATTCGGACTGAAAGGGGGTAAAATGGGCGTGGCACCGCCCCATACAACTCGAATTTTAAAATGGATGTATCTATTAAACCATTATAGGTAGGAAGTCCAGATTTGGTACGTATATCAGTCGTATAAGAAATAATTCTTTGTTAGTGGAAAGTGGGCGATGCCACGCCCTTTTAAGAAAATCGTTATATGTGCTAAATAAATGGACCGATTGCAATTATATTTTCTTTGTTTGATATTGCACACAGGGCCTCTACCATAGTCTACATGGAAACATAGTTAGACAATGGGACGTGGCACCGCCCAGTCAAACCGAAAATTCAATCGGTCACATCTCACGAACCTTTAGAGATATAAAGACGAGATTTGGTATATATGTTTCTGGTATAAGGAGAATTGTGTCTCGCTGGAAAATGGGCAGTGCCACGCCCGTTTTGGAAAAATCGTAATCTCGGCGAAATAAATGGACCGATTCCAATAAAATTGTCACTGTATACTACTGTCCGAAGGGCCTCTACCATAGGCTACAGAACACATAATAATACAAAGGGGGGGGGGGGGTGGCACCGCCCACACAAACCAAAATTACAATCATTCATATTTTACGAGCCACGTAAGGTATGAATATGAGATTTCCTACATATGTAAATGGTACATTGGGGAATGGGAGGTGCCACGCCCCTTTTGAAAAAAATGTTATGTCGGTCATACTAATAGAACGATTGTAATAAAATTTTTATTATCTATATATTTAAAATTGTCTACTGTCTATTGTAGATAGGATGATGAAATTTAAGATGGTGATTCGCCTTTTCGAATAAACGTCAGAATGGTAAGAATGGATTTTTGGAAATTTGAACTTTTAGAGGGTAAAAATTACCAATAAGGGATAAAAGTTATACCATCAACCAGACCAATCGGCTAATGCTGTAATCGCAAAAATTGATATGGAAATGCTTACCAAATAATTGGATTTGTTTTTTAAATCTGGTATTTCTGGGTAAAAAAATCGAAAAAGGGATAAAAATGTTACTTTCGCCCAGACCAAACGGCTAATGCTGTAGTAATGATTACACTATGACACAATATCAAACTTTTTGAAAAACACCCGAACGTGACTATATAGGTTCGATAGTACAACCGGAGCTGAGCAAGACCCTAGCTCAGTTTGGCTAGATTGGCTACCAACATTTTTTTTTGGCCCTCGTAACTTTTTGAAATCCCTTGGATCCCTTAAAAAAAGGTGACATCAGTTCTTGGCCAACAGCTTGTACAGTTTTTAATCTAGCTCTTTCGCTTCTTAAGCAAAGTTGTAGCTAAAAGTCCGCTTAAGAAATTGATATAAAAAAATTTCCAAAAAAAAATTAGATTTCCTACGTTTTTTTTTTCAAAAAACTTCGAAAAAAATTCAAATTTTTTCACTATTTTGAATATAAGTCGTAGGGAATCCAGATTTTTTCCATACTCTATTCAGTGAAATTGTAGTATAAGTATCACCGAAAAATTTCTCTGAACAAACCCATGCAATCTGAACAAGTTTAGAGATATTAAATGGCTCTCAAAACATACTATTTACTTTAAACAAATCAGTTTTTAAGGAGTTTTGGGACATTGTGCAAAGTTTTTACTTGCTATCTTTACCAAAAACGTACGTATTGTATAACTGAACAACTTCTGTAAACAACCTATATGATCGGAATACTCCACTTTTGAAAAAAAAGAGGGAAGTCTAATTTTTTTGGGAAATTTTTTTATATCAATTTCTTAAGCGGACTATTAGCTACAACTTTGCTTAAGAAGCGAAAAAGCTAGATTAAAAACAGTACAAGCTGTTGGCCAAAAACTGATGTCACCTTTTTCAAGGGATCCAAGGGATTTCAAAAAGTTACGAGGGCCAAAAAAAAATTTTGGTAGCCAATCTAGCCAAACTGAGCTAGGGTTTTACTCAGTTTCGGTTGTACTATCGAACCTATATAGTCACGTTAGGGTGTTTTTTTCATTGTTGCATTGTGTTATTTATATAGGCTTGCTCCCTTTGGAATTATAACGAAGCAAGGATGTTTTTCCAAATTCTTACCATTTAGAGGAATAAAACTGTTACTGAATGACTAAAGGTATAGTCTCAAAAATTGAAGCGAATATTTTAGTTGTGCGATGTGAAGTAATTTTTCGAAATTCCTTCTTTAGTTGTAAAAATACCGAAAAAGGGATACAATTGATGATATCACCCAGATCAAATACCTAAAGGTAGGGTTAAGAAAATGTGTATAGAATTGCTCCCTATAGAATTAGAGATGGGGCCATCTAAAGGGAGTCCCAACAAGAACGCAATTTTTAAATCTGGCAACATTCGTGTCATTGTTTGACATTTGAACAATTGTTATTGTTTGCTAGTAGAAGGTACGAGGCTAGTAAAACTGGAGCGCTACACGAATGAACAACGCATTCTCATTGTGAAATTGTTTTACCCAAATGGTGAAAGTTTTGCTGCTACAGTTCGCAAATTGCGACCACAAATTGCGGGTCACAATAAGAGATTAATGGATAAATTTGTCGAAACTGGGTCTGTTAGTGATGTAAAGACAACAACGCGCCATCGCCATGGTTTTTGGGCTGGAGGAATCATTGGACCTTTTTTTATGAAAATGAGGCAGGTCAAGCGCAAACAATCAATGGTGTTCGGTATCGTGAAATGATAACCAGTTTTTTCTTACCTCGAATTGAAGTAATGAATGTGGAGGGCATGTGGTTCCAACAAGACGGTGCCACATGTCATACAGCCAGAGAAACAATTCAATTGCTGCATCAGTCATTTCCCGGTCGTGTTATTTCGCGTTTTGGAGATCAGAATTGGCCGCCTAGATCGTGCGATTTAACACCATTAGATTTTTTTCTTCGAGGTTTTTGAAGTCGATGGTTTACGCGAATAAGCCGCCGACGACTCAAGCCTTAAAAGAGGAAATTGGACGCTGCATTTATGTGTCGATCATTAAAAGATCGTGTGCATGCCAGCAAAGCCGCGGCGGCCATCTGCACGATATATTGTTCCATACATAACCGCATTATGTATACTTTACGATATAATAAAGTTTCACGATATTTTTTTAAATATCTGTGTTTTATTTAAAATTTAAAAATTGCGCTCTTGTTAGGACACTCTTCATTTAGAATTTCGTACATTTGGGCGTAAAATAGCCAAATGGGTATATGGGCAGGAAGCATGCCCATAGAATTAGTGGAGGCACCAACCAGTCCATTTCAAATGTGCGATATAAATGTTTCATTTGAAATTCGCACTTTTAGGGATAAAAAGAGACTAAAACGGTATAATCAACCTGACCAATAGGATAAAGCTACAATCACAAAAAAAAAAGGGAGATGAAACGCCTGTTCAGACGGAAAAAGCGTCTGTGGAAGAAAAGAGAGAGCCAGGATATCGAAAACTACAGGGATAGAGGTGAGGCCCGAAAGTTCTACCAAAAGGTAAAAAGTAAAGGTTTTGGAACGGGGATCCCCACCTGTAAGGACAGAGACGGAAATCTGGTCACGGACACTCAGAGTGTGCTGCAAATATGGAGGGAACACTTTCAATCTCTTCTCGTTCCCGAAGGCAGCATAAGTGACGGAATCGCACCAATCATCGACGATGGAGTAGATTGTCCACCACCGAGCCAAAACGAGATCAGCACGGCAATTTCCCGGCTTAAAAATAATAAAGCTGCGGGAGCCGATGGACTGCCGGCAGAGCTTTTTAAAGCCGGCGGCGATGACCTGGTAACATGCATGCACCAGCTCATAAACACGATTTGGCTCAGAGAATGCATGCCCGATGATTGGAATCTGAGTGTCCTATGTCCCGTGCTTAAGAAAGGCGATCCTAGTGTGTGTACCAACTATCGCGGGATTAGCCTTTTACCCATCGCATACAAGGTCCTGTCTAGTGTGTTATGTGAAAGACTAAAGCCCATCCTGGCGAACCTGATTGGACCTTATCAGTGTGGCTTTAGACCTGGTAAATCCACCACCGACCAGATATTCACGCTACGACAAATCCTGGAGAAGACCCAAGAAATGCAGATCGATACCTACCATCTGTTCATCGATTACTAAGCTGCATTTGACAGTCCGATACGACAGAAATTGTTGGATGCTATGGCTGAGTTTGGTATCCCCGCAAAACTAATTCGACTCTGCGGGATGACACTGACTGACACGAAGTCTTCAGTAAAAATTGGCAAAAATCTGTCAGAGCCATTTTCTACCAAGCGAGGCTTTAAACAAGGCGATAGTCTGTCCTGCGATCTTTTTAACATCGTAATGGAGATGATCATGCGGAAAGCAGCAGTAAACAGGAATGGCACCATATTTAACAAAAGCCACATGTTGCTCGCGTATGCTGATGATATCGATATTATTGGACGTGGATTGCGAGATGTTACTGCGGCTTTTTCGAGCATTGAAAAGCAGTCGGCTGAAGTGGGTCTGGTGATAAACGAGGACAAAACCAAGTTATTTGTTTCAACGAACAAAGAGTCCACTCGTCTGGGACGCTGCGTGAACGTTGACAACTATAATTTTGAAGTGGTAGATGATTTTGTCTACCTTGGCTCCGCCATAAACAAAAATAATAATGTCAGCCTCGAAATCAAAAGACGAGTATTGGTCGCAAACCGCTGCTACTATGCGCTAAGCAAGCGATTTAACGACAAAGCGCTCTCTCGAAAAACAAAGATCCAGCTCTACCAGACTCTGATCCTACCTGTCTTGCTCTACAGCGCAGAATCGTGGGTAATGACACAAGCGGATCAATCTATTCTGGGAGTCTTCGAGAGAAAAATACTCCGCAAAATATTTGGACCCATCATCGTGAACGGCGAGTACCGTCGTCGAATGAATCATGAGCTGTATGAGCTGTACAACGACATCGACGTGGTCAAGCGCGTGTAAATAGACCGAATGCGCTGGCTTGGACACGTTGTACGAATGGACGATAACGCTCCGGCTCGAAAAGTCTTCGGCAATAAACTCGATGGGCGGCGCAGGAGGGGGCGACCAAAACTCCGATGGATAGACCAGGTGACGGAAATGTTAAGTAAGCTTGGTATGACGAACTATCTACGGAGCGCAAAAGACCGAAGCGCTTGGAATGGTTTTCTACGTGCGGCTACTGATAGATGAATTTCTTTTGTTGCTGCCAGTAAAGAAGAAGAAGAACTTGACAAAACGAATGATACAGAACTTCTTCTTTTTGGGGCTACTTTCACGTGCAGTTCTCAGAATTGAGTGCCAAATCAATGAGCTAAAAAATGTTGTACTAAGTTATGTACATCCATAATGCCTACACATAAAATTTCCTGACCTTCGTTGCGATCACACACTTTTTTCGACAAATTACACGCACAGCCCCAATATACATCCACCTCAGTCTTACCTTTTCTTTTTTGACATAATTAATTAAAATGTTCTCAATTTGCTTTTATTTGTTTTTTTTTTATTTTTTTTTTCATATAATAGCAGTATTCATAAAAAATACTGAAAGAGTATGCTCCATGTTCACATCATTTTTTGTTTGTTTGTTTGTTTGTTTTTATTATACAATAGGTAAAGTACATTTGTTTGTCTTGTGTTTTGTGTTTTTTTTGCTTGTTTTTGTCAGTTATTTTACAACATGGTTTATCTATCATTCTCATTTTACTCAAGTTGATTTTTCTTGTCCATCCTAATTTGATGAGGGGATTCTTACTTGGTTTTAACGGCTTCCAAACAGGATTTCCTTACAATGTTTGTTTGTACACAGTAATATTTTAACGTTTCAGTTCTCTCAATTCAAGCGAAATCCATAAGTTTCGGTTGTTTTTTTTTTTAATTAAATGTATAATTGAATACACTTGAAAAAAAAATTACAAAATTATATTGATAATTAATAAGAAATAAATATATATTCTTAATAGCACACATTAAATACAATACACAATGATTCATTTTAAATTTTAATTGTAATTGTTTTACTTTTTTTGACTTTATAATAAATAGATAACTCCTGTGAGTATGTATGTGTGATTTTTTTTTGTAATTTCCAGAATGTTTTGGTTTAAGTTTCTTTTGTTTTAGACTTAACTATGTTAAGATAAAGAATAATGTTTAAAATTATGTATGTTTTTATAAATTATGTTGCCTTTTGTTGTGATGACTCCGCAAAAGTTCGCTAACCCTTTTTGTTAATTGTTAAATTTTTACATAAACAATAGTTTAATTTTGACAAGGTATTAGCAATTTATTTAAATTTAAGTTTAAAACTGTTGATATCAATTTGGTTGTCAATTTTTATTATGATTTTGTGGCTTTAGTTCTTGTTTTGTTTTGTTTTTTTTTTTGGGAAACCCACTTAAAATGCAATGATTTTAGTTAATAAATTTATTGTGTGTGTGTGTGTGTGTTTTTTTTGCTTAATCAATTTTGCAAAAATTTTGTTTGAGAATAATTTTCATTACACAAATAATACGACAGATTTAATTTAATTTGATTTCCTTACATAAATTAGTGTACTCATATTTGAATTTTTCTATAAATTTGATAATTTTTATTTATTTAAATCGTATACGCCCGAAATGTTAAGATTATATAAATATACTTACAACATTTGCATTATTTTGTTTTTGCTTATGTTTTGTATTTTTTTTTTTTGTAATTTTTAGTATACCGAACATCGAGTGTATAGTACTTTGTTTTATAATTCCAAAATTTATATACAAAAAAGGGGTTTTTGGATTTTGTTAATTTCCTTTTAGGCCTTGATTGAATTTTTTTTCTTTCATTTTATTGATTTCGTGTTTAGATATGAATGTTATTTGATTTAGCTTCAGCTTTTTTTTGCGGTTTCAGTTTTTGTTTAAATCCTGGTTTGATGTCCTTAAAGTTTTGTCTATTTCAAAAAGTGTTTGTCTTTAAAGTGTTTTTTTTTGTTGTTCTTAAATATTTTTACTTTTGGTCCCTGAATGATAAGTTTGCTTTATTACTGCTTTTGTTTTTGTTTAGTTGTTTCAAAAATAAATCTTACTTTTGTTGTTTTGTTCTAAACTAGGTTTTATTGTTCAAAATTTTACAGTCGTTTAGTTTATGATTAAACAATACACTAAGAGAAAAACGTAACCGGCACGTTACCCCAAAACTTTCATATCAAACAATTCCCACCGTCAACGTAACCTCTTAACTGATACCAGCATTTTTCTCTCAGTGTATTTGTATCTTTTTTATATATGTATATATAAGGTTTTTAGTTTCATTTTGAAATAAATCGATCAAAAGCATTAAGTGGGTTATGGTAAAAAAACCAAAAAATATAAGTAAAACTAAACAAGCGCTCTGTAGTTGTTGGCTGTAATGATTAGAATGTAATGATTTAAAAACAAATAAGTGATATAAGGATTGACAAAATCATTTGTTAATATAACTAAAAATTAAAAGAAAAATCATACAAATAAATCATTCTGTTTTTTATTATTTGTTGTATTTCTGTATCCTTTCTATTGTATTTTCTTGGTAGTATTGTTAGTAAAATCCTTATCATTGTTGTTGCTGTTCTTATTGCTTTGAAGCCAATTAATATGTGAATATGGAGCAAATAATGACAGCGTTAGGTTTAGTTTGTTTAGATACTATAAAAAAAACTTTGCAATAAGAGTGATCAGGTCGGCATACAAACACAGATATTTCGCTAAACGCAACGGATATTGGTGAAAGGAAAAACTTAGGTAATCTCTTCTTGCGTTACTAATTTGACTTTGTGTTGTCATGTATTTATTTGGTCGAAACTCAGTACTCAATTGTGAGTAGGTATATATAGGAATACTTGAAAAAATATATTCCAGCACTATAAAACTTCTTTCTTCTCATATTGTGGTTGTGTTTCGTGAGTTGCTCTCTTCCCTCTCTCACTGTAGTAAAGGAAATTGTTATATAGTTTTTTCAACTATGAACAAAATTATAATATAAAAATCCAGGAAGTTATTGATAAATATTACTGCGCCTGGCAACGTACATTAACATATGAGAATTAATTTTTCGTTTCGTTCAACGTGTGAGCGAATGCGTGTGAGAGAGATCTCTCGCCCAAGTGCTACCTTATGCCGTTGACTGTTGTAGTGTCAGAACATAAGATTTCATTGTTTTCATTTTGGTTTCAAATTGCACCAAATTGTACCGCATATTTCATTTATATTAATTGGCGTTGGATGCCGTCGGGGTTACAACGTAAAACTTGGATCTCAAGACGACTTACAACCTCCACGTTGTCGATAATATTACCACGAATTGGCTGTGGATAGTGAGCGACGAACCCTGATGGTAGGGCTAGCCGCCCGCCTTCAGGTCCTATACTGGCTATGAAAGCACGAAGAAGAGAAAGTAACAAATAAAATCCCCAAAATGTTGACAAACATAATAAGGACCAAGATTTACGTATGTGTTTTTAGAACTTCCGGACTTTCTACATATAAGAGGGCGGATGTCCTAAAAAAATACAAGGCTGACATCACCGCTATCTAGGAAATGAGATGGACAGGGATGTTTGCGTCATAAAAACTGCGACGTCTACTACAGCTGCCATGCGGAAAAGCACGAAGTTGGATGTGGATTTGTAATTGGCCAGAGAAATAGACATCCTGTCTCACGATTTAATCCTGTTAGTGATCGAATAGCCACAATCCGCATCAAAGCGAAATATTTATACAACACGCTGATTTGTGCACATGCCTACAGAAAACATACGACCGCTGCCCTGGCCACGAAATTAAAATTGTCCTGGGAGATTTTAAAGCCATAATGGGAAGGGAAGATGTTCTTGGTCCATCGATCGGTAAATTCAGTATACATACTAACACGTTGGGCAACGGGTTTGGGCTGCTAAGCTTCGCAGCGGCCAGGAATAGTGAGTGGAACCAGATTTGAGTCTAAAAATAACCACAAGGCAAGTTGACTATCCCCTATCAAAACCCCAGAAATAAAATTAATCATATGCTAATCGATGAAAGTCATGCGTCTAATGTCATAGATGTAAGCGTGAACCGTGGTGCTAACATTGGTTTAGATAATGACCCGGTACGCACAAGATGGAGTAGAGCGTAAAACGCTTGTAACCATTCACAAAGAACATTGGACAACGCAAAACTGCACACACCAGAGATAGCCACTGCCTACTCTAACCAGCTCTCTCAACTGCTACAGCACAGCACCTCTACTTTTGACGTTGCCGATACACAGTGGCAGCACATAGCTCATTCTCTGGCACCGCCGGAACGACTGTGCTTGGGTATGAAAAAATGCCGATCAGGCAAACCCTGGTACGATGAAGTTTGTCGCGTAGCGTCTGATGAGCAGGATGTTGCTAACAGGACAAAGCTACAGTCAATTGTAACCCGGGCTGTTAGCGAACGGGGCAAGGAGATAGTAAAACATGCGAGGCAGATATTTAACGACAACAATGTTGGATGCAGGCACGGCGGTATACAGAGGTCCAGGGATAGAGGTGAGGCTGGAAAATTCTACCAAAAAGTAAAAACAAAAGGTTACGGTACTGAACTCCCCTCCTGTAAAGACAATAATGGATCTCTGGTCACAGATGCGCAGAGTATGCTGCGTACATGGGGAGAACACTTGCAGCAATTGCTGATTCCGGAAGGCAGCGCACGTGAAGCTTTCATGCCAATTGTCAACAGTGCCTTAAATCGACCACCACCCGAGGTAAGAAGAGAATATCGCGATTAAAAAACATTGCAGCTGCCGACGAACTTTAGGCAAAGCTCTTCAAGTCCGGTTGCAATGAGCAGATATCGAGTATGCACCAGCTTAACTCAAATTCTCACACCACAAGCATTCAACAATATAACTCTTGTTGTTCTAATAACCGCGAGAGATTAGTTTTGATGAGTAAATAACTCATGAGTAACTCAAGTTTACACACACAAGCATTGAATCATTCAAATCTTGCCGTGTGTGATTAGTTTTGTGCGTCGCTTGTTATATAGTTTTGTTTTCTCTTTTTTGGTTGGAGTTTTATGTTTAACTTCCAAATCGTTTTTCTGCTGTCAACCTTTTCTCTTTTAGTTGTTTATGTTATGCAGTGTTTGAAAAACATTCAAGTCATTTTTTACCATCACCCTTAGGGATGAGGGTATATATCATTTGATACGACCCAAAAGTGTAACACATAGAAGGAGTCACTTAAGACTCTAGGTATCTTTGAACCAAATTCGATTCATGACTTTTTGAGTCGTTTGAACCATGTCCGTATGTCTGTATGTCTGGCTGTCCGGCCGGTGCGCATGATAACTTTCGAAAAACGCAACCAAATGTTTTGAAGTTTTGCAGGAGTTAATATTTTCCCAAAACTACTTATGGTATTGTAAATGGGCTACATAGCCCCGCCCTTTTTGGGACCTCCCATACAAATGCATTATTCCGCCCACTTTAGAAATCGAGTAATAATATCAACACACCCAACGGGATCGTACCCAAATTCTATATTTAGTAAAGCTATAACAGGATAAAGTTTTTGAGAAAAAAATTGGAAGTCTAGCCACGCCCCATCTGGTACCTCCTATACAAATGTACCTTTCCGCCCACTATAGAGATGAAGTAATAATGTCAATAAATCCAACGTGATCATACCCAAATTCTTTATTAAGAAATACTTTAACAGGATAAATTTTTGAGAGAAAAATTGGAAGTCTAGCCACGCCCCATCTGGTACCTCCCATACCCATCTGGTACCGCCCACTTTAGAAATCGACTAATATTATTAATAGACCTAACGCGATCGTGCCCAAATTCTGTAATTAGTAAAGTTCAAGCAGGAAAAAGTTTTAAAGAAGAAATCTGGAAGTTTAGACACGCCCATTCTGGTAGCTCCCATACAAATGTACCACTTCGCCTACTTTAGAGATGGAGTAAAATATCAATACACCCAACGCCATCGTGACCAAATTCTGTATTTAGTAAAGGTATAACTTGAGAAAGTTTTGGAGAAATAATTTGAAAGTCTAGACACGCCCCTTCTGGTACCTCCCATATAAATGTACCACTCCGCCCACTTTAGAAAACGAGTAATAATATCAATATAATAGAAATTTTTTTTTTTTACTGAGGGTGATGGTATATATAAGTCGGGTTGTCCGACTAAAACTGTCTTTCTGGTTAACTAATGCAATATGGTTTGATTCTGATTTTTCGGGTTTACGAAATAAATTTTTTTAAGTTAATTCACCGTTTTAAGTTTCAAAGCTTATCACCAGTATCTACTATTCTATACAGATTTTATTATATTGAAATACCGTTGTTGTATATAACATATCTTATCAAAACGTGCGAGTAGCTAATTTATGAGTCGTCTTTTACCGAAATCAACTAATTCATGCTGATAACACAACGCATGCCTCATAATCTGTTGGAATTCGGTTTGTTTGTCGGCTGCCTAGATCGATCGCTCTCAATGATTATTTTAAACAACACTAACACCGTCAATATTCACTTTGGTCTATTGTTATTTTCATTGTTTGAATAAATATTTTCTTGTATTCAGTTTTTGTTTTATTTTTTGTTGTTGTGGTGTTTGTTTTGCTTTTCATATTTTGTGTCATCATAATATTTATATACTGTTATTGAGATATTGTTGCTATTGTTTATGGTTAATAATTTAATTTTTGGTTTTTGTTTTTTTTTTCACTTTCGGTTTTGTTTATGGGGTTTGGGGTTATTCTTGCATGTGGTGTGTAAGGGGTTAAATAATATATGATCTGGGGGGAAATAAACATAATTTTCCTGCTATGCAGAACAAAAAAAGAAAAACAAATAGTTGGTGGTAATTTTGTTGGTAACTAATGTATTTATTAATAAAAAAATATCAAATATTTTTTGTTTGTTTTGTAAATTATTAAGAATTTTTAAAGGTAAAATATAATCAATATAACGAAAAAGCATACAAATACAAATAATAATAATAATAATAATAGTTAAACATATAAAGTAATAAACAATAATCCAGGTTTTTCTTTGTTTATTTGAATGTTTTTTTTTGTATATATATTAAACTTAAACATAATTTATATAATGTTGTTTTTTTTTGTATATTACTAATTTTAGGTAATATTTTAATAATGATTCTGTTTGATTTAAAATAAAGTATAAATCTTAATTAAAAAAAAACGAAACTAAATGTTTATAAAAGTAAACTTAAACAATGGAGTTTTGTATTTCTGAAATTTCTTTACTGTTATTATTTATATTTATACCAAGTGTTTATTAATTAGTATATATAAATGTATATATTTTATTTTACACAATAAAGGAAGAAATGAAAACGAAAATAATAACATTGTTTATATGGTAGTAGAATATTTAGAATAAGAAACAGAATAGTAAAGAGGGAGAGAGATGAGTTAAGTTAAGGCAAAACATTAAAAGGGGAAAAATAAAAAATTTTAATGTTTAAAATAAACAGAAAAAGGCAAATACATATAAGACAAAAATAATTAACACAGTTTACATTGTTTGATTTATAACTAAATAATTGGTTTTAAAGTTTTATTTCACATATCTGCGAACAATTTTGGTAGATGAAGTGTTCAAAAAATTTTAATTTCATTTTAAAAGATTTGTTAAATTTTTTTGTATTATTTTTTTAAAGAAACTATGAGCATGTTGTATACAACAAAAACAATGTTACAGTAATTTATTGTTTAAAATTTCAAAATAAACATAAACCATACAGAGTTTGTGGAAAAAAATAAGTGAAACTTTGTTTTATTTTTTTAAATTCTTAACTTAATTTCTAAGGATTTTCTCTTATGCTTTATCAAAAAAGTTACATAATGTTGTAAAAGCAAAAGTGATTATTTTTGGTTATTTGGTTTTTTGCTTAATAAACAAATTGAAAACGAAAGACGAAAAACACATTAAATACCTTAACACAGATCTGCAGCTGATAGGAAATTTAAAGAAAAATATGAATTTTGGATACATATTCCCGCATATGTAAGAAGAAGTGTTATAATAATGAAAATTTCTATACGGTCAGAAAAAAGTACACAGATAAAAGTAAAAGTCTAAAATCCACTTACAAAACTGGATAGAAAATACAAAAATGTAACATGAGCATTTCCTTTAAAGAGTCACTGCTCCTATAGAATATATATGTAATTGATTTTAATAAAGTATTAAGTAGAGCACTGCACAAGTAACCCTTTTAATGGCTTCATAGCTTTTCGTTTTTTATTAACATATGATTGTTTTGACTCTGCGACTAAGGTATGTACTCGACAACGGTGTTATTTTGGTATAGAAACAAAACAAAAGCAGGAGAGCGAAAGAGTGTGAGTTTTGATGAAACCAAAAGTTCCTTTTTTTGTACTAAATAGTACCATTTATTATACCTAAAAGTATTAGTTTTGTACCAAAAAGTACAATTTATATACCGTAAGGTACAATTTAATGTACTTAAAACCACAATCTATGGTACCATAAAGTACAGTTTATGGTACCAAAAAGTACAATTTATTGAAGCAAAAAGTACAGTTTACAGAACCAAAAAGTACAATTTGTTGTATCGAATAGTACAATTTATTGTACCAAAAAGACAAATTTGTTATACCAAAAATTAATGTTTATTGTACCAAAAGTACAATTTATTTAACCAAAAAGTACAATTTCTTGCACAAAAAAGTACTATTTATGGTATTAATTATTTATTGTACCAAAAGTAATATTTATTATATCAAAAAGTACAATTTCTTGTACCAAAAATTACGAAAATTTTACCAAAAACAAAAATTTATGGTACCAAAAATTAATTCTTTTGTAACAAAAGTACAACTTATGGTACCAAAAAGTACAACTAGTTGTACCAAAAATTACTTTTATTGTACCAGAAATTACTTTTTATGGAACTTAAAAGTACTCAGAATTTATTGTAACTAAAAGTACAACTTCTGGTATCAAAAGGTACAATTTCTGGTACCAATAAGTAAACTTTTTTGTACCAAAACTTACTTTATTTCAATCAAATAATAAAATTTAGCACAATTTAATGTACGTACTTTTATTGTACTTACTAGTACAATTAATTGTACCAAAAATTACAACTTGTTGTACCTTATGGTACTTATGGTACCAAAAAGTAAAATTTATTGTATTAGATAATATAATTAATGGTATAAAAAAGTAAAATTTCTGGTACTTAAAAGTACAATTAATAGTACCAAATAGTAAAATTTCTTTTAAAAAATGAACAATTTATAGTACCATAAATTTAAATTTTTTGTACCAAAAAGTACAATTTATGGTACCAAAAGGTACAATTTGTTGTGCCAAAAAATATAATTTATGGTACTAAAAAGTACAATTTATGGTACGAACATGTGTAATTTATTGTTCCAAAAAGTACAATTTAGTTCAGTTTATTGTAGTAAATAGCACAACTTAATGTCCTAAAAAGTACTTTTACTGTAGAATAGTTGTAAAATTTCTATTACTAAAAAGTACCATTTCTTGTACCAAAAATTACTTTAGTTAAGTTTAATTTACAAAATTTGATGTGCCAAAAAGTTTTTTTTGTACCAATAGTACAATTTATTGAACCAGAAAGTATTTATGGTACCAAAACGTACAATTTATGGTATCAACTAGTACAATTTATGGTATGGACTAGTAAAATTTTTTTGTACCAACTGTACAATTTATTGAAAAAAAAAATAAAGTTTACAGCACCAAAAAGAACAATTTATGGTACTATAAAGTACAATTTATTGTGCCAAAAACAAAAAGTACAATTTAGTTCCTTTTATTGTACTAAATGTTCCAAAAAGTACTTTTATTGTACCAACTAGTACAATTGATTGTACCATAAAGCGAACTTTCTGGTACCAAAAATAACATTTTTTATTTATTGTACGAAATTTAATGTACCAACAAGTTTTTTTTATGGTACCAAAAAGTACAATTTGTGGTACCTACTAGTACAGTTTATTGTACCGAAAATTACAATTTCTGTTACCAAAAAGTAAAATTTCTTGTACCAAAAGTTACTTTTATGGTAGCGTAAAGTTCAATTTATTGTCCCAACAATCAAAAAATAAAATGTTTGTAGCAAAAAGTATCAAAAAGTACTTTTAATATACCAACTAGTACAATTCATTGTACCAAAATATACTTGGGGTACCAAAAAGTACAATTTATTTTACTAAAAAGTACAAAAAAGTACAATGTATGGTACTAAATAATACAATTTATTTCTTGTACCAAAAATAAATTTTGTTGGTAACAAAAGGTACTATTTCTGGTACCCAAAAGTACTTTCATTGTATCAAAAAGTACAGTTAAATGTACCAAAAAAACTTTTGTTGTACCAAAAAGTATTTTAATTGTACCAAAATTCTTTTTATCGCTTCTGCAACCAAAAGTCCTGCTATTGCACCAAAATGCAATCTCTGATGCAAGAACAACACCACTGCTTGTCACCAAAGTTCAAAAGATTTACTGCATTTATTTACAAGCAGATAGTCGTTACTCTTTTGGTTCTGAGAGAAAAGAGCTTACTACTTTTGTTTCTCTTCCCATCAATGTACAACTTTTATTTTGGGCGCAAATGTCTTGCAAGCTGTGCTCACTGCACTGAGTCATTTGTTGTCTAAATAAAGCATATGCATTTGTGCAGGGCTCTAGTATTAACCTTATTAAAATTGTAAAGGAATAGAAAGTCCTTTTATAGAATTGGACAAAAAGTGGAGTATGAACATAAAATCCTTAATTTTTTTTTAAAAATTTTCATTTTTGCAGATCATGGTGTTAAGTGGTAATATCTTTATACTTCTTGTTTAGTTTTTTTTTGTTTTTCCATTTTTCATTTCAATTATTGTGTATTACTTTAAAAACGAGAAACATTTTGATTATAAATTATGTATTTGTTTTAAATTTTTTTTTGTTTTGTTTTTTTTTTATTGTAATTAAAATCTTCAATTATTTTTACTTAGGTCTGAGGGGAGAAAGGAGCTGGTTGGTTGGGTTGGTATGTAGTAGATTTGTGTTTTCTGTCTGGTTTATTGGTATTTATATCTTGTATGGGATTCCTTTTCTGTTCTATTGTAGTTTTTTTTTTTCTGTCCTAATTATATTTGGGGGAAGAGGGGCTTTAAATATTGTTGTTGCTGTTGTAGTTAATAACTATTGTTAGTATGTATGGTTTGTTGTTATTGTTTAATTGTTTTACGGTTTTGTTTGAAGCTTATGTTCTATTGTTTTTGTTGTTGGGTTTTCATTAATTTATTTATAATATACTCTGATACGCTGATCTATTGTAGAGAAAGTAGAATTAATTTCAATGATTTTTTTTTGTTGAGGTTTTTTTTTTTTCATTTAGCTTTTATTAGATTTGATGTTCTCATTTTGCAAAATAAAAGAAATTTTATTATTACTGTTTTGCTGTTGTTGTTGTAGTTGTAGTTAAAATATACTTTATATGCTATTGTTGTATTATTTGCTTAACTAATTGAAATGTTGGAAACAAAATAATTTTACATTCTATATAAATTTAAATGTAATTTTCAGAGAGGCCCATAGAGGTCAATAGTTGAACGAATGAGATTAGCATGAGTACCCCCTCTAATGCTTCATTTGTTCGCATATCAAACACATCTAAAGGGATTTCTGTATTGAAAAAGGAACTTTTCCGAAAAATTCCCCCAAAAGTATCCCCAAAATTATGTAAATCAACCAAAGATATGGAACATAAAAATAATAAATTCCTTAAAATACCTTTGAATATGAATAAATTAGTTACTTTTAAGTCATTTACTTAGGTAAACTTTTGTTTTTGAGTAGTGGTTTTTGTTGTTGTTTTTTTTTTGCTTTTGAATTTTAACAGTCAATTTTTGGTTTGATTTTGTTTAAGATAAACTCAAAATTGAAATCAATCAAACAATTATATTTCGGCTGTAAAACTATTGTTGATATTCTGTAGTTGTTGTTGTTGTTGTTGTTTATGGCTATTGTTGTAATTAATTGTTTGTTTGGTTATGGTTTTTTTTTTCTTTTTGCTGCTGTTGTTGTAGTTAAAGAAGTTCTGTTTGAAAAGACAACTATTGTTAATTAAAATTGTTTTGTTGTAATATGTGTTTTTTGTTTTTGTTTTTCTTCTGCTGCTGGGTATGCTATTGTAACTTGGGATATACTATTGTTGTTTTTGTTTCTGTTTTTTTTTTTGGTTGACATTTATTTATTTTTTGCATCAATTAAGTGTGAACTATTGTTATTGATCATTGTGGGGGTGGGGGGAGAGGACTTTGTTTAGTTTGTTCTATTGTAGTTTATTTTGAGCATTTGAAGTTGTTGTATTGGGTATATGGTTTTATGGGCTGGCTGGGATATATATACTTGGCTATTGTTGTAAGCTAATTACTGATTTCTTTGCTGTGTTTGTTTTGGGTCTGATTTTCTGTGGAGACAGAAGTAATTGGTTTTGTTTAAATGTTTTATTCTTCTGTCATGTTTAATGTTAAACAGATTTGACGTAAGTAGGTATTGTTGTTGAAGACTGTTAAAAATTGAAAAAAATAAAAAATAGAAAAATCTACAATCGACTGTTAGGCATTGATTTTCCTTTGTTATTTGTTGTTATTGCTTTCGTAATTGGTTGGTTTTCACTGTTATATATACGTGTAGTATATTACAGATTTCTGCTATTATTGTTGTTGTTGTTGTTGTATCTGTATAGGCTATTGTTTGTTTGTTGTTTCTATTATTTGTTTGATAAACTTTAAACCAACAAAGTATTTACAGAGAACTTTTTTTTGGCCTAAGCAACGATTAGTATGGAAATGCACAAATGTTGCACATTATGTTTAAGCAAAGACAAGTGTTATGATAGTGTTTCAAAGTGTTTTTATATAGAAATGTTGATGAGTACTAACGGCATTAAATTGCAAGACAATGTTTTTAGGCTTGAGCATCCAAAATGTAAAAAAGGAAAAGTTTTCATTTATAGCGGGTTGATGTTGTCGGACTGTGGCTGCCATGTTATTATGGCGGCATCTTCCTAATCTCGCATTTATTTATCAACTACTGATGGCAATTCATCATATCAAGTTATGCGATTTATTTATTTTTAAAATGAATGTTCGTTTGTGCAATAATTGCACCCATTTGACGGCAGACGTGGCGGGCCTTTAAAGGCGACTGCGATGTTTGGTGACCAAATTCGAGACGACCGATATGGTAAACGATCATCCGTAGGCCACAGAAAAGATACATAAGTTGAGAACATCGGCGATGTAACTGAAAGTGTGTGTACCACATACAAATTTAGGGCCAAGAGTTAATTTTTAGCTATATGGGCGGTGACTGATGTTGTTGTCGTTGTAGTCATGTTAATGTGCAAATTCTGTATTCAAATATTTTAATAAATCGAAATATTGTGGTCTTCTTGCTGCATCGTCCGTTTCAAGGTATAGAAATCTGGCCACACCCACTGGATCCGTCTAGAATAACTCGGATATTGAATCATGTTGACTGTATGCTGGGCACAAGTTGGGGTTTGTTTGACTAAATTTGAGCGGGGTACCAGAATGTGTGACTGATGTTGTTGTTGTTGTAGTCAAGTTAATGTGCAAATTTCGTTATTCAAATAGAAATATGGCCACACCCACTGGATCCGTCTAGAATAACTCGGATATTGAATCATGTTGACTGCATGCTGGGCACAAGTTGGGGTTTTGTTTGCCTAAATGTGAGCGGGGTACCAGAATGTACTTCGGGGCAGACTGATGTCTTTCAATGCAATTTCGGAGGATAGTCTGCGAGTACTAGGTACATTCATAGGGTAAGAGTTTATTGCCGCGGTGATATTGTTGATCTAAAGGGTCCCTTTTGTAGCGTTCGACCTCCTTCTCTAGAACATGAAGATCTTATGATCTCCTTCTTAAAACATAAAGACCGATGTTGTTGCCGGTGTTGTTGTTGTAACAGCTGGAGGAAGTAGCCGGGGTGATAATTCTTTATACATACTTATTTTCAAATTATTGGCACTCGATCGGGCATATAATCCGATTAACATACGATCATTGTTGGCAACTCTGTTTCGTTCCTTTGTAGATAACAAGGTTTGTGTCGGGGTGGGGTGGGTTGGTGCATCCTACCTTATGAGATGGAGATTGGGGTGGTTCCTCCTGAGGCAACCCAGCAGGTACTGCTAATTGTGTACCTATAGGGAGAGAATCTTGGCCTCTTCATGTAGCTCCTGTAGCTATTCTCTGGGCCGAATTCTGACAGGTCTAAGCCATTCTCCACTGCGTTTCGCTTACATTTGCTGACCACACAGGCGCTGTGTAATTCACCACGGATCGGTCTATCGCTTTATATTACAGGTTTCCTTATCCGTGATTAAGGACCTTTTTTTGCTTTGCAGCTTATTGCAATTAGCTGCAGTGTGCGGCAACGACTTAAATAATCTGTCGAATGTGAAACCCAAAATCTTTAGCAAGTTTACGGTCGTACTTTTGCTGTCCAGACGGTAAATACTGTGACTGAGGATAAGGCGACAGATATCCTCTGGTTTCTTGCAGTAAAGAATTCTGTATGATCAGTTAAGTTGCCGTTTGTTTTTTTTTCGGTCGGTATTGTTGTGCCATCTACCAACATATTTCATTGCTCGTACTTTCTATCGAACTTTTGCTATTCAGGCAGTAAATAGTGTGGCTGAGGATTTGGCGGCAGATATCCTTTGGTTTCCTTTGGTTTCGTTCTGAAGAAATCTGCAAGATCAGTTAAGTAGCCGTTTATTTTTATTCGCAGATGTCATCTGATTTTAGGTTCGACGCCATGATATGTGTGGTGATGAAGTGCAGCACGGTTGTCGTGATATGCTGTTTTGGGAACCCATGTTGATGATGCGTCTTTGCTGCCGGTCAGAGTAAGGAGATTAGCTTGTAAGAGTCTCCCAAACTCGCATCTTTCCCTGGCTTCAGTAGCGGCAGGCATCAGTAACAGTTGGAATGACGAACAGGTTGAGGGCTTTCGTGAGATAATCTACACCCGGTTGTTCCACCTGCTTCAACATAAGCATTGAGATTTCGGAGGGGCCCAACGCGTTCGATGGTTTCACTTTGCGGATGACATTAGCAACCTCGTTCGTAGCAAATTGCTCTACTCTGAGTTCTGGGATGTAGCGCATGACTCTTCTATACGCCTTGTCTCTCTCTCTTCTATACGCCTTGATGCTCGCGCACCTCTATCTATCAGTCACTGTCTAGTCGCCAATTTTGATTGCAATTCGATCATCCTGTTTGGTGGCTTTTGAGAGGGATTTGACCGTTGTCCGCAATTTGCTGAGTTCGGTGCTAAGGTTGCATTGGTTTAGATGATTTCTCTTAGCATTTATTCCGCTTGGATTCGTCGACTAGTATGGAGATTTTTCCATCCAGTTCCTTGATTCGGTCCCAAGGTTGTTTTTCGACGAATTTTATCAGGCTCATCTGCGAGTCCTACTGCCACAGCTGAGAAGTTCGGCTGTGCGATAAAGCGAATTATATACCGCTGCGTTAATGATATTTCGGAATTTTCACTCCACCAACCTTGAGTCGAGAGGAATTAAAAGGACACTGAAGTTGTCATTTATGTACTCTCTGAATCCTTTCCAGTCTGATTCCTGTGGTTAAGGAGGTGATGGAATCAGTCGGACAATCAATAGGGAGGATTATAGGGAGGTGTTTTGAGGCCAAAGTTACGAGGGGGCACCAGGTAAAGCTATTGTTCTAACAGGTGAACTGAGAGATAAATTGGAAGGACACTAAAGAGGAGATTTGTGTACAGTGTAAAATCTTTCCAGTCTGTCTTCTTGTGATTAAGGAAGGTACGTCGTTTAGAGTGTTGCAATCGAGGATTATAGGTAGGTGGTCGGAGGTCGAAATTACGACGTGGCGTCAGTTGACGCTATGGTTTTATCTGGCGAAATGGTGCAGTCACCCATAATCCGTGTGGGGTTGTCTTCATTTACTTTGGTGAACTTAGAGTCGTCAATTAATCCTGCTGAAGCTTTACCCCTCTGGTCGGTACGTAGATGTTAATGCCATATATCGTGGTGGTGTGCATTGAAATCACCTAGAGCCAATCGTTTCTCTCTCTACAGTAAACAGTTGACATGTGAAAGATACAGCTTGCTGTTCACACACATTGAAGAGCTCTATTGCGGCAGTACCAGACTTTACTACTATTACTATGGATTCCATGTATGGGTCACTAGAGTCTTGCTCAGGCGAGATAGGCCTCTGGACCTTAGCGACAGTCATTCCATGCCGGTTATTTCGCTGATCTTGCTGCGTAGACCATTGAAATTACAAGTACATCTTTTTATCTTGTGTTCGTCGGTGGCTGATGGACGATTTTAGTAAAACAGATATGGTAGTTTGGAAAAAAGAAGTATTTTAAGATAAGCACATATACATACACAAAGTTTACCCCAGTGATAGGCATCCCATAGCCTCTCGAGGCGGGCGACAATCGTTTTTTTTTACACGGACATTAAAGACATTTCACATGTACTAGACAGTTTTGTTTGATTCAAAACATTTTTGCCCTGCTTGAGTGCTATGAAAGACACAACGCACACGTTTGTTTCACTTTCAACATAAAAACAGACACACGTTTTTAGATGCCATGTGACCATGATTGTTGGGAGAGCACAGCACTTTCAACGTGTACAATTCTACAGCACTGACGTTTCTAGTGCGACCGCAAACAAGCACACCCTATTGTTGAGCGCGTGCGTTAGGTTATGCCTACCACTGGTTTACAGACAATATGTACCAAGTGGTCCTAACACAATTTCGGGAAAAGCGTTATTTACGTTAGTTGGTCATATGAGCGACGGTAATGAGCGAGGCCGATTTTAATGAAACTTTCTGGAAATCTTAACTTGATATTACTGATGACATGTGCCAAGTTACAAGACGGTAGATGATGGGTATGGCCGATTTAAATAAATCTTTCTGGGAATCTTAACTTTATAGTACTTATGAAGTGTGAATAGCAACCAGACTTTTGGTGAATTATTTAAAATTTGAACCCGATAACTTAAAAAAACTTAATTTCCCTTTGCACCCCATGAATGAGGTATGGGATAGCTTCTCGCGTTGTAACATGTTATGAAATATTTGAATAGAGCCTAGACTCAATTGAGAACACGTTTGCACAAAAATGCAGTTTGAATGTCAACTTGCAACTTGCTATTATTGCTCAACAACATTTTGTTTCTATACTTTTTTTGTTTATCATACGTCATACACTATACAAAATGTGGGTTTAGTCTTTGCTCCCCCAGGATCTTTAATTGCTTAGGATATTGTTGTTGTATGCTCTCTTCAAATACCTTGTTGGAGTTATAAAAGTGCATTGGGCTATTGTTGTATGTGGTATTATTGGATGTGGTTGTGGTAGTTAATGCCGCTGTTATTATTGTTTTTGTTGTTGTTGTTGTAATTGATAGTAGTTTCATTGGTAATTTATTGTTGTTAATTGTTTTCCGATGTTGTTGAAACTATTGTTGTATGTTTGTTGGTTTATTTGTTTGTTTTATTTTTAAATAGGTAATAAATTTATTCATTATTCTTGGTATAGTAGTTGTTATTGTTGTTGTGGTTGTTTCAAAAAGTATATTCAATAAAGAAAATTTTGAAATGCCAACAGTTAGTTGTTTGTTTAGTTGCTATAAATTTTTAAAGCCAAAACGTATGTTTGCATTACATAAAATTATACAATAAACAAGAAATTATAAAAGTTATAATAATAATTAAAGTTCATGTTTCTCGTTTTTGTTGTTGTTTTGTTTGTTTACAAAGTTTAGGATTATAATTTAAGCTTTTCTGTTTGTTTATCCTCGAAATGTTGTTGTTGAAATAGAAAAAAAAATACAATTTAGTTTATTTAGTACCAGAGGTTCTTAGTCCTTTTGCAAACTCTCTTGTGTTTTATAAATAATTAAGTAAAAAAAAAGAAAATAAAATATTTTTTGCATATTTTTGTTTGTTTTTGTTTAAACATAAACATTTCTATATCTGGGGTTTTTTTTTTGTTTAGCGTACACATAAGATAAGATTACAAGTTACATATGTATAAAAATTATATTTAAAAATATATATGTTTTCATTTTTGATTTGTTTGTTTTCCTTTGGAGCTTTTGTTTGTTTAATAAAAAATATTAAATATAAAAAGTTAAGGATCGTCACGACTTCCTTCTTCAGTTTTTGTTTCACTATTAATATAAATCATTAAACAATTGCACTATAAATTCAATATTATTAATATGTTTGTTTTTGTTTTTTGTATTTTCCCATTTGTTTTTTAGTTTTAAATCATTTTAGTTTAAATTTGTAACTATATTTACAGAAGAAGTATAAGAAAAATAATTGTATGATGCCTAGGGCATGGCTAACTTAAATAAGAAACAACACAATCATACACAAAATTAATTAAAGAAAACGCTCTAGATTTTTCTTCATTTCGTTAAAATGCAATATAAAAAAATTTAATGTTTTATTTGTTTTTGTTTTTTTTGTTTGTTTGTTTAATATGAATAATCAATCTTTTTTCTCTCCGTTACTAAAAGAACACATACCTGAGGGATTAGTTTTTGTTTGTTCGTTATCCGAAGGACATGCACTCGCTCATGTTGCCTTTTTTTTAACCGGCCCTTCTGGAAACGTTGAAAACGTTATTGATATTCCCCTTTTTGCAAACTGCTGAATAATGAACATTATGTTGCTATACGACAACTGACGACGACGATTCCTTTCAACTCTTCTAAAAAATGGCTTAATTCATATAGTAATCTATACTTTGTTGCATTAGTTGTCCCTCCTATTCAAAAAAAAAAAAAGTATTACAACTTTTTTCTTTTTTAATAAGCAGGCAAATATTTATTAGCTCTTTTAAAAGGGTGTGAAAATGATATGGGATGGACAGAGTTTCTTTAAACAAAATTTCATACGAGTTTAGATCAATAATACTCGTATCCTCTACAGATTGTAAATGTGCTCTTCCGAAATAGGGTATATAGCTGCTAGCAAGTAGACAGCTGTCTTCAAGACACACATTCGTACTATCTGCAATGTATTACATAGCTTCTGAACCCCTTTCTAAAACTCACTGAAATCACACACACGCATACATTTTCTCACTTTTCTCCGAGTTAATAAATCTTTGCCGCTTAGTTTATACAAAATCTAATTAAAAAAAAAAAAAAAAACAAAAATAACTAAACTCGCTTGCATAATTATGGCCAAAATTTTGTATAACAAATTACTAATGTTAGATAGCATCGGATGAGTGAAAAACGAATTCGATTTCGATAGATTAAAAATGGAAAAAAAAACCAATAAAACAACTACATAAGATATTTGTTAAAAGTTTTAACTTAAAATTATTATCAAATATGACAACAATACTAAAAAGTATCAATAAACAAGTAAATACATTAATAATAATAATAATTTCGGTTACAAGTGTGTTGTTGGTGTGTGTTGGTTGTCTAATAGCTCAATTAGACTTAACACAAAATTATTTTGAATGAATGCAAACATTCAATTATTTACTTTTTTTTTTGTTGTTGTTATCGTTTTAATGTACAAATAATTACTTTTTGGACTTTTTATTTTACCAATTCTTAACGACCAATTACTATTATTTTTGTAAGTGTGTGTGTGTGTGTTTTATTTTTTAAATTTTTTTAATCAAATTCTTCTTCATTTGGATTCAATATACTGACATATATGTATTATCAATTTGTTTCTCAACTTTTACAATAAAACAATCATCATCTACTATGTGTTGTTTTACCAATATTCGCTTTTGTGATTTATACTCTTTTAGTATTTGCTTAAAAATATTCCACATAATTGCACTTTTATATATTGTTTATTTTGTTTTTCTTTGCTTCTTCTTCTTGTTGACTTTTTCAATTATTGTTATTAAATATTTTGTATTTTAGCTGAAGTTTTATTTTTTTGTCAATGTTGTGGTGTAAAGATGTTTATCAACATTTTACACCAATTTTCTAATCCTTCTGCAAAATACGTTTATACGTTACGATTTTATTGCTGTTGTTTGTTGTTTTTTTTTTTATTAAAAATTCAATGATTTGACTTTGTGGAATGCTGGTTTTCCTTTTCTTGTTGCTTGTTTTTTGATTAAGAATGCAAAACATTCAAAAAAAAATTACGTTTTCAAATCTGTAGACAAAGTGATTTTGTGAGCGAAAATATTACTTAATAAAGAGTTAATACTTAAAAAAATTTAACACTATTTTCAGAAATGATTTAAAAAAACCTACATACTGTTAGCATACCAATAAATATTAATCGAATTTTAAAAAGTATTTTTAAATAATACAAAGTATTTTCAAATATACGTGTTGCAAATTTTGTGTAAACTTTCAAGTACAATTTATCTAAAATTTTATAAATTTAAAAAAAACTAAGTGTAAACTGAGCTAATTGTTTTAAGGCTCGGCTTGAGTTTATCTAATGATATTTGATTTTGTAAAATTGATGGCCTTCACATTCAAGTAACTGTTGGTGAAAATATTGCCTCTAACAGCGTAAATCTACATTAAGTAAAGGGTTCGGTCTGTCTACACTATTACTTATTAGTTTCCAGTTATTGATACCAAA
Source organism: Muscina levida (assembly GCA_964034835.1). Taxonomy (NCBI): domain Eukaryota; kingdom Metazoa; phylum Arthropoda; class Insecta; order Diptera; family Muscidae; genus Muscina; species Muscina levida. The sequence goes on along the minus strand of OZ035880.1, from coordinate 126,562,147 downwards.
TCACCATGACAAGTAGGCTTGAATTTACATCAAGCTAAACATTCTGAATTGTGTGCAAACATTTTGTTCTGTACAAATGCAGCTAAACTTAACGTTTGCCAAATTAAAATAGAACTGTCGAGTAACTGATAGCTTTCTTTTAACATAAGAAATGTTATATCAGGCTTAATGTTAAACAATGGAACATGCAAATTCATCTAATTCACATACACAGTCATTTAAACTTTCAACTCTTGTTATGCAGTTTTGTTTTCTCTTTTAGTTGGAAATCTATATTCGACTTCGTGACTCTACAGTTACGCTTTTAACGCTTTGTTGTTAATGTTTTGCAGTGATAGAAGAACATGCAAGCCATTTGAAACTGATTCAATGTGACTTGATTCTGGTCTTTACAACTTTCATAACAAATTGTTATCAACTTGGCGATGCAATTTTACATTTAAGGCCGAAAATATTTTTTAGCGATGAGGGCTATTTTTAGATGAATAGCTATGTAACAATCATAATTGCCAGAAAATGACACGACGCCAACTCACTCGACGTTAACCAGATAGCAACGTACTTAGGAAATGTTAATATTTGGAGCGTATTTTGTGCTAGCAGCGTATTTGATACGTACTTATTTGAAAACGACGTTAGTGAGACTAACGTTAGGTGGCGTACGCTACCCAACGATGATAACCAATTTATTTTGACATGAATTGAAACATTAACTGCCAGCCCGACGATGTCGAACTTTAACGTTCGCTTATTCTTTATGCGATTAACAGCTGAGGTGCTTTACATATTTCAGCTGTCAAACGCATGGAACGAAAGCGAACGATAACGTTCGACATCGTAGGACAGACAGATAATGAGTTTTATTCAGAGCTCGCAAATAACAGTTAACCGTTTTTTCTGTTACTTTCTGATCGAACATAACCGAAAAAACCATGCACACTAGCTCTATTTCTCTCTCAGAGTATTAGCCTTCATTTTTGTATTCTATTGAGCGTTCTCAGTTGAGCTATGTATAGAAAATGAGCAAAAGGGTGAAAGCGTCAACGCAAACGTTCTTCATTGAATTTACCTTGTTGACAATGCGCAGTGGCTCGTTTAGAATTAGACAATGAATCACTCTATAGGTAATGGTACCAAAAAGCTTATAGCTTATTGTACGAAAAAGTACTTTCATTGTACCAAAAAGTACAATTTATGGTACCCAATAGTAAGATTTGTTGTACCAAAAAGTAAACTTTATTGTACTGAAAAGTTAAATTTATTACACCAAAAATACCAAAAAGTACATATTACTGTACCGAAGAAAATAATCAATTTTACCAAAAAGTATGATTAACTGAACCAAAAAGTACAATTTACGGTACCAAAAGTACTGGTTATGGTATCAAATAGTATAATAAAATGTACCAAAAAGTAATTTTATTCTACCAAAAAGTACACTACATTGTACCAACAAGTACAATTTCTTGTACTAAAAGGTACAGTTTAATGTACCGAAAAGTACTTTTGTTGTACCAAATAGTACAATTTATTGTACCGAAAAGTATACCTTATTGTACGAAAAAGTACTTTTATTGTACCAAAAACTACAATTTATTGCATCAAAAAATATAATTTATTGTACCAAAGAGTGCATCTATTGTACCAAAAAGTACTTTTATTGTACCAAATAGTACAATTTATTGTACTTTGTTGTTAGTACCAAAAAGTACGTTATTGTTTTAAATAGTACAAACAATTGTACCAAATAGTACAATTTATTGTTACCAAGAGTACAAATTTATTGTACTAAAAAGTACAAATTAAAGCACAAAATAATATTTCTATTGTGCCAAAAAGTAAAATTGTTTGTACTAAATGGTATGATTTGTTGTACTAATAGTACATTTATTGTAACAAAAAGTAAACTTTATTGTACTGAAAAGTTAAATTTATTACACCAAAAATACCAAAAAGTACATATTACTGTACCGAAGAAAATAAACAATTTTACCAAAAAGTACGATTTACTGAACCAAAAAGTACAATTTACGGTACCAAAAGTACTGGTTATGGTATCAAATAGTATAATAAAATGTACCAAAAAGTATTTTTTTTGTACCAAAAAGTACACTACATTGTACCAACAAGTACAATTTCTTGTACTAAAACGTACAGTTTAAAGTACCGAAAAGTACTTTTGTTGTACCAAATAGTACAATTTATTGTACCGAAAAGTATACTTTATTGTAACATAATGTACTTTTATTGAATCACTCTATAGTTAATGGTACCAAAAAGCTTATAGCTTATTGGTCGAAAAAGTACTTTAATTGTACCAAAAAGTACAATTTATGGTACCCAATAGTAAGATTTGTTGTACCAAAAAGTACTTTTATTGTACCAAAAACTACAAATTATTGTATCAAAAAGTGCATCTTTTGTACCAAAAAGTACTTTTATTGTACCAAATAGTACAATTTATTGTACTTTGTTGTTAGTTCCAAAAAGTACGTTGTTGTATTAAATAGTACGAACAATTGTACCAAACAGTACAATTTATTGTTACAAAGAGTACAAATTTATTGTACTAAAAAGTACAATTTAAAGCACAAAATAATATTTTTATTGTGCCAAAAAGTAAAATTTTTTGTATTAAATGGTATGATTTGTTGTACTAATTTTAAATTTTTTGTACCAAAAAGTAAACTTTATTGTACTGAAAAGTTAAATTTGTTACACCAAAAATACCAAAAGTACCAAAAAGTACATATTACTGTACCGAAGAAAATAAACAATTTCACCAAAAAGTACGATTTACTGAACCAAAAAGTACAATTTACGGTACAAAAGTACTGGTTATGGTATCAAATAGTATAATAAAATGTACCAAAAAGTATTTTTTTTTGTACCAAAAAGTACACTACATTGTACCAACAAGTACAATTTCTTGTACTAAAAGGTACAGTTTAATGTACCGAAAAGTACTTTTGTTGTACCAAAAAGTACAATTTATTGTACCAAAAAGTATACTTTATTTTAACATAAAGTACTTATATTGTACAGAGTAGTACAATTTCTTGTACCATAAAGTACAATGTATGAGTGAGCACAATTTATAGCACCAAAAAGTTAAATTTTATAAAAAAAAAATTAAAATTTTTGGTACCAAAAACTACTTTTATTGTACCAAAAGGTATACATTATTGTACAAAATAGTATGATTTGTTGAATTAATAGTTATTGTATCCAAAAATAATAAAAGTACCGAAAATCACACTGTATTGTACCGAAGAATACAATCAATTTTAACAAAAAGTACAATTTATTGTAATAAAAAGTACAATTTACGGTGCCAAAAGTACAATCTTTTGTACTAAAAAGTACTAAAAGTACTTTTATTGTACCAAATAGTATAATTTATTGTAGCAAAAAGTCCATTTAAAAGATTTATAGTACACACTCAATTTACAAAGGCAATTTTCATGTCAAACCGACGCCACTCTCGCATATGAATGCTTTACTTCCCAAACCAACCAAGTCAATTTTTTTGATTTTTGGAAACTTTAATTTTAAATCACTGATGGTTTTTATTCTACTAGAAAACAATATTCCAGCAATAATACAAATGTACACTGTTGAAGACCACTTACATATCATATAAGCTTTTTTCTTATTGACTTGGTCCGTTTGGCAAGTGAAGCATTCATATAAGCATAACCAGCAAACCAGAAGCTCCGACATTGGCTGATATCCGACAGGTATGCACATTGTCTGAACTCTTCTTACCGATATCGTATAGAATTCTATCGTATACGACTCTTTGAAGAGAAATTTTATTTATTTTACTCCGATATTTCGTACCGAGTCGCAGCGATTTCATTGATTGATGTTGGATCTACTTTTCGCGTTACTGACTATAACACAAGCTGAATATATACAGTAAGCGCACTTCTTAAAATTGAAGTAGGCTTCATCATAGTATGGGTATGCAAAATAAACTACTTACAAAACTCCCTTACTTCGTCTTGAGAATCGAATGGTTTGGTTTCAAGTGTCATTCACGTTCGCTTCTCATTACTATGTAAGCGAAGTTCGTAAGCAGTTACTTCTGCATACAACAACTATCTTACATCCGACGTACTTTGTTTTATCCTAAAATATCATTATGAGCTCACCGATGATATCCAAACTACGAGTACTTTATATATTTGACCACTGACCGTTTTACTAAAGAACCGATGTGAACAGTTCATCTCTGACTCATTGCTCAATGTGTCAGTAAAAACACATATTTTCGGACAATAAGCTAAAATCAACTGTTATTTGCAAGCTATGGTTTTTTGAATATAAATTAAAATTCGAAGTTTTTTACGACTAAAAATTTTTTTTTAAAACAGAATTTCTTTCCTTTTTTTTCCTTTCGTTTTCTCTGGTGTTGTTACAAAAAAAAAAAAAAATACAATCGTAATTGAAAAAGAATATAATTAAGTTGCAAAATATATTAAAAATCTTCAAAATATCGAATCAATTTTTTTCTAATAATTTATATGTAAATTAACACATTTTAATTTTATCTGCGCCCAAGCCGATTGAACGTAATAGATTTGTTTTATATATTTTCCTATAAATTAATTATATTTCCTAATTTAAATGTAATTTTGTAAATTAATAAAATGAATACAAAATTTTGTAACAATGTGTAGTGGTTGTTTTAAATCATTCATACATGTTGCTCAATTTTATAATATGTAGATAAGAAAATTTTGAATTATTAACTATTTTAAACTTCCAAAGTACTTAAGTAAAACAGGCGAACGCTACAAAATCACTGTCTTTATGGATGGTTGCGTAAATTTATGCAATACACAAGTTAGTCATATGTATGTAATGTATTGTATGCATTATCATCATTATCATCTGTTTCAGTTTTTAATAATCCGATCATTAGTTGTGTTTTTACTATTATTATTGTTATTATTATTCCCTTTTATGTGAATTTTAGTTACATTTTTGATTTGTTTTTTATAATTTTATCTACTAGATGTTTATTTTTTGTTAGTTTCTTTATTTTTTTGTTGTTTTAAATTCCTTACTTAATTTTGTGTTGTTGTCCTTGCATTCATGTTGTTTCTGTTTTTTTTTGTTTTGTTTTTGTTATTTTTAAATCATTTTTTCCTTGTTCTATTAATAGATTTTATTTAGAAAATTTTCATCAAAAAATTTTGGATTAAAAATCACAGATAGTGTCTAATGTGTATATGATAAATTTGTTTTTGTTATGTTTTTTGCTTTTTTTTATATTTCAAAATGTCATAAAATTAGCATTAATAAATATGATTTTTGTTTTAATATAAATTTTATTTTTGTTAAATTACTTTTTATTTTGGATTTGTTTAAATTTTACCAAATATTTTATGACCACGACATCAAGGTAATGTTTAATGTTTTTGTTTTTTTTTTGTAATTGTGTCAATAATAATAATGATAATATTATAATTTGATGTGTTTTGTTGTTGTATTTCGAAAAGAGAGATTTCCTAAAACGAACTATGCCAAAGATGTATTTTTATATTGGGAGGGCGAGGGGTAGGGACAGGGTACGCAACAGTCTATGCCAAATAAGTCGTCGGTTGATGGAGTATAGAAAAAGTTCTTCGTTTTTGTACCTTTCTTTTCTTTCATGTTTTCTGAAATTTGATAGACCTAACGACTTGTTTGGCTAGTTTGTTGGACTTTGTTTACACACACTCCTTAAAATTTTGTTATTTTTTTTTGTTTAAATTATTTTTGGATTTCTTAGATTTAATCGTTATAAGCCAAAAGTTAGAGAGTGTTTTTTTTTTGTTTTTGTATATGACACATTTTCTTTAGAGTGCTGTTACAATTTTTTTTTCATAATTTCCATAAGACATTTAAATTTTGTTCATTATTATAATTTTTGGTATTAATAGCTAATTTGTTTTAAATATATAATTTTGTTAATATGTTTTTGTTTTACATTTTGTTTTTGACACTTACTAAACTAGCACACAAAATATTTTTAAGGTACATTTAATTTGAGATTTATTTCTGATAGAGGTTTTTTTTTGAGGATTTTCTTTAGTTGTTTTTGCGTCTGTACAAAAAGATAAGAATTTTGATAATTTTGAGAAATAAAGCAGATATTTTGATTTTGCAGTTATGTTTTTGGTTTTGTCGAAACTGAGAACTAATAAGATTTAGGTTTTGAGGTATACGCGATAATAAAGACACACACATATATTATATTTATGTATATAGATATATATATATTGTTAATTTTTGCCTAAATTTGTTCATATTTTTATTAATATACATATATGCCAAATTGTTATAAATGTTAAGCCAAAAATGATGCCAAACTTGTTTATACGACAAGACAACTGGGTCCAAAAACTGGTTCCAATAATTTTATTTTTTTAGTAAAAATTATGTGAGTGTTTGACGACGAGCCGCTAGAAAGAGAAGCGCCTCCTGAGTCTAAACAAGACTCTAAGGTTTTTTGCTTTGCATTTTTTTCTTCTAGTCTTTCCTTTATGGCTGTCGTTTAGGAGAGAGAGAGGGGAGGTCAAAAAAACTTAAGTTTTCATTATATTTTGTGTGCTCTTTTATTTTGTTTAAAAATGTTGTTTCATTTTCTTTTCTTTTTGTATCTGGAATAGTATTGTATTAAATATTTTTTTTTATTATTTTGTAAAATTTGAAGGCAGCTTTGTTTATTGATTTCCGTTTTCTTATTAAACGAAAAAAAACTCAAATAAAATATAATTATATACCAAACAATTTCGCTTTCTTAAAAAATACAAAAAAAAAAATTTGGTATCTGTTTTTCTGTTATTTTTGTGAAATTTTGAGTTGGTTGTTGAGGGGATTTATTTCTGTGGTATTGTTGTTGTAATTTGTTGTATTATATATTGATCGGATATTGTAGTTGTTATTGTTGTTGCTGGTGATTTTAGTTATTTGAATGTAGCTATTGCAAAGAAATTAGCACCACGAGGGTGGGGGCGAATTTGAAGTAGTAGAAACTATGCACCAACTGTTAAGAAGGTGAATTGGGCTAAGAAAATTTAAAAAAAAGTAAACGTAGCCTTGTAGTTGAAAAAGAATTTCCATATGCATTGCTTTTGTTTTGAATCAACTCTACATAGATAGAGAGTTGCTCAGCTGCGGCTATCGAAATGGCGTAAAAATTAAATTGAATCGATTTTAAGGTGCGAACAGTGATTTATAGATTCATCGTAATAGGTTTGGTTATTTGGTAGGTATCCTGACCTTACTTGGTTCTATACATAGGTACTAGAGCTCTGCACAAGTGCTCTTAAAACGACTTTAAGCCTATTCGTTTTTGTTGCAAGACATGTTAGTGTTTTGATTCTGCCCACAAGACGTGTACACGACAACGGTGTTGTTTTGGTCATGAAAACAAAAACAACAGCAAAAGAGCATATCAGCGAAAGAGTGTAAGCTTTGATTAAAACAGTGTTTTGTAAAACAGCTGCGCCGATCAAAACACTTATGTGTTTTTTAATTACTTTGCATCAGAGCAAAAAAAACTGATTTATTAGACATTTTGCTTGAAGGTTTGTGATCGCTTTGGTTAAAATTTAGACACAAAACTGTAACGAATAACGGTTTTATGAAATATTTCTCTCATATTCTGAACATATCGCTCATATGGTGCAAGACCGGTATAACTCAAAAAAAAACGCGACTTTTAAGTTAATGATGTAGAATTGTTCGTTATATTATACTTCATGTTGGATAAAATATTCATATTAATATCTTTTATACGTATACTCCGCTATTGGATTTCTTATATTCTGTACTAGTTGGTAGTAAGTTGAAAACTTTAAACGTGTTTTTCTCGGAATCGTTTTTTTTTTGAGTTATGCCGGTCTTGCACCAAATGAGCGATATACAACTGATTTTGGTAACTTTCAAACCAATCAAGATATCGCGATACGGATTTAAGGGTCGATGAACGACCGAAAGAGCTTTAAAAAGTTCAGTATAAAAAATTTGGGAAAATTTTGTGTACTTGGCGCAGCGACGATATGTTATGCACGACAGCAAATGATTCAAAACAGTTTTTTTTATACCAAATTCCAAATAGTCCAATTAATTATTGCAAAAAGAATTTTTTGTATATCAAAAAGAACTTTTATTGCACAAAATAGTACAATTTAATGTACCAAAAGGTACAATTTGTTGTACAAAAAAGTACAATTTAACTATTGAATTAAATTGAACTTTCTGAAAGAATTAAAGTAATTTTTGGTATAATAAAACGTATTTTTTTGTACTAGAAATTGTACTTTTTGTTACTATATTTTTTTTTTTTGATACTATATAATGTACTTTCTTCTACTAGAAGTTTTACTTTTTGGTAACAGTAATAACTTTTTATTACAATAAATTGTACTTTTTGGTACCAGTAATTGTACATTTTGGTGTACCAGTAATTGTACTTTTTGTTATTATAAATTGTACATTTTGTACAATAAACTTTATTTTGTAGTACTAGAAATTGTACTTTTTGTTACTATAAACTGTACTTTTCAATACAATAAGATGTGGTACGATAAAATATACTGTTTGGTACCCTTAATTATTGTACCAAGGACAATAAATTGTACTTTTTGTACAATAAATTATACTTTTTGGTACAAGAAATTCTAACTTTTGTTGCCATAAATTGTATTTTTGGTACAATAAATAGTACTTAAGGTAATAATAGTACCGTAACTAATACTTTTTGTACAAGAAATTGTACTTTTTGTAAAATAAATTTTCTTTTTTGGTACCACAAATTTTACTTTTTGGTACCAGTTTTTTTTTGGTACGAGTAATTGTACTTTTTGTTATTATAAATTGTACTTTTTGGTACAATAAATTGTACAATTTAGTACAAGAAATTGTGTAATGTTTTGTAACAAAAAGTTATGTTCACTTATTTAATGTACCAAAAAGTACTTTTATCGTATCAAAAAACCAAATTTATTGTACCATAAAACACAATGTTGTAAAATTTATTGTAGAAAAAATTTTATTATTGTACCAAAAAATTATTATTTCTTGTACAAGAAGGTAAAATTTTGTACAAAACGTAATTTATTGTACAACAAAGAACAATTAATGGTAAAAAAGTACAATTAATGGTACTCAAAAGTAATTACTAGTACTAAAATATACATTTTATTGTAACAACTATTACAATTTATTGTTTATTGTTGTTATTGTACCAAAAAGTACAATCTATTGTACCATAAAGTACAATATATTGTATCAAAGAGGACAATTTATGGTACCGAAAAGTAAAATTTTTTGTACAAAATTAAATAAGTACAATTTATGGCCCCAAGTATTACAATTTCTTTTTGAAAAAAGTACAATTTATCGTTCCATAAAGTACAATATATTATATCAAAAAGTACAATAATAGTACAATTTATGGTACCAAAAAGTGAAATTTATTGTACCAAAAAAACTTATTATTTCTTGTACAAAACGTAATTTATTGTACAAAAAAGTAAAATTTATGGTAAAAGAAAGTACAATTAATGGTACACAAAAGTAATTACTAGTACCAAAATATACATTTTATTGTACCAACTATTACAATTTATTGTTAAGGGTTGTTATTATACCAAAAAGTTCAATTTATTGTACCAAAAAGTACAATTTATTGTACCATAAAGTACTATATATTGTTTCAAAGAGTACGATTTATGGTACCGAAAAGTTAAATTTCTTGTACGAAAAAGGAAAATTTATTTGTCCCAAAAGTACAATTTAATGTAGCGAAAAGTACTATAATTGTACCAAAAAGTACTTTAATTGTTTGTTTATTGTTGTTATTATACCAAAAAGTTCAATTTATTGTACCAAAAAGTACAATTTATTGTACCATAAAGAACAATATATTGTATCAAAGTGTACAATTTATGGTACCGAAAAGTAAAATTTCTTGTACAAAAAAGGAAAATTTATTTGTCCCAAAAGTACAATTTAATGTAGCGAAAAGTACTATAATTGTACAAAAAAGTACTTTAATTGTTTGGAAAAAACACCTTTTGTTTCTCCTCGCACTAATGTAGGATATAACTGTTATTTTGGTCGCGAATGTCTTGCAAGCATTGCTCACTGCAGTAAGTCATTTGTTGTCTTAGGTAAGCAAAAGCATTTGTGCAGGGCTCTAATTTGTGCACCAATTATTTTCACTTCACTTGGTCAACGTCGCACTCAAGCCATTTCAGGCGGTATCTACCTACATAGATAGACAGGTGGTATCTATAAGTGACCAAACTTCTTATATCATAGGTCACCAAATGCAGTGCAGTGGCATAGAAGATGCTCTGTGGTTGTCTCTTCTTCTTTATCATTGCAGCTTCTACAAAAATCGTTGTAGGAAAATTTCAACATCTTAACGTGCGGTTATCCAGCAGTGATGTTACTAACATGCCATTTAGACAGGTTTTCATCGGCCTACCATAAGGTAGAAAGGAAAGGAAGGAAAATTACTTTCGTTAATTTTCAAAATTGAACCACAATAAGCGGCAAACTTATGTTGCAACCCTGAAAGTAGCCAGCTTTTAAAAACTGCCTTGAATTTAACGATATGTAGTTCGTGAATACTAACAGCAGTCAAATGTTATACTTTGTTTTACATATACATATATTTCTGTAAAACCCAAATGTGTTACATAGCATCAATACTTCAATTCAAGTGCACCCCCACTGTGTAGTGTGTTATTTCTTAAAAAGTCATAATATTGTTGTGGTTGTTGTTGTTGTTATTATTATAAGATCGGTTTATATTGCTGTCAATTAAGTATGTTAAGTAGTACTATGTATGTAGTTCAGTTTATTGGCTTTTATGTCTTGTTTTATTTTGTTTTGTTGTTTTTTTTTTTTATCTATTGGTTGTTGTCTAGGCTTTGATGTGCTATGTTGTATTGTATGTTTGTATGGTTGTCGTTTAGCTATTTCAATTAAATTGTTGTTGTTGTTGTTTGTCTGGTAATGGAAAAAACTTATGAAATGTTTGGAAAGAAAACGAAAGATTGTTTTGTTTTGTTAACCAATTAAGTTGCTTAATCAGTATCGATAATAACAATATGCTATCGATGATATTATTGTTCAGTTTCGGGTTTGTTTGTATGTATCTATGTATGTTTGTTTGTATTGACTTGTATGCGTTAGTTGGTGTTGTTGTTGTTGTAAAACCATTATACTATATGGTGTCGTCAACGCAGCAGTTTCTTTTACGATACATAGTTTTCGTTTTTTGTTTTTGTTGTTTGTTTGTTTGTTTGTTTTTGTACAAGTGCCTATTATTTTGTTGTCGATTGTCAAACCAAATTAAAATTAAAGAAAACTGAAGGGAAGAAACTAATTTACATATACGTGTGTATGTAGTATGTACGTTGTATGTAAGTAGGTAGTAGGTAAAACTCGGTCAATATAGATACGGTATAATTTACATAGTATCTATATAGGTATATTTATATGTAAATATGAAGAATGTTTTCTGTTTTTATGTGTATTTTTGTAGTGTTTTGTTGTTGTTGTTGTAAATCTATAGTACTGTAAAGTTGTTGTTGTATTGTTTTGTTTGTTGATTTGTTGTTTTTCTTTTGTTGTTATTATTAACTATTTTGGGCCTTAAAAATGTTTAAAAAGTTATTAGATTTTCTGCTCATTTGTTTCCATTTCATTTCATTTTATATATGTATGTATGTATGTTTGTATGTATATCTTCTAGTATATATGAATTTATGTTTGTGTGGGTATTTACAACGATCATCAGTGTAGTTGTGTATTCCACTTTGTCGATCTTTATGCTGTAGTGTATATGTATATGTGTGTGTGTATGTGTTTGCATTATTTGCTTTTCTCGTAATTATCCTTTTTTTCTATACCTAAATACATATTGTTGTTGTTGTGTGGGTTCTTCTTCTTCTTTCTTTCACTTACATTGAATTTAATTTAAGAAATAGCAAAAAATATAAATAACAATAATTTTGACTAATTCCTTGTTATTCCCGTGTGTGTGTTTTTTCTTGTTTCTTCAATCAAATGTTAGCATTTGCTCACTTTCCCCTAACCGTCTTACATTATTCATTCACTGTTCTTGTTTGTTTTTCTTGTTGTTGTTTCAACTTAATTTCACTAAAAAATCTGTCTAATGTTTTCTATTACATATTTCTGTTTCTGTTTTCTGTTTTCAGCACTCAGCTCAGCTCAGTAACTGTAATAGTTATTTGCTAATGTCTCGTTAATACCTTGACCCTGATGCCACAGCGCCCGGTGAGAAAGATGGTGATGCTGAGGATGATGCTCGTACCGCTGCTGCTGCTGGTGATCATACCAGGCCGGAACGTGGTGCTGGTGGTGGTGTTGTTGATGTTGGTGTTGGTGGTGGCTAGGGTAGTGTATGATGCCACCGCCATATGGCATTTGGTTCTATAAGTTATCTTCCGCATCCTGTTGTTCGGCCTTGATTTGTGATAGTTTCTCTTGCAGTATGGATGTGCCTGATTCGAGTGTAGGAATTTCGTTTTTCACGGTAACAGAGGTGCCACCTCCATTGATGTCAGCCGCCGCCGTGTTGCCATTGTTGTGATGCAGATGATTGGTAAGATGTAGTTCACTTTTTAAACTGCTTGCGTCCGTCTCGGAAGCTGAGTCCCTTGAAGCTATGCGACTACGATGACTTACCAACGAATTCAGACCTCCCATGCCACTTTTCCGATTGTTGTTAGTCTCATATGAGTCATCCACGCCACTTTGTGATGTCTCGTCGTCTTCGCTTGCACTTGGCGGTGAGGTTCGTTCTCGTTTGATGGATCCTGATCGCAAGGACAATGGACTGCCCGACCGTTTGGATGTCTGTAAATGGGTAGGCGAGAGACTGTTGTAGTCGTTATTACGGTTATTGGTAAACGGCAACGGGGTCTTCTTCATGAGCAGTTGGTCCAGCAGCACGCCTCCGCTGCTGCCACAGGGATTTCCGCTCACATCGCTGCTCTTGCGATCCAGAGTTTTGCGAATGATACCATCCAGGAATGATGATCCATTCGTGGCATTGCTCTCGTACAACTCCCTAGCTCGATTTATATCCTGCCCCGACAAAATAGGGCTCGATATGGGACTGGGCCCGTTGGAGGAGTTGGTTGTGTTGCCACCACCAGTAACATCCTGATATCTTTGAATGTGCGATTTTAGGATTTCACTGCTGGCGGCCTCAGTGGGCGAAGAACTGCTGGGGGCGGTTGTATTGCGGTTGTAATCCATTTGCAGTTGACTGAAGGCGGCCGGTGGGTGTTGCCAGAACAGGGCTGATGTATACGGCAAGTGAGCTAAGGCGGGATCAAACATGGGCAGTTTCATGCCGTTGCCGGCATTTCCCGGAAAAGCTGGTGCACCAGTGCCACCGTTATTTTTCAACGCTGCGCCGCTTAGTTTCATGGCTGCATTTGCACCGTTTCCGGCTTTCAATTTGTCAAGACCCGGGAGTCCTGAAGGAATGTTGGCATTCGATTTTGAACTATTGCTACTGCCATCTAGACCCGCCTGCGGCTTCGGTTCGCGTTTGCGTGGCCTCATCAGATGACGTTCCTTAACCTTGTACTCTAGAGTTGAATGTGGGACACCGTAATAACTGCCAGCTCTGTGCACGGACATCTCACCTCTTTGTACCGCCTTGACAGCTTCAACCAAACTGTCACGATCGTAGTTACGATACTTTCCACGTTTGGGTCGGGTGCCTTTGCCCGCGGCCAGAGCGGCGGCCTCTTGGCTTCTTAGGTGGTGGGCATGCAAGTGAGCGGATTGATGGTGGTGATGTGAGTTATGGGCCGCGGCGGCTGCCAACAGATTGGGAGCCGAGCCAAAGCGTGATGTATCGGTACCGCCAATGTTCTTTACGACGGAAATTGTGGGTTTTTTGTAATCTGAACCAGATGTGCTACCGCGCTCACCATCCGCAGCAAGACCCAGTAGGGAGGAGGTGGTCGCGTGGCTATCTTTGTTGGCCTGCTCGTTCATCGTACGGTGTATGCTGTTGGCGATGACGTCACACATTCTCAGTGACTGAGGAGATTGTGTGTCCACGCCCGGGTGTAAGAGAGGAGGTGTCACGGAAAGATTCTTGTTGCTGCCGATTTGATTTTTGGCGGCATTAACTGCAGCTGCCAGCAGCAAAGGACCCGGACTGTCACCGTTGCGATTGTTATTAGAATTACTGTTGCTATTGTGACAGTGCAAAGACGGTGAACCACGCGAACTACTCGGTCCCATGGAACTGGAAGGTCCTGCCACTGGTGTATAGGACGGAATTTTCAATATCGTCGAGGGATCGTCACACGACTCATTGGGATCCAAGGATGAGTTTGTTTCGGGTGTATCAGACTTTGGTAGACGGCGCCCAGCGGCAAATGATGCCTGTTGCGGCGGCTGTTGCTGCTGCTGCTGTTGTTGCTGCAGTAAAAGTTGCAAAAGTGGACGGTAGTCCTGCTGTTGGTTGCCATTATTGAGGCTGTTACCCTCACTAGCCGTTGCAGCGCTAGTCGAAGCTGACGTTGCCCCTAGGACAACGTCCTTTAAGTTTATGGTGGAATTCAGCAGCAAAGCACGAAAGAGATCAAGTAGATTTTTATCGGAAAGTAACAGTGTCTGTATCAATAAGGTAGGATCTAGTTGGGGTATCTGTGGTGGTAGTTCGGTCATTACATCATTCGTCTGAGGTTTCGAGGATTCGACATGGGCTGGCTTTGGTGAACTAAGTAAATGCTCATCCATTACGCCAGCCTCCCCATTATTGACGGAACATAATTTTTTCAACAAATTTGGCGTAGTAATACGTCGTTCCTCATCATCTGGCTGGGGTGTCGAAGCATTACTCTCCACTTCGGCCTCGTCGGCCGACAGATCTTTTTCGAGTTCTTGTTGCAGGTGCAGCATTTCAGCTGATGTCTGATCGTTGCTACGCTTGGCCTCAGTTGTCAGCTTATATATTTTGTTGCGCAACGTTGAACGCGGCACATTAAACTGAACGGCCGCTTTTCGAGTGCCCAATCTGCCAGATAGAATTTCTTGCAGAGCGTTATTGATATCCTCTTCACTGTAGGTGCGACGTGTTGAAGGAACAGGTGTAGCACGTGATGATTTAATTCTGCAAATAAAAAAAACGTAAGTCGAAATATTTACAAGTGAATAGAATTTTAGTAAACGCATAATCTTATTTAAAGAAACGCCTACAATATGACACAACAAGTTGAGAAATTCCAAATTGGGACATTACGGCGACTTGTTATCAATGATTGTTATCATTCAGTAAATATCCAACCGATTGACGAAATTTGCAATGACAAATAAGTGTCAATAAAATAGTTGCGTAACTAAGTATGTATGAAAATATAATAAGTAACTCTTTTGTGGTTTACAAAATTTGAGTTTATTTTAACTTAAGAATGAGCCATCGCACAATTGTACATATGGGTAACTGCGCCAGCTCCCAAGACTTAACAACTGTGAGCCCATTAAATCAGGTATATTTAGTTGCAATCAGTATATTTCCCCTTAATTTTGGCATAGGCCGTTTAATCCGTGCGCTCTCGCTTACAAAGTAAGCGACGATGTCAGTAAGTGCCAGTCAGTTTCAATTACGTTATAAGCGAAATCTAAAGCGAACTTGATAACACACTTGATAATGAAGTACGTGGCGGTATTAGTAGGTGCCATTTCAAACGGAGTTATAATGAGTGGACGATATATTTTACATTACAAACGCGTGACATTCTAAGTACTTAGATCGCTCGCTTACAATGTCATACTGATGTCATGGTTTACTAAATAGGTACTTCGCTCCATATACCGCTAGCTATTTATCTGGATCGACACGGCTTTAGAGAATTCACTAATCGCAACTTCAATGCCCATCTCCAACTCCCGCCAACGTATACCAAACAGAGAGTGAATTCCGTGAAACTATCATCGGCATAGATAGCGAGAGCGCGATGACATCCGAAGTACCAACCCCGAAGACTCACGTATTGTCCAGCAGAACATCGATATCAGCAGGTTGGTAAATAAGAACAAACGGAATAAATGGTTAGATCATTTGAAGAACTGCAACTTAAGCAAATGACATGGTAAGTTGTGGTCTACAGTTCAAGTCTCTCGAACCCGAAAAGAAGGATGACAAGGTCTCGATTAAATGTGCAAAAACCACTATTTTCGACCCTGAAAGGTGTATTTTGTCGACTTTTTATTGAACACCCAGAGATAGACAACACGAAACGAAGTGTTGTTCGTTACTTTCTCAACCTTCTAGTCTCAGGCATTTCACAAACCTAAAGTATCAGGGGTCATCAGCGCAGCCCAACCATGCAAGGCGATTGGTCATAACGGCATCGTAGAAAACGAGAAGTCGAGCACTTGACAAACGTTTCCAGCCTGTCAACGAGCAGCTTGATTATACCCAATGCCTGGAAAAAGCGTTGAGCCATCCCGATGCTTAAACCAGGGAAGAACACGATGGAGGTACAATCTAACAGGCATATTTAGGCCCTCGTCCTCCCCCCGTTGTCCAGACACCTAACAGCAGCTGACACTAGCATGGATTCCATAAAATGCACATTGTGACCACAGCATTAACCCCCATAACCAGGACAATCATTGTTGTGCTTCGAAAACCATAGTCAGCCACACGGCACTATTCCAGGACATCCTGCAGTCATGCCTGGAAAAGGGGTAAAGTCATCCCGATACTAAAAGCAGAGAAGAACGTGTCGGAGGGACAATCCAACAGGTTCCTCCTCCCACAGTTGTCCAGCTACCTAACAGCAGCTCGCCACCAGTATGAATTCCGTGTCCCTTCCAGGACATCATGCAGTTCACTATGTCTAACATAGTAAAAAAATGGATTGTGAAGTATTTGAATGATCGCCATTTGTTCGTTGAGTTTGGAGAGAGGAGGGGTCATCTCAACTTTAAAGTCACATAGTTGGGTGCTCCCCCAAGACATGTCCAGAAGGACCTTCGTGTATATGAGGAGAGCACACGAAATTATATGCAGGATCCCTTTGGTCGACTTCGTATACAGCAGCTTCGATAGACATTCATAGAGACACCATCAATACAGCGGTTTCAGGCCACTGCATGAATGTCGTGCATGGAGGTCACCCACAGGCAGTGATAGAGAAAAATCTAACTAAGATCGGAATAGAACGACAGACTCACCGCCTACAGGTTCCGGGTAGACTGTGTCGTCGCTAATATTTGCCGAGCAGGTTAACGACCACATAATCAACTGCCAGTCCACTTCATATATGACACCTAATAGATTTATGGACTTATCCAGAAGAAGTAGACCAATTTCAAGGTTGAACCTTAACGCAAAAACTTCCGATTAAAATTGTATAATTTAAGAGTTTACAACAACAACAACTATAGTGACCTTCGATATCTCAGTATTGGTTAGCAATTCGAATGTGCTAGGTTCGTTTCCCCGTCGGTGCACTGGCAAAATAAACATCGATGAAAAATTACTTTTCAAATACTTTTGAGTTCTCCAGCCAACTAAACTCATCCTAGATGCTGTCACTACAAAAATCCAGATTGCGCAAGGACTAAGGTAAAAGGAAATGATTTATCAACATCGCAAAATAAATCTACAAAACCTTGCTGGTGCCATCTTTGGAGGAATTTAGCGGTTAAAACTCACAACAATATCTAACAATCCCTTGACACAAACCTTGTTATATCTACAATGGCACGAAACAGAGTTGCCAACAATGATAGTATGAAAATCGGATTACATGCCCAATCGAGTGCCGATAAATTGAAGAAAAAACTCGGTATAAAGAATTGTCAACCCAGCTACTCCTCCAGCTATTACAACAACAACATCTATAGCACTCCTTTTTTAACGGGATTTCATATGCATTCATCGCTACAAACCACAAATGAATTTGACCATATCACAAGAAAACTAAGGTTGATAAAAACAACATTAGAGCATTTTCCTAACGCAGTACAACCCATGATTTTGGGACTCAATTCTGAGAACTGCACGTGAAAGTAGCTCCAAAAAGAAGAAGTTCTGCATCATTCGTTTTGTTAAGTTACATGGCATAATAAATTAATATCGATTTGAAGTAAGTATCGTAGGGGAATTTTTCACGTTTTAGGCTCTTTTGTTATAATGTTATATGGTGGCGTATGATTATCATAAGTAATATTTCACGTAAATCATACGCCACGGAGTACAACAGTTTTATTGTAACTGCTACATAATAAACACAGTTCAAAATCGTTTGATGAATGGAAAAGTGAAACTGTTGTGTATGTAGGGAAACGTTATATGAACAGATTATAGGAATTGTAATTGTAATTCTTAATTTTTTTAAATTTGTTTCAGCTAAATCGGTTTAGTGATTCTCGTGTTATGTCAAACAAAAGAGCCTAAAACGTGACAGATTCCCCTATACGATACTTACTAACTTCATATCGATATTTAATTATTATGGCATGTAACTTGACAAAACGAATGTTGCAGAACTTCTTTCTTTTGGGGCTACTTTCAAGTGCAGTTCTTAGAATTGAGTCCCAAAATCATGTGTTGTACTGTGCTATTCAAAACAATTACTACTATTAGAATTTGTGTGGCATGACCACTGTTCAGTGTTATCAAGTCGAAATATGATACTGAAAATAAGCAAAATAGCCACGCTCCTTCTAGTATCCAATGCAAGAGTTGGTGCACGAGTTGGTGCACAGCATGAACTTGAAATTTGGTTAATGCGACTTTTGTCGCCCTACAACAATATTTATTTGGTTTGTAATTCCATAGACGTGGTCCTTCATGTCTGCATTTTCCGGATGCACTTGTAGATGAAAAGGAAAACAAACAACGGTTTGAGGGTTGACATCTTTCAACAATAAACCTTTATGGTGATGATGATGATTGATTTTGACGGATTTTTTTCCCGCGAATCTGGCATATCACTTTTACTGTAAGTTGCAAATAGCAACCAAAACATTGGTGTAATGTCTCTACAGCAATGGATGTAACTTACATGTTATTTCTTGTTGTGTTGCTATTAAAATGGCCAAGATGTGTATCATGTCATACGAAATTTTTCTTTTATCATGAATTGTTAACCTTTTGTGATATTTTTTGAGCAACAGAAGTAATAAACGTCTAGAGACGTCCCTTAAGGGGAGATGAATGACAGAAAGGGGAGAGATATAGCAAGAGAAAGGGCAAATGTGAAAGGCAGACAGAAGACAAAACTTTAGCATGGACTTTATTTTTGGTTAGGCCAAAAAACTGTTGGCTTCTGCTATAACATATCAATGAATTTTGAGAAATTCTAAATTTTTAAAAATATTTAAATAATTAATTAATTTTTTATATTATTATAAATTATATTAAATTATATTTATATTTAATATTATGCAAAATATTATTGATATATTAAAACTATGTGAAGTATCACTTAGGGATGTTGCAAATATCTGCTTAATCCCTTTTCACTAAACACGAAAACTGACCATTTTTCAAAATAGGCAATTGTCTAAAACTCAACGGATCCCTCTGTATATACTTTTATCAAAAAAAAAAAAATGCTTTGTTGTCGCCGCAAGAAACAAAAGCGTCACGAAGAGACAAAATTTTTGGCTAAGAACGACAAATTGAAATGATGTGCATCTGCACCAGTATGTAGCATGGCTATATAGTGACAGTTGATGGGCCATGGAGACATGAAGATGACAAGTGTTGTGTTTTCGAAATAAGAGAAAATCTAACATGATGGCATGCTTTCTTATTGAAGTCCTTTTTTTTGGTTGTTTTCATAACGTGGCCTTCCATTGCACTTGAAATTAAAACATGCAAAAAATGTGGGTTGGATTGTTGGTAGCCGAGTCTAAGAAAATGCATAAAGGATTTTAGGAATTGTAAAAGAAGGAGTAACACAACAGAAACTTGATACCTTTATGTTGTAAGTACTTGGTTGTTGTTGTCCTCCCGCCAGCGTTCCATTGGGGAAAATGTTTGAAAAAAAACACAATAACAAGACCCAAAATTGATTGTGACAAAAGGAGATGGCAAATGAAGGTTATGTGTAAATGCAGCTATAAGTGAAAAAAGCTAACATTTCACAATTTTTGTTGTTGTTGTTGTTGTTGGTGCATACAGTAAACATGAGTAGTAGATCTTTGCATAGCCTGACATGTAATCACTCATTATCATCATCATCATCATTATACTACTCGTCGCCCCTTGGAGACCGTTATTCACCTAGACCGCCAGACAGGTAAGGAAACCGTTGCACAACTCTTTCCTTTGTTTCATCGCGACGTTGTTAATGATGATGTTGTTATTGTCGAAGCTTGACAAAAATTTGCAAGTCCTTAACATCCTGTCACAGACAAGCATCAATTTTATGTATGTTTGTGTGTGCTTGTGTGTTCACATGGTTTTTCCCGAAAACACATGCTACACAATGCATCCCGTTGCATTCTACATTCAAAAACAAAAATCTGCAAGTATTTGTTTTTTTTTGTTGTTGTGTAAAACGACGGCAGTGCTCCAGAAAAATATATGGGGCTGAGTTTAGCATAAACAGCGTTCGCAATTTTCGCCATTAAATTCAGGCGTCCACTCACACCTAGACACTGTACACAGTGTGTGTGTGTGTGCATGTGTAGGTACACAAGTGCATTTCGGTTGTAATTTGGTGATTTTCATAATGCTCTCCCTCGTTGTCCCCCAAACCCCCGGAGTAGCGTGTCTACTGCCACACAAAAAATACAACGACAAAAAAGAATAAAAGTTGTTGGAAAGGTACACACGGGAAAAACAGCCAAAAAGCTAGCAGATTCACACTTGTGCTAAAAAGTGAATAGATTCAATCAGAGAATAACAACATCAGTACAGAAAATTTCAAACAGGTGAAGTGTCTGCTTAATACACTCATCCTATAGTTGAGTTATTACAGTCAAAAGATTTTTGATTGAAATTTTTTAAGTATAATTATTTGCCTGCTTGTGGAGCGTAAACGGTGAGAGATGGGACTCCCTGTCGCATGGCCAGAGGTTAACGAACATGTAGTAAAAATGTAAAACAGGTTACAGTGCAAAAAGTGATAATAACACAGTACAACATTTTTAAGCTCATTGATTTGGGTCTCTATTCTGAGAACTGCACGTGAAAACAAAAGAGCCTAAAATGTGACAAATTCCCCTATACGATACTTACTAACTTCAAATCGATATTAAATTATTATGGCATGTATCGTGACGAAACGAATGATGCAGAACTTGTTCTTTTTGGTGCTACTTTCACGTGCAGTTCTCAAAATTGAGTCCTAATATCATGTGTTGTACTGTGTAAATGTAGAAATTTCAATTTTAAATCTCTGTACATATAGTCACTTTGCATGGGGGTACCGAAAGGGTATTTTATCGTACCTACTGAGATCTAAGGAATACATCTCTAACTTAGGTTCTTAAGTTTCATCTATGTATACAAAATATAAAATATTTGCAGCGACTTGGGGAGATTCTTTCTGAAATTATTGTAAAATAAGAAATTTTGGCTTATTTATATGGAAGATACCCAGTAGGGGCAACACAAGGTGTCGTATTTTTATTCGTTAGTCAACGTTCAATAAACGTTTACCTTGAGTAAATTTTAACTAAAAAATATAGACGAAGGAGATTAACCTAAATTTAGGCGTCGTAGTCGATGGAGTCCTTACCGTCTGTGAACCACCTTAAAATGTTGGGGGTCACCTTTGACAGTCTGTTTACCACCAACAAATGGCCAGTCATTGATCAAATACACTGCTCCTGCGTGGATGCCTTCCTTGAAATAATCTCTGAGCACCACCTATACGAGAAAACGCAGGTCTTCTCAGTCAAGTCATATAAAGACATGCAGACCAAACAGATACTTCTGTAATTTCATCGGAGGAGTCATCCCTATTTTAACGTCACACAGTTGGATGCTCCCCCTAAGGCATGTCAGGAAGGGAGAAAGGAAGAAGCACACGAAATTATCTGCAAGTTCCCTTGGATTGTACTTCGTATACAGCAGCTTTTAACGACATTCGTAGAGGCGCCATCAATGTATTGACAAAAAAAGATATGCATGTGTTTTCGGTCTTATGTATGGGAGGTACCAGAAGGGTTGTGGCAAATATTTTGGTTTCTAAGGGTTTGTGTATTATAACCAGATAATTAAACTGAACAAATTCAAACATCATCCAGTTGTCTACTTGGAAGTTATAGAAGAAATATTAATTTTCCAAAAGTAGTTCGTTTTGTTTCAGCCGATATACATTCCTGACGCAGATTTAAATAAGCGTACCTCTACCGCAAAATATGACTGAATTTAGTGGGGATACAATAAAAATATATGTATATGTAAAACTATGAGGGTGAATTCGGTCATTTGTATGGGAGGTAACAGAAGGGGTATGTAACAGGTTTAGGGGTTTTGAGGGTTGGTCTACTATTACAAGATATTTAAACTGACCAAATTCAAATATCATCCAGTTGTCCGTTTGGAAGTTATAGAAGAAATATTAATTTTACTAAAATAGGTCATTTTGTTTTGAAGGTACCAGAAGGGGTCAGCCGATGTAGACCATATTCTTAACTAACATCATACGCAAAATATGACTGAATGCACGTTACTTACAAAAGGTATATGTGTGTAAAACTATGAGGGTGAATTCGGTCATTTGTATGGAAGGTACCAGAAGAGTTCAGACGATATCCATTCCTGACGCAGATTTCAATAAGCGTGCCTCTACCGCTAAATATGACTGAATTCAGTGCGCTAACGAAAAAGATATATATGTAAAACAATAAGGGCCAAATCGGTCATTTGTATGGGAAGTACCAGAAGGGGTGTGCCAAGGCTTCGAGATATAGAAAATGTAAATGTCTACTATTACAAGATAATTTAATTGACATTGTGCAAATATCATCCAGTCCCCCGTTCGAAATTTACGGAATAAATATTCTGTTCTGTATAATTTCAATTCCAGCGCTTCTATTTTGCAAACATAAATACTGGAAAATTTGCATAACACAGTACAACACATGATTTTGGGACTCAATTCTGAGAGCTGCACGTAAAAGTAGCCCCTAAAAGAAGAAGTTCTGCATCATTCGTTTTGTCAAGTTACATGCCATAATAGCTTAATATCGATTTGAAATTAGTAAGTATCGTATAGAGGAATATGTCACGTGTGGGTAATTTTGTATGAGCGGTACCAGAAGGAGCCTATGCCGATGATATAGACATCATTGGCCGAAATCTGCGGGATGTTACTGCAGTTTTCTCATCACTAGAAAAGGAGTCAGCAAAAATGGGTTTAGCGGTCAACGAGGACAAAACAAAAATAATGATTTCGACGAACAAAGAGTCTTCTCGATGGGGACGCACCGTGAACGTTGACAATTATTGTTTTGAGGTAGTCGATGAGTTTACCTACCTCGGATCTTCCGTCAATAAGAAAAATAATGGGGGGCACGCCCCCCGCCGCATACGTCGTTATCAGTTTATCGTTATCAGGGGGGCGTGCCCCCCACCGCATTCGTCGTTATCAATTTCTATACTCTTTCTTTAGCTTTATTAAAAGACGATTTCATAAGTCGAAAAATAAAGGAGGGGGGGGGCGTCCGCCCCCCCCATTTCTTTATCATCTGCACCATGCTTTTTAATTTTTTATTATATGGAAAAAAATTGGGGTATTTTCCATACCTGCAAATTTGGGTCATTTTGCATATGAAAAATGACCCAAAATTAAAAAACGAAATTTTACCTAAAATAAATGAAAAGTTCCCCAAAATTTATGGGGGATTTTTCATATGAAAAATTCCCCAATTTTGTATGGAAATTTTTTTGGGTAATTTTTCGTTTTTTTTTTTTTGGGGCATTTTGCATTTGGGGCATTTTTCATAGAGCCAAAGAAAAAATGTATATGACTCAAGACAGCAAACGTATTATGGATCTCCTGCATGATAGTCGTGTGTTCTAACCATCATGCCACGGCCGGTCCAACAAGCCAAACGCGTACTAAGGCCTATGACCTTAAACCACTGCTCCGAAATAAACCTATTCATTCACAAGTTATTATACCCTCACCCTACGGGTAGGAGGGTATATATCATATGATACGACCCAAAAGTGTTACATATATAAGGAGTCACTTTAGACACTTGGTTCCTTTGAACCAAATTCGATTATGACTTCTTAAGTCGTTTGAGCCAAGTCCGTCTGTCTGTCTGGCTGTCCGGCTGGTAAGGACGATAACTTTCGAAAAACGCAACAAAATGTTCTGAAATTTTGCACGAGTTAATATTTCCCCAAAACTACTTACGGTATTGCAAATGGGCTAAAAGGCCCCGCCACTTCTGGTACCTCCCATTCAAATACATCATTCCGCCCACTTTAGAAATCGAGCAATAATATCAATACACCCAACGGGATCGTACCAAAATTCTGTATAAGCTATAACAGTATAAAGTTTTGGAAAAAAAATTGGAAGTCTAGTCACGCCCCTTTTGGTACCTCCCATACAAATGTATGCTTTAGAGATGCTGTAATAATATCAATAAATCCAACGCGATCGTACCCAAATTCTTGATTTAGTAAAGCTATAGCAAGATACAGTTTTGGAGAAAAAAAAATTTTAGTCTAGCCACGCCCACCCACCTGGTACCGCCCACTAGAAATCGATTAATATTATAGTAAAACTAAAACTAACGCGATCGTGCCCAAATTCCGTATTTAGTAAAGCTCAAGCAGGATAAAGTTTTTGAGAAAAAAAATCTGGTAGTCTAGCCGCGCTACTTCTGGTACCTCCCATACTAATGTATCACTTCGCCTACTTTAAAAATCGAGTAATAATATCAATTTAATAGAGAATTTTATGTTATCCTGAGGGTGAGGGTATATGTAAGTCGGGTTACCCGACTGAGACTTTCTTACGGGTTTTTTTTGTCAAAGGGTATTCCTAAGTTTTGAGCTTAGCCGTAACTCGATAAACTGAACTCGATAATAAAGTTGACCTTTCAAAAATCACTAAAGTTGTATCAATTTGAAATTACTATGTAATTTCCGTTTGTTCACTTTTGTACACCTGTGTACTTCTCTGTAAACTCACACATTGGCAAAGTCTCTCACACTGTCTCCAGTTTTATGCTCTTCGACACACACACACACAGAACATTCTGAATTTTTTTGCGTGTGGTGTTTTTTCGTTTACCTTATTGCACACACACACACACACCCGCAAAAAAAAAACGTACAGCTGCAATTGCAACTGCAATTGAAATTGCAATCGCAATTGCTGCAGTTCTTTGTTGTTGACTCGTCGTCGTCGGCATTTGTCGTGTGTTGCAATTGCAGTTGTTGTAACTGCTTTTGTTTCATTTATTTGCTGACGTTCTGTTTCCATTTCATAAAAAGCCACGCATGTAATAGAATTGTACGAAGCTTCTCCCCCTCCCCCCCTCTGCTGCACCCTTTATATTTTTTGGAATTTCGTTTCATTTATTTGTGTGCGTGTCTGTAGCCAGAGTTTTTTTTGTTTGTTTGTTGCTGTTGCTGCTGTTTGTGCTGAGCAATTCGTTGGCGTGTGTTTAAGTCTTTGGAAGGGTGTAAGGTTGTTGTAATTTTTGTGAAATTTCGTTGCAATTTGTGGCAACAACACAGAGGAAGAAAAAAAGGGAGGATTCGTCCTTTTTCCGTGTTTCGTTTTTTTCCATTCCTTTTTTATTCTGTTGTTGCATCCCACACTTGGCTTATGCAATTTTGTTACTATGAAGACTGCAGTTGCGATTTT
Source organism: Muscina levida (assembly GCA_964034835.1). Taxonomy (NCBI): domain Eukaryota; kingdom Metazoa; phylum Arthropoda; class Insecta; order Diptera; family Muscidae; genus Muscina; species Muscina levida. The sequence continues at coordinate 126,536,273 of OZ035880.1, read as the reverse complement.
TTTTCGTTGCGTACAATAATATGAATGTTAGGTTGGCATTGTATTGAGGAGGTAAAGACATTTTTTGATTTTAAAAATATACTCGAGTATAAAATTCAAATGATAAATATTAAATGAAATATACCTTTTAAGACTTGGTGTAATGCTTATATTGATTATGTGCTTGCCAGCGCAAACTTGTGATCGCAAAACGCTGCTACTATGCGGTAAGCAAGCGTTTTAATGACAAAGCCCACTCTCGTCGAACAAAGCAGCTTCAACTCTTAACTTACTTATTACCCTTTACACCCCGTAAATGATAGGTATGGCATATCTACTCGCTTTGTTGTGAATTCACACGATTTCTATTTTCAGATTTACAACTAACGGCACCTATTTGTTTATCGACGAATGCGAACTTCACTATTTAAGCAGCTTTTACTAAACATGTCGATTGACTCGACACTATACTGCGAAGTTGCTTTCGACAGTATCAAGGGGATCGGAAATGAAAGAAAAATTTAGATGACTGGAGACAGGAATCAAACCATGGATATCCCGGTAGTCGCATGTTGTAATCATCATAAATAATAGTTGCAATATCTTAACACAATTTAAAGTGAACTAATTCTTTATCGTAATTAACAAAACAATTTTTGTGCCTTTTTCTGCAATTTTTAGCGAATTCAAAATAAAAAACCAATTCATACCATATCGCGTAAGAACTTATGATAATAAACGTTATCTCTGTTATACTGTTACGTATACACCTTAGTAGGTTGCAATAGGTTATTGACTTACCTTCACCTTATTATGTATGAATGTATGTATGTATAATATATTTAATAATGACTCGCATAGTTTCTCTCCACGCACAATATATTATATACAGAATTTTACTGAGGAGATACTATAAAACGTAATTTCATAACACTTGTGTTAATCTTCTGAACAGTAATGCAATTAATACAAAATTATTTTTTGTTTCTTAATCAAAGTCTATTTTGTATCGCATGTACTATGATGAATCACAACATATTAAGAGAAATTTTGTTCGAAACCTCAGATTTGTGTTTGTATATATTTTTACTTAATAACCATGAGCATGATTCATACAACATTGTGTATCTCAAGAAAAGCAATCACATATTAAGGGAAACTATTATTAAATATTTGAATGAGAGTTGGATATAAATAAAACTGATAGTGAAGAAATAAAACCACATTTGGGGACTAAGTTTCACTTGATTCAAAGAACATTCAACTTTTACTTAACTTTGATGCTATGTTAATAATAAAAAACCTTTTGTGTTCTCTAATTATTATTAATTATTTTTTTAAGAATTTGTCATCATTGAACTTTAATCATTGAACGAAATTCCATTAACATTTAATTTCATTAAATAATAATGCAACAAACAACAAAATTAACGCCGTCGGCTTCATTATCAACCCCAACAGAAAAAGCAACAACAACAAGAAAAATAGAACACTTTCTTCACATGTTCGAAAAAATTGTAAAGGAAAATAATAAGAAAACATGAAAATGCCCCGCAAAATTACTTCAAAGACACATTTTCTTTTTTCTGTTTGCATGTGTGAGCCAACAACAAGACGTCATACACTCATATACACTAGCACACATATCTATACAACACTATAAGTTTGGTTGGCAGTGTATATAAACTCGTCTGTGGCTGTGTACGAACTTCATTACTCATCCCAGCGTTAATTGCACGAGGTCTACTCGAAAAATTTAGTTGTGTGTTTGTGCAAGTTGGACTTGCATACGAGGACATCATCACAATTAAGTGCCACTTTTAAGAAAAAAATCTGACGCAGCAAATTTTGGTTTACTTTTTCTTTCATTTTGTAACTAATATTGTGTATTATTACTAGACAGAAATACGTATACATAGTAACAGGTCGTCCTCAACAAATGCAGGTTATAGAAACGAAGGTCCCCTCATCTGAAGCAAAATAAGCTTTTTTATATTTACGATCTAAATTTAGTGTCATAAGTCTGTAAAAGCGAGAGTTTTCCGCGATTTAAATTATGTAAAAACCTGTAAGAAAGTTTCAGTCGGGCAACCTGGCTTACATATACCCTCCCCTCAGTAAAACATAAAATTTTCTATTATATTGATATTATTACTTAAAAAAAAACGTTATTTCCCTTTGCACCCCATGAATGAGGTGTGGGATAGCTTCTCCCGTTGTTGTGAATTAACATGCTTTCTATATCTAGATTTACAACTAACGGCACCTACTTGTTTATCGACGAATGCGAACGTCACTGTTTTGAGAAGCTCTTACTAGACACGCCGATTGACTCGACACTTAATACTGCGATGTTGCTGTCAACAACATTCGAGGGAAGCCGACAATGCAAGAACAATTTTTTTAAGGTTTGAACCTGCGATCTCCCGCATGGCAGTGTTCTAACCACTATGCCCGGGCGGTCCCATTTGATTTTTTTGATATTATTACTCCATCTCTAAAATAGGCGGAGTGGTACATTTGTATGGGAGGTAACATAAGAGGCGTGTCTGGACTTCCAGATTTTTCCATAAAACTTTATCCTGTTATAGCTTTACTAAATACAGAATGTGGGCATGATCGCGTCGCTAGACTTCCAATTTTTTTCCAAAACATTATCTTGTTATAGCTTAACATAATACAGAATTTGGGCACGATCGCGTTAGGTATTTTAATAATATTATTCGATTTCTAGAGTGGGCGGTACCAGATGGGTATGTAAGGCACCAGATGGGGCGGGGCTAGACTTCCAATTACTTCTTCAAATCTTTATCTGTTATAGCTACGATCCCGTTTGGTGTTGATATCATTACTCGATTTCTAAGGTGGTCGAAATGATGTATTTGTATGGGAGGTAACAGAAGGGGCGGGATCATGTAGCCCATTTTCAATACCGTAAGTAGTTTTGGGAAAATATTAACTCATGCAAAATTTCAAAAACATTTGGTTGCATCTTTCGAAAGTTATCGTGCATACCAGCCGGAAAGCCAGACAGACAGACGGACATGGCTCAAACGACTTAAAAAGTCATGAATCGTATTTGGTTCAAAGAAACCAAGGGTCTAAAGTGACTCCTTCTATGTGTTACACTTTTGGGTCGTATCCTAACCATATGGTGAGGGTATAATTAGTACATAACACGGTGGTAAGAAACAAAAGCCTTCATAGTGGAGGGATGAAAGTTCTATAACCCGTAATTCAACCAGAAAATCCTTCAACGAAGCCAAGAGATCGGTCTGGTGAGAGGAGTACAAAGAGAAACGTAGATTCTTTAAGAAACTAAAAAAGAAAGCAACTACTAGCGCTTCAGAATACTTACCTACCTAGTTTCCCTTTACACCCCATGAATGATTTGCACGCTTTATATTTTTAGGTTCACAACTAACGGCACCTACTTGTTTATCTATGAATGCGAATATCTCTGCTAGACAAAACATGCCGATTGACTATACCGCAAAGTTGCTGCCGACAACATCGAGGGACCGATAATGAAAAAAAGTAGAAGACTGGAGACAGGAATCGAACCAGGAATCTCCCGCATGGTAGTAGCGTGTTCTAACCATCATGCCACGGCTAGAATACATAATGAAAAATGATAGAACCTGGACCAAATCCTCGAGGAAAACCTTGGAAATCCTAACAGACATTTAGAGAGTCCAACTCTACAACCGTCGCATTTACCAATTTTTGCGACCGAATACCAGCCATTGAAGACGATATGATTAGGAAAGCCATCAACAGCTTCGATCCTTGTCGGTATGATATTATACCTGAAATTGCCTACTCGAATTGAGAAGAGAAACTCTAGAAACTCCCGCATGGTAGTAGCGTGTTCTAACCATCATGCCACGGCTAGAATACATAATGAAAAATGATAGAACCTGGACCAAATCCTCAAGGGAAACCTTGGAAATCCTAATAGACATTTAGAGAGTCCAACTCTACAACCGTCGCATTTACCAATTTCTGCAACCGAATACCAGCCATTGAAGACGATATGATTAGGAAAGCCATCAACAGCTTCGACCCTTGTCGGTATGATATTATACCTGAAATTGCCTACTCGGATTGAGAAGAGAAACTCTAGGTCTTTTGTACAACTTTTCTCTGAGTATCTTAGCGTCCTACGGGCTAAAGCGGGACAGCTAACAAAGAAGATGTTTCATCATCTCAGATTTCTTCTCGTCCTCTCTCACACGGCAGTAATCCGGTATGGATCTATCCCATTTGCCTGTCAGGTACCTGGTATTGCAATGACCCGTTAGAATTCTACAGGCCTGTCCCAGATCACTCCTGCACATGCCAACCATGTACGCCGATCGGGATCTGCTGCATACGGACCACAGCGCTGTAGCTGTTATACAGTCAGTTATGGAGTTACAACTCCTGCTGGCTGTTTTCAACATCTAACCACCCACTAAGCCCAAAAGGTAACAACATAACATAGTGTACATCCTCCATAGAGTCATGGTCTGTCATTGAACTAAACAGAGGCTAATAGCCAGAGACTTTAGTCCATCCAACTTCTCCTTACAGTTCCCCCCACAAATTTTGATTTATATAATGTAGAACTGATCGCTTTTATTGCAGCCTCGCTATCCACACAGATGGTTATCCGTCTGCTTATATTAATTCCACATCCCATAATCACTCCTGCACATGGCAACCATGTACGCAGTTAGAGATTTGCTGTAGTCGGGCCACAACGATCTAGCAGTTATACAGTCAGTTTTGGAGATCCAACGTCCGCTAATTGTTTTTAACATCCAATCTTCCACTAAGCCAAACAGGTAACAAATTGGCGGCTGAACATCTTCCAGAGAGTCATTATCAGATATAGTACAGCCTCCTCTGACCAAAAGAAGTGCTGAATCGCTGAATCCCATTGGAGCATAGGGCGTAGAGCATATGGCGCAAACCATGATCAAACAGAATTAGTACTGTTTAGTCGAATACAGAAATCAATCTCTATGTCCAACATCCCACTAGGCAACAAACAGCTTAATTTCTCCGAAACGGAGAACTATGTGGTCGTCATCTTGGAAAGTTAGTTAACTTGGAAACATAGAAAGCAGATCCTACAAGGCAATCATAGCTTTATACGCATGCAAGAAAGCTATTGAAAAAACCTCAAACCTAAAGTAAGACTTGGGATTTAATACTACTATATGGACTGCGGTACTCGAGGTGCCACAGTGTGTGTTCGTATATATGTGTGTTACTAAGTTTTCTTGCCTGTAGTAGTATTTTTCGTTTTCGTCTTTTTCAATTTATCATCATCATCTTTGCTAGTACCATCAGTATCCTTGTTGTCGAACCACACCACCTACCGAGACATTGTCCCCGCCGTCATCATCCTCATCCTTATGTTCATCTCATCGCCATTATAAACGTCGTCGTCGTCGGCGGCATCATCGCCGTCGTTATGATTTGGTGTCAGTTTAAATCTAAATTTCGTAGTTGTATCAAAAAATATTTCAATCTGTAGGTGTAAGTGCGTTCGTTGTTAACAAGCACATGTATGTGTGTGAGTTTGACGTCTGTGTGATACAGCGTGTGTAAACATTGGATGCCATGCACTTCACACTGCGCACCAGACAGAAATGAGTGCATCATATCGATCGACCGTTTTTAACGTATATTTGCACCATAATTCGTAAGCAGTTTAAATTCCTTTTTTTCAACTTGCGGCAACATTATTTTAGCATTTTCTATTTAGTCTTTCTTATTCGTTCTTTGCGAAAATATACATTAGAATTATCTTACTCGTTTTTTTCTTGTTCCCACTTCTTTAAGTATTTTGTTGTTCATAAGCAATTTTCAATGGGGGAAAATTTGTCTATGTCACTGTCTGTGATGCATTCTGATGTCGTCGTCGTCGTCGTCACCGTTTGTATAGACCACAGCCGACCCAGATGATAAACCGACCAGCAGCATCACTGAGAAAGGTCCTTTTTATATATAAAGCTCACACACATATATGTATGTATGTATCAGATATATACAATGTATATTATACATATATATATATATATTTGCCCCCAGACTGTGTTCATTGTTTGGGCTAAAATAACTACATGTAGTTTTGTTGTTTAATTTATGAAAAACAATTTTACAAAACTATATAAAACTTGTACTTATAGATTTAATACCTAATTACCCAGTTTGTTGGAAGTTTTATGTTGCCATAAAAGTACTGCTTTTTGCTTTTTGCTTAATATCCATAAGCCTGAATTTTTACCTGAATTCGTTTGGCACATGAAGATTTGTTTTATTTTTTTGCTAAGATGCCATGTATCCTTTCTCACATGCCCTTTTCAGGACAAAAGGAACTCAAGGTTAATAATTACACAAATCGAACTTTGATCTGCTGAATCAAATTTTGATTGGTCTAGCTGGATTAATATTGGTTTATCTAATTTATATTGTTTTTTTCATTCGGTCTTCGGTTAGCTTAAACAAGTGATAGGCATTCCATAGCCTCGGGAGGCCGGCAATAATAGACAGGGTTGACGCTTCGACTTCGACTCTTTCAGGCTACATAATGTATGTAGTGTTTTTCTGGCACGGGTACTAGTCTTTCAGAAAGCCGCAAGGGATATTACGAGGTGTGGAATTGATACTAGCAGACGGATGACCATCTGTGTGGATAGCCAGACTGCAATAAAAGCGATCAAGTCTACAATATGTAAATCAAAGTTTGTGAAGAACTGTAAGGAGAAGTTGGATGGAATAAAGTCTCTGGCTATCGGCCTCTGTTGGGTCCAAGGATATTGCGAGATATCCTATATCTGATCATAATTCTTTGGAAGATGTTCACCAGCCCATTTGTTACCTTTTTGGCTTAGTGGAGGATTGAATATGGAAAACAGCCAGCCGACGTTGGATCTCAAGAACCGACTGTATAACTGCTAGATCGCTGTGGCACGAATACAGAAGATCCGGACTGGCGCACATATTTGGCCTGTGTAGGAATGACCTGAGACTGGTCTGCGGAATTCTAACAGGCCTTTGAAATATCAGGATGTACCGAACTACTGACGTGTGTGTTAGGACGAGGAGGAGCCCGAGACGATGGAACATCGTCTATGTAGCTACGCCGCTCTAGCCCGAAGGAAACAACCTGCATGCGGTGGCTTTCATGAACCGACTTTGTAACTGCTAGATCGCTGTGACACGAATACAGAAGATCCCCATCGGCGTACATGTTTGGTTTGTGACCTGAGACTGGCCTGTGGAATTCTAACAGACCATTGCAATATCAGGCTCCTGACAGGCAAATGCGATAAATCCGCACCTGACTACTGCCGTGTGTGTTAGGACGAGGAGGTGTCCGAGACGATGGAACATCTTCATTGTAGCTGCCCCGCTATAGCCCGAAGGAGACTAAGCTACTTAGGGAAAAGTTATATAGAAGACCTAGAGTCTGTTTCCTCAGTCTGAATAGGCGATGTAATATGTTTTATGCGGTGCCTTTAATTGCTAACTGGGCCAAGATGACAAGAGGGGTTTGCACGATTTTTTCTTCTTTTTCTATCCCTCCCCTCTCTACACATTTTTCTAAAGAACAATGACAATGGATTAGGATGATCTGTTTTTTATACCAGTTTACACGTATCCACAACCTAACCTAACCTACTGTCTATAATATAACAGAGAGGGGAGCCAATTAAGGAAATTTAGATGGCTAGATTACTGGTAACGGGTTACGGGCAAATTTATCACCTTTTAGACTCTTTTGTTGGGACAAACTCAAGAACCACAAGTCCGATTTAGCTGAAACAAATTAAATAAAATTAAGAATTACAATTCCTTTAATCTGTTCATATGACGTTTCCCTACTGAAGCAACAGTTTCACTTTTCCATTCATTAAATGATTTTGAACTGGGTTTATTTTGTAGCATTTACAATAAAACTTTTGTACTTCGTGGCGTATGATTTACATGGAATATTACTTATGATAATCATACGCCACCACATTTATGTTATGTCAAACAAAAGTGCCTAATACGTGACAAAATTACCTATAGGATGCTTACTAACTTCAAATCGATGTTAAATTATTATGGCATGTAACTTGACAAAACAAACGATGCAGAACTTCTTCTTTTTGGAGCTACTTTCAAGTGCAACTGAGTCCCCATGTGTTGTACTGTTCATGCATGATTTCAAATTGCTGAAAATTTACAGGTATGAACATTTTAGGGAGGTACCAGAAGGGGCGTGGCTAGAATTCAAATTGTTTTCTCAAAAACTTTATTAAGTTATTCATTGCGTAGTGTAAATTGATATTATTCGATTTCTAAAGTGGGCGGAATGGTATATTTGTATGGGACGTACCCTAAGGGGGCGTGGCTAGATTTCCAGTTTTATTCCTGCTACAGTTGTACTAAATATGGAATTTATGCACGATTGCGTTGGTTGTATTGATATTATTGCTTGATTTCTAGTGGCGGAAATTTGTATGGGAGGTACCAGAAGTGTCGCGGCCATGTATCCCATATGTAATTCCGTAAGTAGTTTTGGGAAATATTAACCTATGCAAAGTTTCAAAACAATTGGTTACGTCTTTCGAAAGTTATCGTGCGTACCAGCCAGACAGGCAGACAGACATACAGACATTGCTCAAACGACTTAAAAAGTCATGAATCGAATTTTGTTAGTAAGGTTTAAAGTGTCTCCTTCTATGTGTTACACTTTTGGGTCGTATTAAATGTTATAAACCATCCTATCCATAGGGTGAGGGTATAAATATATAAAAAGTCATAAAAAAAGTTTGGCCTGAGAATGCCAAATCCTTTGAAGATTTTACTAAACCATCACTCTGACTAAGAATTTCTCACTCCCAGACAGTGACCCCGAAAATGTTCCACAGTGTTATAAACTCGAATTCTTTTCACATCTAAATATTTTATACAAAGGATTATGTCATCAATAAAATATTATGTTATTATTGTCCTCATGTTTCTAGTCGCAATTTGAGGGATACTAATGACATTTTCCCACTGCGGTTTTTTGCGCTCCGAGGATAGTTGCTTTAACCAAGTTTAGATATCAACTCCTTATGCTAGTTGATCCAACGAAGTTTGGACCAGGTATCACATTCGACTAACATATTCAAGTCAGCTCATTCGTACCACTTATATGCGCTTGACCCTGTCCATGTCATTATACAGCTCATGATTCATATGACGATGGTACTTTTCGTTACTATAATAGGTTTCCTTTGGAAGACTATCCGCATTGCCCAGGATTCTTAGCCGCAAAGTAATATAGATCGCTTCCGTTCATAGAGGCGTTTTGTCTTTCTTCTCTTCTTTTTTTATCTTTATCTATTGTTCCCCCCTTGGTTGCGCTTGACTATGTCAATGTCATTATACAGCGCATGATTCCTACGACGATGGTACCATCCGTTATCAATGAACGGTTTCCTTTGGAAGACTTCCCGCATTGCCCAGGATTCTTAGCAGCAAAGTAATATAGATCTCTTCCGTCCAAAGAGGCGTTTTGTCTTTCTTCTCTTCTTCTCTTCTCCTTATATCTTAATCTATTGTTCCCCCCTTGGTTGCGCTTGACTATGTAAATGTCATTATACAGCGCATGATTCCTACGACGATGGTCAAATCCGTTATCAATGACCGGTTTCCTTTGAAAGACTCCCCGCATTTCCCAGGGTTTTTAGCCGCAAAGTAATATATATAGATCTCTTCCGTCCAAAGAGGCGTTTTGTCTTTCTCCTCTTCTCCTTATATCTTTATCTATTGTTCCCCCTTTGGTGCGCTTGACTATGTCAATGTCAATATACAGCTCATGATTCTTACGACGATCAAAAAACGGTTTCCTTTGGAAGACTCCCCTCATTTCCCAGGATTCTTTACTGCCAAGTAATATAGATCTCATCCGACATAGATGCGATTTGTCCTCCTTATATCATTATCTAGTGATGTCCTAATCGGGAAAATTGACAGAGTTATCATTCACTTTTTAGGCGACATGATTTTACCCCAGCCCATGGGGCCAACCGAAACATGACTATTAGTATAAGCGACACTATTGCGGGTGACCTGTGTTTGAGTCCTGTCATAGCCATCTATATCTCATCATCGACAGCAACTTCAACCGACATGTCTAGTAAAAGCACTTACAGTTGGTGGTCGGATTCGCCTTTAAACGGTTATGGTTAAAATACGTTTACATGTACAGAAGTTTTTAAGAACGCCCAAATATTCATAACTGTGCACATGTCCATATTCCTTAAACTTAAGAATTTACTCAAAAATTTAACTAGTCATTGAAGAAAAATATCAGTCGCGCCATTCTCACAGTATTGAAAACATTACAAAGATTTTTGTTAGGTATAAAATGTAAAATTTTTTTGACGTTGTTGTTATGTATTATGTATGTACAAGGCATGTCACGATAATGTTGCTGCTGTTGTTATTATTATTATTATTATATACCGACATTTGGGAAATGTAATAGCACAAACAATTAAGTAAAAGATGCACACAGCGACTGTGATGCATGTAGCTACTGCAGTGTGTATTTTTTTATTATCGCTGTTATGCTGCTGCCAATGCTGCGGTACAATATCAGACATAAATATGTACCCTGTGTGAGGTGTGATTAAAAACTGCACATAGTCAAACATATGACACAACAACAGTCTACGTGTTGTATAGTGTCAGACTGGTATATTGTGGAAAACTCAAACGGCAGATCTTAAAATATTCGAAATTCGATTTAGTAAAAATAGAGCAAGTCGCCAAAAAAGTACTTGCAGTAAATATTTGAGCTAAAGAGTAAAACATGACGGACATTAATATGAATAGATTGATGATTTTAAAACCAGTACAGAAATTTCAGTCGGATATACTGACTGATAAATACCATCACCCACTATAAGATATTGTTTAAGTCTTGAGTTATTAAAATTAACCGATTTGTAATTAAAACCAGTACAGAAATTTCAGTCAGTTAAACTGACTGATAAATACCATCACCCAATATAAGATATTGTATAAGTCTTGAGTTATTGAAATTAACCGTTAATAATTAAAACCAGTTACAAAGTTTCTGTCGGGCAACCCGACTTACATATACCCTACCCTCAGTAAAACTAACAATTTTCTATTATATTGATATTATTACTCGATTTCTAAAGTGGGCGGAGTGGTACATTTGTATGGGAGGTACGAGAAGGGGTGTGTCTAGGCTTCCAGATTTATTCTCCATAACTTTATCTTGCTTGAACTTTACCAAATATAGAATTTGGGCACGATCGCGTTAGATCTTTTAATGATATTAATCGATTTCTAAAGTGGGCGGTACCAGATGTGTATGGGAAGTACCAGATGGGGCGTGGATAGACTTACAATGTTTTTCTTTAAAATTTATCCTGTTATAGCTTAACTAAAAATAGAATTTGGGTACGATCACGGTTGATTTATTGATATTATTCCTCCATCTCTATAGTGGGCGGAAAAGTAGATTTGTATGGGAGGTACCAGAAGGGGCGTGGCTAGGCTTTCGAAATTTTTTCCAAAACTTTATCCTGTTATAGCTTTACCAAATACAGAATTTGGGTACGAATCCGTTGGGTGTATTGATATTATTACTCGATTTCTAAAGTGGGGCGGAATGATGTATTTGTAAGGAAGGTACGAGAAGGGGCGGGGCCATGTAGCCCATTTGCAATACCGTAAGTAGTTTTGAGGAAATAATAACTCGTGCAAAATTTCAAAACATTTGGTTACGTCTTTCGAAAGTTATCGTGCGAACCAGCCGGACAGCCAGACAGACAGACAGACAGACGGACATGGCTCAAACGACTTAAAAAGTCATGAATCGAATTTGGTTCAAAGAAACCTAGGGTCTAAAGTGACTCCTTCTATGTGTTACACTTTTGGGTCGTATCAAATGATAAAAATGTTGATGCTCTATTTCAATAAAAAACCATTGATATATCTAATGGGCGGGGATACCTCCTAAACACAACTATTGAGTTGTCGATTTTATCGCCATTTGTCTGTTAAAAGTGTCTCCGATGTTCGGAATAGCTGTTAGTCTTAAGGTCCCTTTATGGGAGCCTAAAATTAAAAGTAGGTTTTACTCTCTCAAATGCGTATATCTTATGTAAAGAGTGCGAAGGAAAAATACGATTTTGAAATATTTTTGAGAGTGAATAAGTTTTGGTTACAAAATATTTGTTTTATTCTTAATGGCCGGTGACTGTAAACAAGACAAACATACGCATGCACGTATGTACTACATGCTAAGGTAGATTTTAGAATACCTTAAAAATGGAAACAAATGAGGTAAATTATTAGCGGAAAGGGTTCGCAGAAGGTATACAATTCATGAAAGACGAGACTTCAATATGAATAGGTGCTAAAACATCAACCGAGTGTCATTCTGTTGGCTGAGTTTTTTTTTTTTTTGGGGAGCAGACAAAATTTAAGTTGATGTAACAGCAATGCATCCATGTTTTAAAGTATGCAATGCAAATGTTTACACACACACACGTGCATAAGTTACCATTTATGTATATGCCATACTTCTCTCGTTAATGTTACATGTGGAGGAACCCTTGCATTTTTATTGTTAAATCCGTTTTTTTTTAATATTGCTACATTTCCCCCAAATTATATACCTATGTATTTTGTATGATGTGCATGTGTATGTGTGCATTCATGGACGTTTATATAAACATATATGAACGTATGTACGTACATGCAGATGCCATTCATTGACTCATTGCTATTGTTGTTGCTGTTGTTGGTTCCATGTCATTTAAAGGACAGTGTCAGTTGCACTTTTGTGATTATTGCCATTGTTGTTGTTTTTGTTGTTACATGGTTTTTTTTTGAGCTGTGGCATTGCTGGCAACTCTTGCTGTTGTTCTTGCTTTGCAATTAACTTTGGTTCGCTTAAAATGTTTTGCAAACCCATCCGTCGTCCATCTCACCCACCGTCAGTCATACTCTTTCCATTAATTTCATATTATTTTTTACCAATTTTTATTTTCGTGCATTTTTTGTTCGCTTTTTTTGCATTTGCGCAATTAAAACTTGTCGTTTTTTATTTAACACGAAATTAACATTTCACAATTTACAATCTTTTTTTATGCGAAACTCTTTGTTTGTGCCCCCTCCCCTCTTTTGTTACTGAGTAGATGATGTGTACCCACCTAAAGGTGGAGAAATATTCGTAGGTATTCATAGAATTTCCAAAGGGGAGATGCCTAACGATGTATGTATACGAGTTGAATAAAAAATAGATATGTAAAAAAAACAACCTACCTATAATGAGGCCTAGAAGACACTTTAATAGTTAAAGAAACGCTTAAAATCAAATTCGAAAAATTCATGGCAATGAGATATCATCAATGGTTCTGGAATTCTTGGCTGAAAAGCTAAGCGAACAAACATCAAGCAAAAAAATATAAAAGGTCGTACAAAAGTTTGGCCTGAGAATGCTAAATTCCTTTGGGGAGTTTACTATATCATGTCCTTCTATTTCTTATCCTTTTTCAATCGATACAACTGACATTTACTCTATAATTGCCCCATGCAGAAAATCGTTTCAAGCGCTGCAGTTTTTTGCGCTCTGAAGATAGTTGTTTTTACCAAGTTTAGATAATAACTAATTATTCTGGTTAATCCAACGAAGTTTTTGCTGGCCATCGATCTTATTGTTGAAGGCTTTACGAGCTGAAGTATTTTCATCAGGTCGCCCAACATGTCCTAGTCAGAGCGTTTCCCTACTTAAATGCGTTTGACTAAGTCGATGTCCTTATACAGCTCATGATTCATACGACGATGGTACTTTCCGTTATCGATAATAGGTTTCCTTTAGAAGACTCCCCCAATTGCCCAAAAATCTTTGCCCGCAAAGTAATATAGATCTCTTCCGTCCAAAGAGGCGAACAAATCACGGAAATTTGACATTAAAATTATGACTTTGCTCATGCTCTTCGTTAGCGATACAGTTATGTTTGTATTTATACCATCACCCTTAGGGATGAGGGTATATATCATTTGATACGACCCAAAAGTGTAACACATAGAAGGAGTCACTTCAGACCCTAGGTTTCTTAGAACCAAATTCGATTAATGACTTTTTAAGTCATTTGGGCCATGTCCGTCTGTCTGTCTGTCTGGTGGCTGTCCGGCTAGTTCGGACGATAACTTTCGAAAGACGCAACCAAATGTCTTGAAATTTTGCACGAGTTAATTTTTCCCCAAAACTACTTACGGTATTGCAAATGGGCTACATGGCTCCGCCCCTTCTGGTACCTACCATACAAATACATCATTCCGCCCACTTTAGAAATCGAGTTATAATATCAATACACCCAACGGGATCGTACCCAAATTCTGTACTTAGTAAAGCTATTACAGGATAAAGTTTTGGAAAAAAATATCTTTATCTATTGTTCCCCCTTTGGTGCGCTTGACTATGTCAATGTCAATATACAGCTCATGATTCTTACGACGATCAAAAAACGGTTTCCTTTGGAAGACTCCCCTCATTTCCCAGGATTCTTTACTGCCAAGTAATATAGATCTCATCCGACATAGATGCGATTTGTCCTCCTTATATCATTATCTAGTGATGTCCTAATCGGGAAAATTGACAGAGTTATCATTCACTTTTTAGGCGACATGATTTTACCCCAGCCCATGGGGCCAACCGAAACATGACTATTAGTATAAGCGACACTATTGCGGGTGACCTGTGTTTGAGTCCTGTCATAGCCATCTATATCTCATCATCGACAGCAACTTCAACCGACATGTCTAGTAAAAGCACTTACAGTTGGTGGTCGGATTCGCCTTTAAACGGTTATGGTTAAAATACGTTTACATGTACAGAAGTTTTTAAGAACGCCCAAATATTCATAACTGTGCACATGTCCATATTCCTTAAACTTAAGAATTTACTCAAAAATTTAACTAGTCATTGAAGAAAAATATCAGTCGCGCCATTCTCACAGTATTGAAAACATTACAAAGATTTTTGTTAGGTATAAAATGTAAAATTTTTTTGACGTTGTTGTTATGTATTATGTATGTACAAGGCATGTCACGATAATGTTGCTGCTGTTGTTATTATTATTATTATTATATACCGACATTTGGGAAATGTAATAGCACAAACAATTAAGTAAAAGATGCACACAGCGACTGTGATGCATGTAGCTACTGCAGTGTGTATTTTTTTATTATCGCTGTTATGCTGCTGCCAATGCTGCGGTACAATATCAGACATAAATATGTACCCTGTGTGAGGTGTGATTAAAAACTGCACATAGTCAAACATATGACACAACAACAGTCTACATGTTGTATAGTGTCAGACTGGTATATTGTGGAAAACTCAAACGGCAGATCTTAAAATATTCGAAATTCGATTTAGTAAAAATAGAGCAAGTCGCCAAAAAAGTACTTGCAGTAAATATTTGAGCTAAAGAGTAAAACATGACGGACATTAATATGAATAGATTGATGATTTTAAAACCAGTACAGAAATTTCAGTCGGATATACTGACTGATAAATACCATCACCCACTATAAGATATTGTTTAAGTCTTGAGTTATTAAAATTAACCGATTTGTAATTAAAACCAGTACAGAAATTTCAGTCAGTTAAACTGACTGATAAATACCATCACCCAATATAAGATATTGTATAAGTCTTGAGTTATTGAAATTAACCGTTAATAATTAAAACCAGTTACAAAGTTTCTGTCGGGCAACCCGACTTACATATACCCTACCCTCAGTAAAACTAACAATTTTCTATTATATTGATATTATTACTCGATTTCTAAAGTGGGCGGAGTGGTACATTTGTATGGGAGGTACGAGAAGGGGTGTGTCTAGGCTTCCAGATTTATTCTCCATAACTTTATCTTGCTTGAACTTTACCAAATATAGAATTTGGGCACGATCGCGTTAGATCTTTTAATGATATTAATCGATTTCTAAAGTGGGCGGTACCAGATGTGTATGGGAAGTACCAGATGGGGCGTGGATAGACTTACAATGTTTTTCTTTAAAATTTATCCTGTTATAGCTTAACTAAAAATAGAATTTGGGTACGATCACGGTTGATTTATTGATATTATTCCTCCATCTCTATAGTGGGCGGAAAAGTAGATTTGTATGGGAGGTACCAGAAGGGGCGTGGCTAGGCTTTCGAAATTTTTTCCAAAACTTTATCCTGTTATAGCTTTACCAAATACAGAATTTGGGTACGAATCCGTTGGGTGTATTGATATTATTACTCGATTTCTAAAGTGGGGCGGAATGATGTATTTGTAAGGAAGGTACGAGAAGGGGCGGGGCCATGTAGCCCATTTGCAATACCGTAAGTAGTTTTGAGGAAATAATAACTCGTGCAAAATTTCAAAACATTTGGTTACGTCTTTCGAAAGTTATCGTGCGAACCAGCCGGACAGCCAGACAGACAGACAGACAGACGGACATGGCTCAAACGACTTAAAAAGTCATGAATCGAATTTGGTTCAAAGAAACCTAGGGTCTAAAGTGACTCCTTCTATGTGTTACACTTTTGGGTCGTATCAAATGATAAAAATGTTGATGCTCTATTTCAATAAAAAACCATTGATATATCTAATGGGCGGGGATACCTCCTAAACACAACTATTGAGTTGTCGATTTTATCGCCATTTGTCTGTTAAAAGTGTCTCCGATGTTCGGAATAGCTGTTAGTCTTAAGGTCCCTTTATGGGAGCCTAAAATTAAAAGTAGGTTTTACTCTCTCAAATGCGTATATCTTATGTAAAGAGTGCGAAGGAAAAATACGATTTTGAAATATTTTTGAGAGTGAATAAGTTTTGGTTACAAAATATTTGTTTTATTCTTAATGGCCGGTGACTGTAAACAAGACAAACATACGCATGCACGTATGTACTACATGCTAAGGTAGATTTTAGAATACCTTAAAAATGGAAACAAATGAGGTAAATTATTAGCGGAAAGGGTTCGCAGAAGGTATACAATTCATGAAAGACGAGACTTCAATATGAATAGGTGCTAAAACATCAACCGAGTGTCATTCTGTTGGCTGAGTTTTTTTTTTTTTTGGGGAGCAGACAAAATTTAAGTTGATGTAACAGCAATGCATCCATGTTTTAAAGTATGCAATGCAAATGTTTACACACACACACGTGCATAAGTTACCATTTATGTATATGCCATACTTCTCTCGTTAATGTTACATGTGGAGGAACCCTTGCATTTTTATTGTTAAATCCGTTTTTTTTTAATATTGCTACATTTCCCCCAAATTATATACCTATGTATTTTGTATGATGTGCATGTGTATGTGTGCATTCATGGACGTTTATATAAACATATATGAACGTATGTACGTACATGCAGATGCCATTCATTGACTCATTGCTATTGTTGTTGCTGTTGTTGGTTCCATGTCATTTAAAGGACAGTGTCAGTTGCACTTTTGTGATTATTGCCATTGTTGTTGTTTTTGTTGTTACATGGTTTTTTTTTGAGCTGTGGCATTGCTGGCAACTCTTGCTGTTGTTCTTGCTTTGCAATTAACTTTGGTTCGCTTAAAATGTTTTGCAAACCCATCCGTCGTCCATCTCACCCACCGTCAGTCATACTCTTTCCATTAATTTCATATTATTTTTTACCAATTTTTATTTTCGTGCATTTTTTGTTCGCTTTTTTTGCATTTGCGCAATTAAAACTTGTCGTTTTTTATTTAACACGAAATTAACATTTCACAATTTACAATCTTTTTTTATGCGAAACTCTTTGTTTGTGCCCCCTCCCCTCTTTTGTTACTGAGTAGATGATGTGTACCCACCTAAAGGTGGAGAAATATTCGTAGGTATTCATAGAATTTCCAAAGGGGAGATGCCTAACGATGTATGTATACGAGTTGAATAAAAAATAGATATGTAAAAAAAACAACCTACCTATAATGAGGCCTAGAAGACACTTTAATAGTTAAAGAAACGCTTAAAATCAAATTCGAAAAATTCATGGCAATGAGATATCATCAATGGTTCTGGAATTCTTGGCTGAAAAGCTAAGCGAACAAACATCAAGCAAAAAAATATAAAAGGTCGTACAAAAGTTTGGCCTGAGAATGCTAAATTCCTTTGGGGAGTTTACTATATCATGTCCTTCTATTTCTTATCCTTTTTCAATCGATACAACTGACATTTACTCTATAATTGCCCCATGCAGAAAATCGTTTCAAGCGCTGCAGTTTTTTGCGCTCTGAAGATAGTTGTTTTTACCAAGTTTAGATAATAACTAATTATTCTGGTTAATCCAACGAAGTTTTTGCTGGCCATCGATCTTATTGTTGAAGGCTTTACGAGCTGAAGTATTTTCATCAGGTCGCCCAACATGTCCTAGTCAGAGCGTTTCCCTACTTAAATGCGTTTGACTAAGTCGATGTCCTTATACAGCTCATGATTCATACGACGATGGTACTTTCCGTTATCGATAATAGGTTTCCTTTAGAAGACTCCCCCAATTGCCCAAAAATCTTTGCCCGCAAAGTAATATAGATCTCTTCCGTCCAAAGAGGCGAACAAATCACGGAAATTTGACATTAAAATTATGACTTTGCTCATGCTCTTCGTTAGCGATACAGTTATGTTTGTATTTATACCATCACCCTTAGGGATGAGGGTATATATCATTTGATACGACCCAAAAGTGTAACACATAGAAGGAGTCACTTCAGACCCTAGGTTTCTTAGAACCAAATTCGATTAATGACTTTTTAAGTCATTTGGGCCATGTCCGTCTGTCTGTCTGTCTGGTGGCTGTCCGGCTAGTTCGGACGATAACTTTCGAAAGACGCAACCAAATGTCTTGAAATTTTGCACGAGTTAATTTTTCCCCAAAACTACTTACGGTATTGCAAATGGGCTACATGGCTCCGCCCCTTCTGGTACCTACCATACAAATACATCATTCCGCCCACTTTAGAAATCGAGTTATAATATCAATACACCCAACGGGATCGTACCCAAATTCTGTACTTAGTAAAGCTATTACAGGATAAAGTTTTGGAAAAAAATTGGAAGCCTAGCCACGCCCCTTCTGGTACCTCCCATACAAATTCACCTTTCCGCCCACTTTAGATATGGAGTAATAATATCAATAAATCCATCGCGCTCGTACCCTAATTCTTAATTTAGTAAAGCTATAGCAGGATACAGTTTTTGAGAAAAAAACTGAAGTCTACCAACGCCCCATCTGGTACCTCCCACACACATCTGGTACCGCCCACTTTAGAAATCGATTAATATTATTATTAGAACTATCGCGATCGTGACCAAATTTTGTATTTTGTAAAGTTCAAACATGATAAAGTTTTGGAGAAAAAATCTGGGAGTCTAGACACGCCCATTCTGGTACGTCCCATACAAATGTACCTTTCCGCCCACTGTAGAGATGGAATAATAATATCAATACACTTGACACGATCGTGCCCAAATTCTGTATTTAGTAAAGCTATAACAGGATAAAGTTTTGGAGAAAAGATCTGGAAGTCTAGACACGCCCCTTCTGGTACCTCCCATATAAATGTACCACGCCGCCCACTTTAGGGATGGAGTAATAATATCAATATTCTCGACACGATCGTGCCCCAATTCTGTATTTTATTAAGTTATAACAGGGTAAAGTTTTGGAGAAAAAATTGTAAGTCTAGCGGCGCCCCTTATGGGACCTCCCATACAAATGTAACTTTCCGCCCACTTCAGAGATGGAGTAATATTATCAATACATCCAACGCTATCGTGCCCAAACTCTGTATTTAGTAAAGCTATAACAGGATAAAGTTTTGGAGGATAAACCTAGAAGTCTAGACACGCCCCTTCTAGTACCTCCCATACAAATTTACCACTCCACCCACTTTCAAAATCGAGTAATAATATCAATGAAATAGGAATTTTTTTATTTTACTGAGGGTGATGGTATATGTAAGTCGGGTCGCCCGACTGAAACTTTCTTACTGGTTTGATTGATTGAATGAATTACCGATAAGACCATAGTGATTATAGTGTTCAAATACTTGAATTTTTCAGAAAACCGGTTTCCAGTTTATTCGAAAAAGCATTTTTCCGTAAATTCGGTTTTCGGATACATGATTTGCTAAAAAACCGGGCTAACCGGTTTCGTTCGGTTTTTCGGAAATTATAAAATGGAACCAAATATGCAATTTAATATAAAAAGATATGAATATCGATATATTAATCCATTCAATTTATATACTGTTCATCCTAACATAGGAAATAAAGGCACCAAGCTTTTCATATGAATATCGACGGCTTTGCACTCATTTCGAGGTGAGATCCCAATCTATTTCAAAATAAGATCCCTACTGTAACTGGGTGATTTCCCAACTATTGTATGGTAATCATAACTTAAGCTCCTTTTTGCGATCAGACACTTAGTTTAGGAGATAACTGCATTTAAACTTGTTCATCTAAATATGGACGGATTCCTAGCTATTACAAGATGAGTTCCCTACTATATCTTAGTGACATAGTCCTTTTTCCCGATTGGAAGCTTAGTTTAGGAGATAGCGACAATGGAAAGTTTTTTATATGAATACGGAAGTCATTCAACCCATTAAAGGATGAGAGGAAACAGTCATCTAACAGCATTTTCCAAACAAATTTTCGTATTGCATAAGGAAATGTTAATGAAAGCATCATGAAAGCATTTGCCTGAAAAATATCGGATAAGCATAAACAACCCTCTTTTCCGATTTACCTATAATTGACCAAGCAATGTTCTGTTAAATACTGCTTTTTGGAAAACCGGTTAACCGACATCAAAAAACCGGTTAAACCGGGTATTCGAAATTGAAATTATTGAAGAAACCGGCATACGGTTTCTGAGAAAAAAACCCGGTTAGATTGTTTTCGGTATCGGTTTTGAACACTCTAATCATGAAATCTTGCTAGTATTTGGAAATTCCAATGGTTTTTATGTGTCCCACTATGTCCAACATAAGATTGCCTTATCCAGTCCTGCCTGCATTTACAAAAAATTAAGTAAAGTCCTATGAATATATATTCAATGAAGCGCCGAAGAATTTTACGATCTAGAAATACCGGAATGATCTACTCAAGAGTAAACTAATGAAATTTCACCAATAATGTTAACTTTTAGTTGTCCCTCAAACACACTAAAGATAAATGATTCAAATATTTATACCCTCCCCATTAGGGATTTGATACGAGAAAATGTGTAACGCATTAAAGGAGGCTATCTAGGTTCGTAATGCCTAACTTGTTTCAGGACTTTTTACAAACGTTTGAGCCATGTTAGACTCTTTGGCTGGTTGGATGCCTGGTGGGCACCAGAGAATGACAAAATGTATAATAAGAGTACTGCTGAAGTATTAATGTCCAAGCATGTACATGTGTAAAGAGTAAACGATCAAACCATGCCCATACCCGAACACACTCGTGGATTGGTATACCCAAGTACACGAAAACCCAACTCATCTTGTTACAAGTGTTGGTTGTGTTGGGTGCTAGTTATACATATCAAATTTCTATTTCTGTTCCGTAGAGTATGGGAATGTACATGAGTACACATGAGTACTCATGTCACCCGTAGTGCTTAGAAGAGTTGACGAATGTAAGAACGATCAAACACGACGATCTATGATGATCATTATCGTAGACAAAAAACTTCATAATTAAGTTGAGTCTGCTTCGGCTTCTGACCTCGTGTGCGTCGAGTGTATTTTGTGTATACTTGTGTATGAGAAACAAAAGTAAGGGTAGGTAGAGGTAACCTTCGTTATAAATGGTGTGCAAACATGCCTTTTTCAACGCAAGTAAGAGTTTGAAAGTATTCTCTGTGTGTTAGGTATAGTTCCACACAAGTATACAAATTATGGGTATGTACTTAAGTATACATTAATGCCGTGTACTTATTGTCATTCTCTGGTGGGCACGCTAACTCGAGGAAACCTTCACTCATCCTTATGAAAATTTAAATTTAATAGATTTCTTAATGAAGCTATGGCACTGTAAATAGGCGAAATAGGTCCATCCCTTATGAAAACTCCAATGCAAAATTAAAAATTTGTTAAACAATTTATATTTCACTTTGTCAGGTTAATAAACTTATAATTGTACCTTCCATTCCTGGTACCTTCCATACAAATGACCAAATTCATTAATATTGTATTACATACATATATTTTTTGTAAATACTCAGATTTCAGTCTAGTTTGAGTAAGATGCACGCTTATACAAATTTGACTCAAGAATGACTATGGACTATATGCGCCTACACATTTTACCCTTCTGGTTTATCGATAACATTTAAACAGACAACTGGGGTATATTTTTATTTAGTTAATTAGTTATTTTGTAATATTCTTAAGGGATAACAAACAAACACAGAACTAGTCCTCTGACTGGTCCCTGGTGGTTTAGGACAAGTCCTACTTCTAACTCAAATATATGAAGGGGACACGCCACTTTAACATAGCTTTGTTATTGAAGGTGTGAATTGACACCCTACGCAATAACTTGGACCACTCTTGTCTCTGTTCTACAGTATTTTTAAGGACTAATGTCGAGAAACATAACTTAGATCACTCCTTGAAAACATTACGAATTATAAGAAAAATATATGTAATCTGGCAAACACCGCCATTGAAAAAATACAACATCGCAGGAATACTATACGTCAGTCAAATTGACACTTCTTTAACACTTTAGAACAGCCAACGGCGTAAGGAAGCCCATGGGCGCGAGAGACACACGCATTTGCTCATACATTGAACGAAAACAAACAAATGCATTCAGTCTCGCTTGAGCATTCGTCCGACGCCCTTGTTGTTAGATCGACCATAAAAGAAATGCATTTTTTTTGGTAAAAAGTAATAATTTTTCACCCTACGGGGAGGAGGGTATATACGACCCAAAAGTGTAACACATAGAAGGAGACACTATAGACCCTAGGCTTCTTTGAACCAAACTCGATTCATGACTTTTTAAGTCGTTTGAGCCATGTCTGTCTGTCTGTCTGGCTGGTGCGCACGATAAATATCGAAGGACGCAACCAAATGTTTTGAAATTTTACAAGGGTTAATATTTTTCCAAAACTACTAACGGTATTGCAAATGGGCTACATGGTCCCGCCCCTTCTGGTACCTCCCACTCCGCCCACTTTAAAAGTCGAGTAATAATATCAATAATACACCCAACGGGATCGTACCCAAATTCTGTATTTAGTAAAGCTATAACAGGATACAATTTTGGAAAAAATCTGGAAGTCTAGCCACGCCCATTCTGGTACCTCTCATACTAATGTACCTTTCCTCCACCTATAGAGATGGAGTAATAATATCAATAAATAAAACGCGATCGTGCCCAAATTCTGTATTTAGTAAAGCTATAACAGGATAAAGTTTTGGAGAAAAAAATCTGGAAGTCTAAACACGCCCCTGTCTACAAATCGAGTGGTACATTTGTACCTTAGAACTCGAGTAATAATATTAATATAATAGATATTTTTATGTTTTACTGAGGGTGAGGGTATATGTAAGTCGAGTTGCCCGACTGAAACTTTCTTACTGGTTCTTGTTGCAATTGATTCGATTTTTGCTGCAGGCATGACATTCTTCATTTCGTTGATACTAGCAACAATTCGGCCAAGATCTCAAATTGCGTTGGCTTTTACATCCTCCGGCATTGATACCACATTGTTGAAAGGTCGTCGAACTGTAGATTCCGCTTAAAAATTTGCCGATAAATCTTCTCACGGTTGACAAGCCAACGTGCACGATGGGCACGAATTCGGCTGCGAAATTGATGCGACAATGCAAAATCATCATTTGAGATGAATTCACAATTGCACATAATGGAACGACCCATCGGCTGCTGAATTCTCGAGACAACTCTTGGTAATTTATATCGCCGAAGGAGGAACTCATCACCAATGTGTTCCCCAGCATTGATCAAAATTATTGGTTGGATTAATAAACAGGCGATATTAACTGCGAAGAATAAGGACGTCGATAGCTTGAATGTTAAGAGGATGAAGCGACAAACTATCCGAAGGAATTTTTGAACTCTCTTAATGTTTTAGGTGCACAGCCGCATAATTTACAGCTGATGCTAGAATCGATCATAATTATGTTGCGGAAACGAAATCATTGCCCTTTCAAGAAACTGATCCCTTTTAAGAAACTGATGATCAATGTGATTCAAGCGGCCATCATCAAGGGCATTTTCAAAGGAGACAAAGTCCTTACCGCCCGATCTTGATCTTCCATTCCAATTCAAGCGGATTAAGTTCCCCGTTGATTGCCTTTTGATATGACAATCAATAAATTACAAGGCCAATCGTTGTATGTCTGTGGGATTAATCTCGAATTTCCCTGTTTTTTGCACGGTTAGCTGTACGTTCCTGTTCGCGTATTAGCAAACCGTCTTCATTATTTGTTTTTCCTCCGGAAAACAAACCAAAAACATTGCTTATCGTATTACTTACTCTCTACTGATTTCAATTCCATTCACATGAATTACATTGAAATTTTTGCTATCTGTGTTTAATTACCACCCTGGAGTATATATCTGAAGGCCTTCGCCGGGTCCGCTAGTATATATGTATATAAATGATCAATGTTGAATTCTGAGTCGATTCAAAGATGTCCGTCTATCTATCTATCCCCGCAAATACTACTTTAGTTTGAAAGATATCGGGCTGAAATGTGGAATACAAGTTTCTATCCTTACAGCGTAGATTAAGTTCTAAGATAAGCAAGATCGGTAAAAAACTACTTCCACATCACATACAAATTTCCCCTATTTAGGGGTCTGTCCCTGCGATTACTAGTGTGGATTACAATATAATCCCCCTTAAAGCGGGGGTTAAGTTCTAAGATGAGCAAGCTCGGTAAAAAAAACTACTTCCTCCTCCCATAAAAATTTCCTCTTTTTGGGGGTCGTTGAGATTACTGCGATTACTTAATTTCCCTTTGCACCCCATGAATGAGGTATGGGATAGCTTCTCGCGTTGTTGTGAATTAACACGCTTTCTATTTTTAGTTTCGTAACTAACGGCACCTAATTGTTTATCGCCGAATGCGAACGTCACTGTTTGAGAAGCTCTTACTAGACACGCCGATTGACTCGACACTTAATACTGCAAAATTGCTGTCAACAACATTCGAGGGGAGCCGACAATGAAAGAACAATTTTTTTAAGATGACTGGAGCCAGGTTTGAACCTGCGATCTCCTGCATGGTTGCCGCGTGTTCTAACCACTATGCCACGGCCGGTCCCAACTGCGATTACAGTTGTACAAATATCAAAGAAATGTCGGGCTGAAATTT
The DNA here is from genome assembly GCA_964034835.1 of Muscina levida. Taxonomy (NCBI): domain Eukaryota; kingdom Metazoa; phylum Arthropoda; class Insecta; order Diptera; family Muscidae; genus Muscina; species Muscina levida. The sequence goes on along the minus strand of OZ035880.1, from coordinate 126,510,862 downwards.
GATTTGCAAGCTTATATCCTTGAAGGGAAGCAATAGTTCCAAGGTGATCAACATTGGATTACACACTCGTCCTTTATGGGGTGGCCGTCTGTCTGTTCCCGCGATTACAGCCGCAGTTAAACAAATATCAAGCTGAAATTTGATATTCACTCTTATATTCCCTAAGGAGAGGTTAAATATCAAGAAGAGTAGTATCGGACAAAAACTACTTCCACCTCCCCCCCCATAAAGGGTTGTTTGTATACAGTGGTGTGAATTCCTAAAAAGTTCACAAAAAATCTTCCCTTTGTCTTTCTGCAAAAAAAAAAAACTATTTTATTTCACAATATGCACTTACCTAACACTCTTTAATTCACCACTAATTGATGAATTTGGAGACGGTTTGGAACTTAAATCTAAAGGTTGTTCACCGGTGGCATCACTGGGGCTTGGTGAATCCTTTAGAGCAGGACTTATAGCGGCGGCTGATGTCTCTGAGGTAGTTGGTGTAACCGAATCTGGTTGAGATTGTTGCTGTTGTTGTTGTTGTTGCTGATTCACCCAATTGAAATCTGAAAAATTGCAAAAATAAATAATAAAAATGCACAAGTACAAAGCATCGCTATCTTCGTTTTGTCTCCAAAACTCACTTGGTAATATTGATTGTATGGCTGCAAACTGGGCTGCCACCGAATCCATTGAATTCATCTTTTGTGTTAGTAATTTACTTAAAGTTAAACGATTAGTTTCTGTCAATGACCCTCCGCCAGTCATTAACGGTATATTACCATTGGTGTTGGTGGTGGTGGTGGTGGAGGAGGCGTTGACCGCTAACTTTGAAGATCCGTTCGAATCGCTATCGCAATCAAGCTGTGTGGAGAAGGGACAATGAATTACAACAATAAACACATATAAACAATTACTGAAAAGTTATGTGGGAATAGCTTACCCTTTGTATGTGGTCCGTTTCAGACCCGGCTGGGCCAGATTCGGCCACTAGTTCACCTTTAGCGTTCACTGTGAGTAATTTGCCGTTAATGCAAAAATTGCACTTATCATTCGGTTTCCAATCTATGGGTTCCGGCGGAGGTGGTGACGATGGACTTTTAATAAATTCTAAATTATTTTTAGTAATTGTGATGCTGTTGTTATCCTCTGTATGTGATGAATTTGAAATGCTGTAGTTGTTGTTGTTACTATTGTTGTTGCAGTTGTCTTTTGTAATATCCTCACTTTGATTGTGTGATGATGCTAGTTTTAGTTCTAGAAAGGAGAAGGCTTTATTTAGATTGGGATATTGTCAACTTTTGGTAAAGAAAAAGTTTTAATAAGAAGATTTAATAAGAAATTGCGATGTTACGTTATCTTAAACCTTTGTAGGTATACCGCAGATTTTAAAGTGTCTTTTTAGAGCATATACAAATACACTGGTGAGCACAAAGATATACGCGTCACTGTATTGCGTTGCGGATGAACTTGAGGAGTAAAAGACCAAAAAGCAAATACAGAGAATGAAAGAGAATAAAAAAACTACACTTCCAACTACATCCAACAATAGCGTTGCAGATCTAAAATCGGCAGTTATAGCGGCTTAAGACTCCTTGAAAAGTCCAAACCCAAAAAACGTGATAAATAGTATGACCGGACGGCATTATTAAAAAAGTGTTTTTTTTATTTTAAACTTTTTTTCGTATTAATAAAAAGTTTTATTTCGTAATTAAAAACCAATGCGTATAAGTTTATGATCACCCCATAACGTATAAAAATGGACGAAAGATAAGCTAAGCTAAATAAAGTTTTTTTTTGTTGTCTCTCTCATCTCTCATATTCCGGAATATCTTTATGCTCTCCAGTGTATTATGATAAATTTGCCTTTTTTCTACCCTATTCCATAGATGTGATCGAATGTGGTCTCACTCGTTTTCTATAGTCCGATCGTATTTTCTTTAAGCTCGTCACAAATATGGCTCTTACCTTCTTCTTCTTCTTCAATTTCTTCCTGTTTAATTGTTGTGTGATGCTGTTTATCCTGTTGTTGTAGTTGATTATTTTCTTTGCGGTGGTTCCCTTCGAGGACTGAGTTATGTTTGGCTATGGATGGTGTATGATTATCTTTCTTTTCACCGTTTTCTCGCTTATCCAGCTCTTTCTTCAGTTCGATATTGTTGCCTTCGATTGATGAGACAAATTGGTCGCAATTTATGTGGGTTCGCATTAACGTATCTTGGTATTGCTTCCATTTCCTGCGCCCCATTAACTCCTCAGCGACTCGTTCTAAGCCTATAAACACAAAGATAAAAGATTTATATGTTACCAAAAGGGAATCACGTAATGTAGTATTGTTGTAATAATTATAGCTTGATCTTGATCCATATGAAATATTGATGAGATACTGGATACAGTCTAAAAACCAGTAAGAAAGTTTCAGTCGGGCGACCCGACTTACATATACCATCACCCTCAGTAAAATAAAAAAAATTGATATTATATTGATATTATAACTCGATTTCTAAAGTGGGTGGAGTGGTAAATTTGTATGGGAGGTACTAGAAGGGGCGTGTCTAGACTTCTAGGTTTATCCTCCAAAACTTTATCATGTTATAGCTTTACTAAATACAGAGTTTGGGCACGATAGCGTTGGATGTATTGGTATTATTACTCCATCTCTAAAGTGGGCGGCGTGGTACATTTGTATGGGAGGTACCAGAAGGGGCATGTCTAGACATCCAGATCTTTTCTCCAAAACTTTATCCTGTTATCCACTTTAGACGCTTGGTTTCTTTAAACCAAATTCGATTAATGACTTTTTAAGTCGTCTGGCCGTCCGTTGGGTACGTAAGATAACTTTCGAAAGACGAATTCAAATGTTTTGAAACTTTTCACGTTTTAATATTTCCCCAAAACTACTAACAGTATTGAAAATGCGCCCATGTACCACCCCTTCTGGTACCTTCTATACAATAACATCATTCCGCCCACTTTAGAAATCGAGTAATAATATCAATACAACCAACGAGATCGTACCCAAATTTTGTATTTAGTAAGGCCATAACAGGATAAAGTTTTGGAAAAAAATGAAAGTCTACTCACGCCCCTTCTGGTACCTCCCATCCCATACAAATGTGGCAATCCGCCCACTTAAGTGATGGAGTAGTAATAACAATAAATTCAACGCGATCGTAGCCAATTTCTTTATTAAGTAAAGCTATAGCAGGATACAGTTTTGGATAAAAAAAAAACTGGAAGTCCAGCCACGCCCCATCTGGTACCTCCCATACACATCTGGTACCTCCCACTTTAAAAATCGATTAATATTATAAATAGACATAACGCGATCGTGCCCAAATTCTGTATTTGGTAAAGTTCAAGCAGAATAAATTTTTGGAAAAATAATCTGAAAGTCTAGACACGCCCTTTCTGGTACCTCCTATACAAATGTACCACTCCGCCTACTTTGGAGATGAACTAATAATATCAATACACTCGACACAATCGTGCCCATATTCTGTATTTTGTTAAGCTATAACAGGATACGGTTTTGGAGATAAAAATTGGAAGTCTAGCGACGCACCTTATCCCAGACAAATGTACCATTCCTTTCATTAAATTTGTTCTTCCATTTGTAACGCCCATAAGGAGGAGTGGCAGGTATCTATATATATAAAAGGCTCAGGCTAAAGCTAGAACCGTACAATTTCGAATGTAGGTTTCTTTTATGACGTAGGCGCGCACTAAGAAGGGATTTTTGAAAATTCGGACTGCAACGGGGTAAAATTGTCGTGGCACCGCCCCATATAACAGGATTTTTAAAATGGCTTTATCTTTTAAACCATTATAGGTACGAAGTCGAAATTTGGTACGTATATCGGGTGTATAAGAAAAAATACTTTGTGTGTGGAAAGTGAGTGGCGCCACACCCCTTTTTTAAAAAAGTTATATTGGCCAAATAAATGGACCGATTGCAATTGAATATTCTTTGTTTGATACTGTCCATAGGGCCACTATCATAGGCTACTTAAAACATAATTAGACAAAGGGGCGTGGCACCGCCCACACAAACCGTAATTTCAATCGGTCATATCTTAAGAGCCATTAAAGGTATGAAGATGACATTTGCTACATATGTTACAGATAAAAAGAGGATAACGTCTCGCCCGAAAATGGGCAATGCCACGCTCCTTATGAAAAAAATCGTTATCTCGGCGAAATAAATGAAACTGTGTAGTACTATCCGTTGGACTTCTATCATGAGCTACATTAAAACATAATTAAACAAAGGGGCGTGGCACCGCCCACACAATTCAAAATTTCAATCGGTCATCTTTTACGAGCCATTGAAGGTATGAAGATGAGATTTGCTATATATGTAAATGGAACACAGGGGATTACGATCCGCTAGGAAATGGGCGGTGCCACGCCCCATTTGAAATAACTGGTATGTTGGTCATATAAATAGAACGATTGTAAAAACAATTTCATATATTTCAAATTCGTTAACTAACTGATTGGGTGAAATAGCTGTAGATAGGATGATGAAATTTGGGGTAGTTGTTCTCCTTTTCGTGTCAACGTCAGCTAAGAATGGATTTTGGAAAATTCGTACTTTAAGGTCAGACCAGTCGGTTAATGCTATAATCGCGAAAATATGGACATGCTCACTATCAAATTGGATTGAAGGTTTTTTCGAAATCCGACCTTTCTGGGTAAAAAATATCGAAAAGGGATGTAATCATGATAATTTATATGGGTCTGCTCCCTATGGAATTTGAACGAAGCAAGGAGGGTTCTCGAAATTCTTACCTTTTAGGGGTAAAAAATGCCGAAAACGGATAAAACTGGTACTAAACGGCTAAAGGATTAGTCTTAAAAATGGAAGTGAATGTTTTAGTTGTACGATGATCAGTAATTTTTTAAAATTCGTTTTTTAGTTGTAAACATACTGAAGAGCAATAAAACTGGTACAATCGCCCAGACCAAATAACTAAAAGTAAAGCTACGAAAATGTGTGAAATTAGAAATTTGAACATTGGGGGGTACAAAAGACCGAAAGGGAATATAACTGGTACCATCGTCCAGACCAAACGGCTAAAGCTATTATCGTATATGTGCATAGAATTAGAGGGGGTACCACTCAAATATAGTTGTGCTGTACGAATGTATCTTTTGAAATTCGAACTTTTAGGGATAAAAGGGATTAAAGCGGTACAATCACTCAGACAAATGGGATTAAGCTACAATCACATAAATGTGTGTCCGTTCGTCTTGTGAAACGTTTGCATTTTATCTGTATTGATTACATTCTTAAGAAGTTTTATTGTAGGTCCGGGTGAAGCAACGCGAGCCGGGAAAGCTGGTATATATATTTATATAAATGATCAGCATCGAAATCTGAATAGTTTTAAAGATGTCCGTCTGTATGTCTGTCCCCGCGATCACATCCATAAGAGATATTGAGCTGAAATTTTGGTTGCAAATTTCTATCTTCAAAGCGGGTCACAAAACTACTCTCACCTAACATACAAACTATGTACCCCGTTTTTGGGTTTGTCCCTGCGATTACAGCCGTAGTTTACGAGCAATCAAGCTTAAATTGCAAGCTTCTCTTTTCTAAGCAGAGGCTGAGTTCTAACATAAACCCGATCGGTAAAAACTACTGCCACCTCTCATACAAACTCCCCCGTTTTGGGGTTTGTCACTGCGACTACAGCTGTAGTTTAAGGTTTCCTACTATCAGCGGGGGTTGAGTTGCAAGATGAACGAAATCACTTCCCATACAAACTCCCCTTTTTAGGGATTTCTGTCTATCAGTACCCGCATTTACAATTATAATTTAAAAAACGTTGAGCTGAAATTTAATATGCAAGCTTATATCCTCTAAACGGAAGGTAAGTTCTAAGATGAGCAAGATCGAACAATAACTACCTTTACCTCCCCGTTTGTCATCGCGGTTACAGCAGTAGTTTCAGAGCTATCGAGCTGAAATTTGGTATGCAAGCTTCTATTCGCAAGCTTCCATTCTCCACCTCCCATACTCGTAAAAACTACAGCTTGTTGGGGGGCATAGCAATATTCTCGGTTCATATAAATATCTCTTTTAAAAGTTATTGACAAAAAATGGATGTGGTAGGCTTAAAGTAACGTCCAACTCACACCATCCCCCCCCCCCTTTTTTTTGCGGTACAAAGTTTCATAAAATAAAGTTGTAGTGCAAATAACAAGTTTTATCACAAAACGGTGAAGGGTATCTGAGCCGAAGATAAATAAATACCTTACTAGTTTTCATATTTTTTTTTGCCTAGATATTTAACAAAAGGGAAGTGAGAATGTTGGGATTTTAATGGCATTTACATATGATGGCGTTCGATCAGATTAATAACATATTTCCACTATTTAGGTTAAATATCGTCTTTTGGGCAAACACTAGTTTAAATAAATGTGTATAATCCCCTTTCTCAATATAAATGAGGATGTAGTGGAATTGAGTAAACACAACAATTTAATTTAAGTTTTAAAAATATACAATTAACAACATGATTGACATCAAGTCTTAATGTCGTATTGTAGAATCCGTGTGAACTTTATCAAGGAATTATAAAATCAAATATGCCCTGCAAACATTTTGGAAGAGTTTGGAAGATGAATATGCCGCGCGAAGAATACGCGATTCTTCGCGGCGATCATTTGAAATTAAATTATCTGCGCGATTTGTTTGAAACTCTTCTCGACAATCATTTGACGGTTGTTAGTCAGCGCGATTATGCGCGATTTGAAAGTAAAACTTCTCTGCAATTGTTAGAGGTTTACTTGCCAGTCGATCCCGCACTCGAATTATTTGTAACCCTTTAATGCAATTGTTTGCTTGTTAATCGTGTTTACGATGGATAGATTATCATAACACTTCTCTCCGAGAACCACAGAGAGGCTAACTGAGCGTGAGCGATTAACCTCAGCCAACTCATAACGGTTAAAAATTATTGTTTCTTTTTGTTGAAACAGCGAAAATTATCATATAAAGTCAAAAAGTGAAAGTGAGTGGATCATTTGTAAAGAAAATTGAAATAAAAGGTTTAATATTTTTTTTACTATTTTTTCCAGAAACGAATGATTATAATATATGGTGGACATGATTTACCAAGCTTCGTTAGATCTGCCATTAAGGGGATCATAACCGACGAATTTTAATTGAATTTTAGGGAATTTTCTTCACGATTCGTTTGTGGATCTTCTTTACGATTCACTTGGGAATCTTCTTCACGATTCGTGGGGAACTCTTCTACGGTTTTCCATATAAGACATCTTCGGAATTCGTTTCCAACTCTTCTTCGCAACTTGCTTGCCACACTTCCACGTAATTCTCGAGCAATTCGCGTGCGGCGAATCGTCTTGAGACACAACTACTCACACCTTGGGATTCGCGGACGAATCGCAGATAATAATCGCCGCCATTAAGTTCATCTTCCATATGATTCGCGGATAATTCTTCCGCAATCAAAAATGTTTGCAGGGTAAATACCTATGATGAATGACTAAACTCTGTTACCTACAAAGAAAATTACATCAAATTTTCAACGAAACATATATTTTGCCTCACTTTTATATGTGTTTATTTCAAATGCATACGCATCGATATTCCTAGGGCTGGCAAAGGCAATGCTCACGCATAACTTAGCCTTAGCATGAGGCGTAGTTTCAAAATTGCACCCATTCACATACGCATACAAATAAATTTCCATGGACGAACTTGCTGCGGCTTTTTAAAACAATAATTAAACATTCGTGTGGGGTATACATCTATGTATGTATGTATGCATGTAGGTACTTGTGTGTTTACTTAGACGAGAGCTAAAATTTGAATTTTTGTTTTGAAAGGATGAAAAACAAAAACCGGAAGCCTAAACTACCAACTAAAACCTAGAAAAGGAAAACGAAGCAAAAACTGCGAAAACAGCTGCTGCAGCAACGCTCATAAGTTACGAATAATGAAATTTCATATAAAAATCAGGTTGGCAACACACCAACAAACACGCACATTCTTACACACACACACACACATAGCACCACTGCTGATGGCCACGGAGAAAAAAAAGTTTAAAATCCACAAGCATTTGACTCCTTCTCCTTTGATTTTGAGTTCTTTTTTTGTTGTTTGTTTGTTTTTCTATATGTGCGTCTTTCTCTGCTGCTGCCGTTTCTCTAAAACAAATAACTATAGCTTCCATATAGACTTCCCTTTTAAAATGAAATTGCATTTACTCACATATAGATATGCTTATACATGTGTGTGTGTGTTTGTTTGTGTGCGTGTGTTGTGCCTATGGATTTTAGGTCGTTAGCTGTCGATATGACGTGCAATACTAACGTGACACAACGTGACTTGGTTAGTTTTTGACTTTTTATTGCGTGCGTATACGCGCCGTGTACTACATTCATAGCAGTAGCTGGGTAGATTTGGCCAACTAGCTTAAAAAACAAGGTAGCGGTGGAACATAACTACAACAGCAACAACAACAATAACATCAGCGACAACACCAACAACGACAAACTTTTTTTTAGAACTTTGAAGAACAGCAGTGGAGAAAAAAAACGTGGTGTGGGTAATACTATGTTTCCCTTTAAGCGAAAAACTAGTTTTTGAAGTGTTTATCGCAAAACACCTGGTTTCCTATATGCTTTCCCATAGATTTCTGTATGCGTAAAAACCACTTAAAAAAAGGTTTTTTAGCAAATTATATTCGAAGGTACTTTTCGCAAAGGTGAATTTTGAAAATGCACCTTACAATTTTGTTGGTCAATATCGCGAAAAGTGGCAACTCTATGTTGAGAATAAACAGCTGTTGTTTGTCTACAACTTTTGTCGAAATATAAAGAAAGCCGGCCGGCCGTGGCATGATGGTTAGAACATAGGACTATCATGCGGGATATCCATGATCCTGTCTCCGGTCATATACTTTTCCTTTCATCGTGTCAGCAAGCTTAATAAACCAACTTAGATCGCCTGATCAAAACCTGCTCGCGTTTGAGCGGAAAACATGGCCTCTGAAGCCCAGGTCGTTGTCGATACACATAGGAGTAAAGATCTGCACAGGAAAGCAAAACAATCAAGCACATACCCTATTAACTGCCTCGTCTGAAGAGCGGCAATTTGCAATATGGTCTGACTACGATGACGACATTGTCATTTCCGAAATCGTCAACCGTCTGGTAATGCTATTGCTCTTTCCAGGAAATTAGAGCTGATATAAGTACAGCCTGCCCAGATGAAACTGAGATAGCCAATGCTATTCATTCACTAAAGTTTGACAAGACACCGATGTAGACAAATTCAACCCCGAATTGCTTAGCCGATCCAACTCTTAGCACGTCGTTAAACAGACACAGTATCGAAGACTTTTGGTCATCTCATTCCCTTGCAAAATTACTCATTGAGATAGTCATAATTAAGCTGCTCAAAAACGAAACTGGAAAGTTAAAAAACCCTTAACAATGATCAACAAGACATTAGGTACTGCAACCCACGCTAGCTGTCAGTCTCACTCGCGACGATTTAAGATAATCGGGAACTTTACGAATCGATCGATTTGAGGTGATCGGGAACTTTATACTATATTCCCAAAACTGTAGAGGTACAATAGGTCAGGATCTTTCCGGCTTCCTGGAACATGGTTATTAGACACTTTCGATAATTCAGGTTCATACCAGCAATTCGGCAGCGTACTGATGTCGGGTTAATGTCAACAATTCAGAAGGGTATTGGTGACTCCGGTTTGGTGATGTTTCAGATTTTTATCAGCAGTACAGAGTCATCATGATGGTTCGGTTTTGACGGTGGTTCAGGTTTATATCAGCAATAAGTGACCGCGATTCGGGTTTGGCCGGGCATTCAAGTTATTCTTAGCAATTCTGGAATATATTGTTAATTCCGGGATGTCGGTAATTCAGCTTCGTTTCCGCAACTCAGCATCGTGTTGGTGACCCGCGTTTTTCAGTAAATCGACTTTTGCAACTTGTGGTTGTATCAATGGTTCGGATTTCGTCGGTAAATCAGTGTCCGGAGTTGAATTTAACAGACCGAATACCGATTCAACAGAGCGAAGTCCGATTTAACAGACCTAAGTTCGATTCAACAGACCGAATTTCAATTGAATATACCGTTGCTGAGTTGAACCAAAAAAAATTCAACCAACAAAAGTGGATCAACAGACCTAAGTCCGATTCAACAGGCCGTTGTCCGATTCTACAGACCGAAGTCCGAATTAACAGACCAAATGTCTGATTCAACCGACCGTAGTCGAATTAAACCAATAGAATCCAGCCAAGAAAAGTTGGTTCAATAGACCAAAGACCGATTCAACAGACTGTTGGTCGAATTAACTAACCGAAGTCCGATTCAAAAATTGGTTCAATAGACCGAATACCGCTTCAAACAGACAGAAGTCCGATTCAACAGACGAAGCCAAGTTCATCTGCCCGTAGTCGAATTAAATCAATAGAATCCAGCCAAGAAAAGTTGGTTCAATAGACCAAAGACCGGTTTAATAGACCGAAGTCCGATTCAACCGACCGTAGTCGAATTAAAACAATATAATTCAACCAACAAAAGTTATGTTCAATAGCCCGAAGACCGATTCAACAGACCGAAGTTCGATTTAACAGAACGAAGTCCGATTAAACCGACCGTAGCGAGTTAAATCAATAGAATTCAACCAACAAAAGTTGGTTAAATAGACCGAAGTCCGATTCAAACAGACCGAAGTTCGATTTAACAGACCGAAGTCCGATTAAACCGACTGTAGTCGAGTTAAACCAATAGATTTCAACCAAAAAAAGTTGGTAAAATAGACCGAAGACCGATTCAAACAGACGAAGTCAAATTTATCCGACCGTAGTCGAATTAAACCAATAAAACTCAGCCAACAAAAGTTTGTTCTATAGACCAAAGACCGATTCAACAGACCGAAGTCCGATTTAACAGACCGAAGTCCGATTAAACCGACCGTAGCGAGTTAAACCAATAGAATTCAACCAACAAAAGTTGGTTAAATAGACCGAAGTCCGATTTAACAGATCGAAGTCTAGTTAAACCAAATTGATTCAACCAACAAAAGTTGGGTCAATAGACCGAAGTCCGATTTAACAGGGCGAAGTGCGATTTAACAGACAGAAGTCCGATTCAACCTACCGTAGTCGAGTTAAACCAAATGAATTTAACCAACAAAAGTTGGGTCAACAGACCGAAGTCTGATTTAACAGGGCGAAGTGCGATTTAACAGACCGAAGTCCGATTTAATCGACCGTACTAGAGTTAAACCAATAGAATTCAGCCAAGAAAAGTTGATTCAACAGACTGAAGTCCGATTCTACCGACAGTAATCGAGTTAAACCAATGGAATTTGGGTTTAACCAACCAAAGTTGGTTTAGCAGACTGATGCTGACTAAATCAAAGAATATTTTCTTCGATAAATTATTGCCTTAGAGAAGAGCAGGGGAGATCGGATACAGAGCAACTTAGCAATAAACTTCACTGCGGTAGCAACCGACGAATTTACCAAGCAAAATGCTCTATCATATAAGTAAGTGGATCTCTCGATGTAATGAGAACTACATCGCATCATACTGCATCGATTAACAATTTCCCCTGTGATGTCGTTTCCTGAACGCGTTTGGTTGGATGTTGCTCGTCGAGCTCATTCGCCTTTCGTGGCGATTGTCGAATGTGTCGTTGGTGGCAGTTGCGTGTATTGCCGAATTCGTCGTTAGCAGGTTGGGAAGGCGAATCAGTCGTTGGGATCACTGAGAAAAGTATGGAAATCTTCCTAAATCCACCTTATGTGGGGTCTTCACTTCTATACTCATGTGAGCCATGAAATTGCGCAGCAGGTAACATACAATTACTGCAAATCTTTTGTATTTAAGGTTTTTTGGCCAAATGTAGTTTCAAATCGAGGCCTCTGGCAAAGAACTGGCGAAACACCAATCCTCAATGAAATAACGAAAAGAAAATGGAGGTGGATTGGCCATGCTATAGACGACTCAAGAACGATTTTTCTGAGATGACAATTGATTGAAAACCTCAAGGCAGCAGATGATAATAAGGCTATTTGAATCCGAAATCAATTACACTGCAATGACCTTGTCCGCAATAATCTTGATGGCGCAAGATAGATCCCGAAGGAAGAATTTCGTTACAGCCCTATGCTTCAACTAGGAGAAGTAGGAATCATAAGCTTATTTGTTCGGATATAAAAAATACCGGTTTCAACATATGTATATGACATTTAGGAATATGCGTGATATCATTCTTCATCTTGTATAGAATTCGCAAACAGTTGCCTTTATAAATTATAATAAAATAGTGCAAAACGCAGTCAAAGAAAACAATAATAAAACAAAAATAGGGAAAATACGAATGAAAAAATAATTTGAACTCGCGATTATCATGGAACAGAAATTAAGCATTAAACTTTAGCTCAGTCAGAATCACGTGTTTCTCACTATGTCGGTACAAACGTTCTTATACCTATGAGTACCGAATGTCTCCTCTATGCACTTATGACTGACTACTTACGTACGTACGTACGTACATACATACATACCGACGCATTCTATGTTTGTTTTTTTTTCCTACATGCATGCTGTTTTCTATGTGTGTGTCTGTCTTTCTGTCTGTCGGTCGGTCTGTGCGTGTAGCATAAACTACTGTTTTTCTGCCTTCTGTAATGGGCCATGTTTGGGTATGCCACGATACTACTACTAGGCAGTATGCACCACAAAAAGGTTAATGTCCTCAAGAGACTTAAAAACTCAAACTTTGCTGATTTCTTTTTGCACCGAAATGCAAAAAACAGAACATTTTTTGTTGCGTTTGAAAACGCATAAAATGCAAACGCATTTTATGTTTGCAGAAAAAACAACAACTCAAAATAGGGTTGATGCGACGACACATAACCAAAATGATTTCGTCGTACGTTCACATACACAAAGGTCTATGCAAGTTTATATGTATATACGACTACATACACACATACCTGTCCAAATGTATGCATGTACCTACTTGTAGTATGTACAAGCAATCAGACAGACACAACACACATACTTTGACAGTTCAGCGCTTTTTTTTTTCGTGTGTACTGCATTTTCGTTTCGTTTTTTTTCCATTATTCTGTTTCGTTTTTTAACTATCTACTGCACATGCACTTTTAACTTTCCATCTCTGGACTGGGTGCGTTCCTACATCTCATACCTCGTCCCTCTACCGACTCATCATTAAACCCCTAACGATTGCAATAATGCAACTACGAATATACTTACACATATACTGTGTTGTACAGTAAGGGGCAAATGTGGTGACATTTTAGAGATAAAGACCTCAAAAAATTAAGAAATATATCACAGTGCAACATTTCTAAGGTCATCGCCTGGTGCCGCCTTCGTACCCAGATATTTTTGAAGTATATACCGAGATTAAAAAAATCCCCAAAGGATTTGGCCCCATTACATCGAAACATTTTTTTATGGATACTCCAATATTTTCACCCCAACACAATTTTTTTATCATTTTTACAGAGTCCATATTTCATAAACTGTTCGGAATTCTCTCATTTCGCCTTCGGCAAAGTTGTAGATCTAAACCAGAGCAAAAAAATTCTCAAACAGACCGACCCAAAAAAATTGCATCCAGTGCATGAAAATTGCAAAAATATGGGAAAAAAGGAAATATTTTTATGATATTTTCCACACAAAATGTATTTCGTTGTACTCCGTGGCGTATGAATTATGTGGAATATTACTTGTTATAATCATAATTTTGTGGTGAAAATATCATGAAAAAATAGCCTTTTTTCTCATATTTTTACAATTTTCATGCACTAGATGCAATTTTTTTGGGTCGGTCTATTTGAGACTTTTTTTGCTCTGGTTCAGATCTACAACTTTGCCGAAGACGAAAAGAAAAAATTCCGAACAGTTTATAAAATATGGACTCCCTAAAAATGGTCACAAAATCGTATGGCGGTGAAAATATTGGAGTATCCATAAAAAAATGTTTCGATGTAATGGGGCCAAATCCTTTGGGGATTTTTTTAGTCTCGGTATATACTTCAAAAATAGCTGGGTACGAAGGCGGCACCAATTTATGTGTTGCACTGTGTATTTAAATAATATAAAAAATAGTTAATAATTCGCCACGTCTTCGGAACTGTTAAGGTAACAAATGTTCGGAAAAGAAATGATTTAAAACATTTTAAGAGATTGAATACCACAGATGAAGCAGAAAGCATTGTAGATCTGAGTCGGTTGAAGGCAGTCGGATGGAAAACTTAATCCTTGCAAAGTAACTTATGTAACCCTCAGTCATTGAATTTTTGTTATAGTTTTTTGTTTGTGCAAGTGTTCCTATTAGAAACCATATGTGGAGGTACTTCACACATACTAAGGCGTACGTATATTATTATGGAAGTTGCGTATATGTATCTAACGGATAACTTCATGTCTTAGAACGCTGCAGTCCTGCAATGAGTCTTCAACTTATCCTACTGGCCATGCTAAAATGTTAACTAAGAATGGGCTTGTCTTATATGAGGTCGGCTTAAGACATTTTTTTGCCAAGTCCAGAACATTGCCGCTGTAGTGAAAGTGGACAGCAGAATCCAAATCAGTCATATCGAGTAACTTGGCGGTATTTGGACCGGTACCCGCTTAAAAGTCAACTTTTTCCAGAAAGTTAACATGGATCAAAATAACCCAGGCCATCGCTCAGCCGGATCAATACGACACATTCTTTGAAGAAGACGCGGAGGACATATGGACGATGCTTTATTTCACAATTTACTTTCGATAATATTTCGCACTCAGATTCTTCCATTCCCTAGCAACATGGACCAGATATTATTAAAAACCCTTCAGTACTGTTTTTCCATTTGCAACGCCCATAAAGAGGTGTGGTAGGTCGATGTAAAGATGTCCTTCTGTCGGTCTGTCGCCGCGATTGTAGCCTAAATTTGGTATGCAACCTTATCAACCTCAAAGAGTAGGTTAAATTGTAAAATGCAAGATTCCCATACAAACTCCCCATTTTTGGGGATTTTAGTCCGTCTGTCTTGCGTTTACAGCCGTAGATCTATCAATCTAAAATTTGGTATGAAAGCTTCTATCCTCAAATCGAAGGTTAAGTTCTACGATGTGAGGGATCATAAAAAAAAACTAATACCACTTCTCAGACAAACTTTGAGGGTGTACATCTGTCTGTCACCGGGATTACAGCCGAGAATAAGAGCTAACGAGCTGAAATTTATAATGCAATCTACTATCCTCTAAGCGGAGGTTATGTACTATGATGAGCAGGATCATACAAGAACTACTACCACTTCTCAGACAAACTTCCCATTTTTGGGGGTGTACATCTGTCTGTCCCCGGGATTACAGCCGTAGTTTAAGAGCTAACGAGCTCTAATTTGTGATTCAATCTTCTATCCTCTAAGCGGAGGTTATATTCTATGATGAGCGGGCTCATACAAGAACTACTACCAATTCCCATATAAAATTCCTACTTTTTGGGGTGTTCGTTTGGTATGGAGTCTTTTATCCTCTAAGCGGAGGTTGAGTTTTACAATGCGCAAGATTTGACAAAAACTGCTCCCACCTTCCATACAAACTCCCCATTTTAGGAGGTGAAGGGTATCTGTGCTTCGGCATAACCAAAGATAATTATCTTACTAGGAGGGTAGATATCATTTGATACAACCCAAAAGTGTAACACATAAAAGGAGTCACTTTAGACCCTAGGTTTTTTTTGACCCAAATTCGATTCATGACTTGTTAGGTCGTTTGAGTCATGTCCGTCTGTCTGTCTGGCTGTCCGGCTGGTACGCACGATAACTTTCAAAAGACGCATCTAAATAGTTTAAAACTTTCCATCAGTTAATATTTCCCCAAAATAGTTTGCAAATGGGCTAGATGGCCTAGCCCCCTCAGGTACCTCCCATACAAATATAAATTCCTCCAACTTAAGAAATCGAGTAAAAATATCAATATACCCAAATCGTACCCAAATTCAGTATATAGTATAGCCTTAGCAGGATAAAGTTTTGGAGAATAAAACTGGAAGTCTAGCCGCGCCCCATCTAGTACCTCCCACCCACATCTGATACCGTACACTTTAGAAATCGATTAATAATATTAATACACCCAACGCGATCGTGCCCAAAGCAAATTTTATGTTTTTACTAAGAGTGAGGGTACATGTAAGTCAGTTTACCCGACTGAAACTTTCTCACTTGGTGTTTTATATAAAACTTTCAATAAAAGTACACAAATATGTATGTATGACTGCAAAACATATGTGCATTAGTTTTGTTCGCCACTGTATCCAACTGCATATGCTCATACGCATGCAATTGCAGCGTAAAATTGCGTATGATGATAAAACAAAGGATTCAAAATGTTGAAAAAAAACAACAAGTAAAAAAGAAGTTTAAATCAAAAGCTTCACTACAGAGAGCCGTAAGCAAACACACACACACGAATGCAATTGTGCATACATATGTATATATGAGGGCAGACACACACGGGCGCAAACTTCATTGCCACCTCGTCTTAACGACAGCATTAAAGAAGAATGTTCGTCCTGTGTGCATATTTCGACGAAAGTATGTCTGTGTCTGTGCCTTTTTTGTCGTCTGCCTTATTTGTGAAAGCCTTTGTACGTCTGTATGTGGGATATGCTAAATAGAATTTTCCATAGAATTTATTCAGCTAGAGGTTAACTATAAGGGTTTTCTGTCTGTGTGTAATTCGTGCATACACTCGTGTGTATGCCTTTAGTGTCCTACTTGCTAAGCTGTCAATATTATATACATTGGTGCGCTTGCTGCCAACAACATTTTAAATATTTAACACACCACACACACGATTTTACTTAGTTGTTGTAGAAACATGTGTTTTTAGTCGATTTCAGTATTTGTTTTTTGTTGTTGTTGCCTAGCTTTTAAGAGAAAATCCTTTACTAGGACTTGCAGGTTTGTTGCTGTTGTTGATGTTGGCACTTTCCTAGCTGCTGCTGTTGTTGTTGTTGTTTCAATTTCTTAACCATCATGTCTGCGTCTGTGGTGATGCCGACCAGTCCCTCTGGTGCGCGTGTACTGCAGCTCTTTCAAATGTGTCTGATAGGCAGTAGTTGAGAAAATTATATTAAATGGCCTGATCTTAGATCTAAGTGGCAGGAGTACAAACAATACTCAGCATTTATTGTGGTGGAAGTGTTTAATACCACACAACGTTTCAGTGATTTACTCTTTTTTGATGTTTAAAGCTCACGGGGATGCTTTATGGTAATTTGCCGCCTCTAGTTGCATGTTAGAGATGACAAAGCGTTCAATAATATTACACGAAATCAGAAAACGATAAAGATGACCAAATGAAGATGTTATAATAGATAGATGTATAGTTGTCATAGATGTCAAATACAACTGGTTTTACGTTTTACTGTATTATCATAATAAATTTTAGTCTTAACGTCAGATCGTGGCTTTCACGCTCTATGAAGAGGGGTAATTTTTAAAAAAAAAAAACAAAACGGCCGAAATTTGTGACCGAGTCATCGAAAATTGGGTTGCCCGCGGTGGCCATATGAACGAAGACGAGTTCCATTCATAAATGTTTTAATTGTATTTCAAGTTGATCATAAAGTTTTGCAAACATCTCAAATGGTTTGAGTTTCATTTAAAAAAAAAGTTGTCAAGTCCTGAACTATATTTAACGTCTTGAGAAGTTTCTTTTAGAAATTATTCGAAAAATTTTAATTTTTGTGGAAGTTTACTTATTTGTATAGAATACTGGTACAATCAGGTACAGGGCCAGCAAAACGTAAGTAAACCTTTACCTTGTTACATACGTATGTAAAACTTTTTGGGTGCATACGGTCATTTGTATGAAATGCACTAGGAGGGGTATGGCAAAAATTTTGATTTTGTGAGGTTTTATCTACTAGTACAAGATAATAAAATCGACCAAAATTTAGGCTTCCTCCAATTGATCGTTTGGTAGTTATGGGATTAATACAAATTCTCCTAAAATAAGTCAATTTGTGTCAGAGGTACCAAAAGGGATCGGTCAATATAATCCATATCCATTCCTGACTCTAACTTCAATAAGCATGGATCTAACGCAAAATCAGACTTAATACTAAAAAATAGTTATGCATGTAGTGATATGAGGGTGATTTCGGTCATATGTATATGTATAGGAGATACCAGAAGTGCTTTGACAAAGGTTGCGGTTTTCTGAGGATTTGTCCGCTATTACAAGATTATTAAACTGAAATATTCAAATATCCTCCAGTTGTCCGATTGGAAGTTATGGACGAAATATTTATTATACAAAAATATTTAATTGTATACTAGTATCATAGGTACCGGAAGGGGTAGGGCTATTCTGCCCATTAACAATTCCATTACTTTTTTTTGAAAAATATTAGTACTGATAAATGTTCATAAGGATCGGTTAAGGTTAACTCGAGTTGTCCTGCCTACCAGCCAGCCAGACAGAAGGACATAAAACGGTCTTAAGATACTTGTCACCTCTACATCGTTACGCTTTTTCATGTACCAAATGATATACATATACCCTTATATCTAAGTGTGATGGTATAATAATAGTAATGATAATAACACTAGTATATGTGTAAACAAACAGAGTAAGAAAGTTCCTGTCAGGTAAACCGACTTACATATATCCTCACCCTCAGTAAAAACATAAAGTTTGCTAGTATAAAATTTTTTCTGTCTGTATAGGAGGACCAAAAGGGGCGTGGCTAGACTTCCAGATTTTTTCCCCAAAGTTTTATTCTATTATGGCTTTACAAAATACAGAATTTGGGCACGTTCGCGTTGGGAGTATTGATATTAGTACTCGATTTCTGAAGTGGGCGGAATGGTACATTTGTATGGGAAGTACCAGAAAGGGTGTGGCTAGACCTCCAATTTTTTATCCAAAACTTTATCCTGCTTTGGGTTTACTAAATGCAGAATTGGTGCACGATTACGTTAGGTGTATTGATATTATTACTTGATTTCTAAACTGGGTGGATTGGTAAATTTGTATGGGAGGTACTAAAAGGGGCATGGCCAGACTTGAAGTTTTTTCTCCTAAACGTTATCCTGTTATAGATTTACTATATACAGAATTTGGGCACGTTGAATGTATTAATATTTTTATAATATGTCGAAAGTGTGCAGAATAGTATATTTATATGGGACGTACCAGAAAGGGGCGTGGCTAGACTTCCATTTTTTTGGAAACTTTATCCAGTTATAGATTTACAAAATACAGAATTTGTACACGATCGCGTTGGATGTATAGATATAATAACCTGATTTCTAAAGTGGCGGAATGGTACATTTGTATGAGAGGTACTAGAAGGGGTGTGGCTAGACCTCCAATTTTTTATCCAAAACTTTATCCTGCTTTGGGTTTACTAAATGCAGAATTGGTGCACGATTACGTTAGGTGTATTGATATTATTACTCGATTTCTAAAGTGGGTGCAATGGTAAATTTGTATGGGAGGTACAAGAAGGGGATGGCCATGTAGCCCCTATGCGATCCCGGAAGTGGTTTTGAGAGAATATTCTTCTTTTCTTATGATGTTATAACAAAACGTTAGTTTCCTCTGCCGGACATATAATTGATTTTCTGTACTTCACCAATTTCTGATACCAAGTTTGAAGATGTTTATTTACATTTGGTTCTTCTAATGAAGTCTTGGTCTTTTCCTAGCCTGAACCGTCACCGGGTTCGTATTCAAAATGGTTTTTAAGCTGGAGCATCTTTTAGTTCATTCAGCTTGTGGTTCTTAGATAGACTTAACGAAGGATTTTTCTCTCAAACACTCCAAGTAGTGCCTCGTCTGCTTTCGCAAGTACCCACGCTTCTGAGCCATATAGCAGCTCTGGTAGTGTCAGTGAGTATGATTTTAGTCTGACGAGAGGTGGCCTTAAGTGTAAACAGCTTACTTAGTGCCTGGACCGGTCGTGGCATAGTGGTTAGAACACGCCACTACCATGCGGGTGATCACAGGTTCAACTCCTGGCTTCAGCCATCTTAAAAGATAAAATATAAATAAATGTTTCTCTCATCGTCGGCTCCCCTCGAATGTTGTCGACAGCAACTTCGCAGTATTAGAGTCGAGTCAATCGGCGTGTCTAGTAAGAGCTTCTCAAACAGTGACGTTTGCATTCGTCGATAAACAAGTAGATGCCGGTAGTTGTGAATCTAAAAATAGAAGCGTGTTAATTCACAAAAACGCGAGAAGCGTTCCCATACCTCATTCATGGGTTGTAAAGGGAAATTAATTTTTTTTTTAGTGCAAAGTAGCATCCATTAGCCAGGATTGTTCTTTTTTTTTATCTTAAAACTGATTTTGTTTGTTTTGTTTATGGCATTACCGAGGTAGAAAAACTCTAGAAAACTCACTGAATAAATACAAAAACAACGATGACTCACTGACTACTTTAAAGTTGTAGTTTTCATAATAATAATAATATAAACCCATGCAAACCTTCAAAACAATTGGTAACGTTTTTCGAAAGTAATCGTGTATACCGGCCGAACAGACAGACAGACGGACATGGATCAAAATACTTATAACGTCAGGAATCAAAAGTGGTTCAAAGAAACCTAGGGTCTATATGACTCCTTTTACGTGTTACACTTTTAGGTCATATCAAAAGATTTATGCCATCCTGCTCGTAGTGTGAGTGTATAATAATAACAACGTTTTGGCCATGTTTATTTCCCAGACTGGCTGGACAGCATTTGGCCTCGATAACACTAACTATTATATGCATACATATCTTTGCTCAAATCTGTTGCAAAATAAACCCATCTGAATATCACGAAATGTAACAAAAAGTTATCAATCAATAAGTTTATAGGATGACCGAATAAAGTGGAATATTACTTATAGTAATCATACGCCACCATATAACAATATAACAAAAGAGCCCTAAACCTGACAAATTTCCCTATACGATACTACTTATTAACTTCAAGTCCATTTTTAATTATAATGGCATGTTACTTGACAAAATGAATGATGGAGAACTTCTTCTTTCTGGTGCTACTTTCACTTGCAGTTCTCAGAATTGAGTCCCAAAATCATTTGTGTACTGTGTAATGTATGGACATATGAATTGTGTTTCTTAAGGTGGATTTTTGGACTTTTTCTATGTTATTGTTTATGTTAAAAAAATATACTTTATTGACATCCGTTTTATCTATCGTTTTAAAAATTACAAAAGTAGAATTAATAGTCAATAATGTCAAGAAATTTTGTCACAAAAATTTAAAAGCACCTTGAAAATCGAATCAAATTTACCGGACTATTGAGTAATGGCTAATGTGGTGACATATTTATAAATCCTCTCAGAGAATCTTCCTTTTTACAAATGCATCTCGCATAGCCTCATCTACGCTTAAAGTAAGTGGATGAGCGAATGAATTCCCCCTACTTGTATGTGCATGGACATACATAAAAATGACATTTGTGTCTCCCTTCTCACACTTTTGTATATATTTTGAATGTACATTTTTTTGAACGGTTTATTGTGCATTGAGAATGTTTTTTTCGGCATTGGTTTTTTGTTAATTCTGTCATTACTATACATTGTCGTTTTTTTTTTACATTTCACTCATGTATTATTATACTAAAGAGAGTGGTGTAGGGAAGGTTATATACAAATAATATATGCATTTACTTATATACATATTATATACATGTATTACATACATCAGTACACACGCACTTTCCAAATTATATACTGTACATGTTGTTTTTATACAAACAAGTAGGTGCGTGTGTGTGTGTGTGTGCGTATATGTACAACATGTTTACTTTATATATAGAACTCACACATACATGTGTACATAGGAGACCATATTTGTCCTCCTGACGATTATCGTCTGTGTTGTTTTTATTGTACGTGTATCATTATTATTTTGGTGGATTAAACATTTTCACTGGTAGGAAAAATCATAACACTGCAAGGGACGTTGGATGAAATAAAGACAACATTAACGTTAACGTTAACAATTGCTATATAAATACGCACATACAGAGTACATCAATAGATACGCATTTTTTTTTATATATATATACTACTAGTAGGTATATAAAAATAAAATTTTCAAACGTATTGCTGAAATTGTATCCATGTGCGTAGTTATGTACATAATATGACATTGTCTACTGTTTGTGGTTTCACAAAGAGACATTAAGTTTTCTGAGGCTTAAATGGGGATACAAAATTGTGTATAATCAAAGTTTAACTTGGCAAATAAATTGATATTTAAAATTGTGAATATTTCTACCAACCCAGTATTGATATGAGTTCAGTGCAAGAACATTTTTTTGAATCCTTTAATATTCTTGTTCGCAGCGTGCGAGTTTGAACTTGAAGAAAAATTCTAGAAATTATCGATTAGTTGATCCCAGTTTCTGTAAATTTTGGCTGGGAATCAAGACCACTGTTGTTTCAAGCGTAAAAGTTGGTTAGCATAGAAATTTCGGATACGACTTTACAGATTTTTCATTTAAATTGTACTTTGCACTCCATTAAAACGGTACAACATTTGTCAGTTCAATGATTTGGGACTCAATTTTGAGAAATGCATGTGAAAGTAGCCCGAAAATTAAGAACTTCTGCATTATGCGTTTTGTCAACACAGTACAACATTTTTCAACTCATTGATTTGGGAGTCAATTCTGAGAACTGCACGTGAAAGTAGCCGCAAAAAGAAGAAGTTCTGCATCATTCACTTAAATTTTTCATTCATCAAATGATTTTGAACTGGGTTTATTTTGTACCAGTTACAATAAAACTGTTGTACTCCGTGGCGTATGATATTACTTATGATAATCATACGCCATCATATAACAATATAACAAAAGAACCTATACGATACTTACTAACTTCAAGTCGACATTAAATTATTATGGCATGTATCGTGACAAAACATATGATGCAGAACTTCTTCATTTTGGGGCTACTTTCACGTGCAGTTCTCAAAACTGAGTCCCAAAATCATGTGTTGTACTGTGTAATGCGTCATTTTGTCAAACTCCTTCAAGTACCCTTTTGTCATTTGTTACTTTGTGATTATTTTCATTATAAATTTTCTACGATACTTTTATGTATAAAAAACGTTCTGTATTAAGCAGTGACTAGTTTAGCCACTATTTGCATCTTATGATATTGATGAATGTTGTCGTTGTTATCATGCCTTCTCCTTCATGTTCCATTTTGAATTGTTTATGCCAGTAAATGTCCTCAGTAAGATGAGATGTCTAGCCATTATCCTTACTGAACGTACATTGTGCAAAACGTTTGACATACATATGAATATATGTATGTATGTACATATATGCATTGGTTTGAGTTTGTGCGTTTGCTGCAACTATTATATCAAGAAGCTTTGTATAAATAAGACATCACATATGGAAGTCTTACAAGGACATCTGCATGAAACTGTGTATATGCACAAGCAACATGCGTATTGATATTCCCCTTTATTTCGTCTTGGTATTGTTGGTTGGTTTGGAGAGAACTAAATGCGCTCGATATTTGCTATTGCATTTGAATACACCAAGAAATTGTACATTTCTAAGCACTCATTAAATGACATTGCATATGCATAGATTTTCAAATTGTCGAAGCAAAAATTTAAACAGTATGTAGAATTTATATTCAACGCTAAATTAATTTGCAAAATCATTTTGAAAATTTGATGGAAATGTGGAGTTTAACATCAATTTTATGTACTAAGCATGCGCCCCTCTCTCGATGGGCAAAGATCCAACTCTACCGGATACTGATCATATCTGTCTTGTTCTAAGGCGCAGAATACTGGGTAATGACTCTGGTAAAGGACACTGATGGATGAATTTCTGTTGCTGCCAAATAAGAAGAGAAATGTTGGAACCGTGAATGTTAGGATTATTGGCAAACGTTATGGATCGAACCATCAAAATCGTGAAAAATAGAGTTTCGACAAAAATAATTCGACTTTAATTTAAGGACTATACATACATATTAGAAACACCTTGTGTTTAAGCGCCCATGACGTAACCGACGCTTAAGTATATCCCCTCCTAAAGTATCTTAATGTAACCACAAAAGCTCTCTCTCTCCCTTTGAATTATATTTTTATACCATCACCCTTAGGGATGAGGGTATATATCATTTGATACGAAAAAAAGTGTAACGCATTAAAGGAGGCGAGTTAGACCCCAAGTATCTTAAGACCAAATTCGTTTCAGAACTTTTTAAGAAGAATGAGCTATGTCCGTCTGTCTGGCTGGCAGGCTGGCTGGCTGGATGGCTGGTCAGCAGGATAACTCGAGTACACCTTAACGGATCGGTATGAAAATTTACCAGTATCAATATTTTTCAAAACGAACTTATGGGATTGTAAATGGGCTGAATAGCCCCACCCCTTCTGGTACCTCCCATACAAAATTACCTATTTTTGGAAAATTAATATTTCTTCCATAACTTCCAAACGGACAATAGGAGGATGTTTGAATTTGGTCAGTTTATTTATCTTGCAAAAGTAGACAAACCCTAAGAAAACCGAAACCTGTGCCCCACCCATTCTGGTACCTCCCATACAAATGACCGAATTGACCCTTATAGTTTTACATATATATCTTTTTTGTAAGTAAACTGAGATCACTCAAATTTTGCATATGATGTTTGCATATGAAAACTGAACTCAGAAATAAATATGAACTATATCGGTTCACGCCTTCTGGTACCTCCCATACAAAATTACCTATTTTCGCAAATTTAATATTTCTCCCATAACTTCCAAACGGACACTTGGAGGATAATGACAAAAGGTCGCTTAATATATCTTGCGATAGGAAGCAAAACCTCAGAAAACCTAACTGTTTGACGCATCCCTTCTGGTACCTCCCATACAAATTCCCGATTTCACCCTCACAGTCCTACATACATATCTTTTTTTGTAAGTACAATTAATTCAGTCAAATTTGGCGTAACTTGTACAGTTATGAATATTTGAATCAGGAATGAATATGGATTATATCGGATCACCCCTTCTGGTACCTCCCATACAAAATTACCTATTTTTGAAAAATTAACATTTATCCCATAATTTCTAAACGGAAACTTGGGGGGGTAATGAAAATTGGTCAATTAATTTATCTTGTGATAGGAAGCAAAACCTTACAAAACATAACTATTTGACGCACCCCTTCTGGTACCTCCCATAAAAAATACCGAACATACCCCCATAGTTTTAAATACATATATTTTTGTAAGTACAGTGAATACAGTCGAATTTTGCGTTAGTTGTACAGTTATGATAATTTGAATCAGGAATGAATATGGATTATACCGGATCACCCTCTGGTACCTCCCATACAAAATGACCTTGTTTAGAAAATTAATATTTCTCCCATAATTTCTAAACTGTCACTTGGAGGATAATCAAATTTGGTAATTAATTATCTTGTAATAGGAATTATAATTGGGTGATGGTATTTATCAGTCAGTTTACCTGACTGAAATTTCTGTACTGGTTTTATATATGTATAAGTAATAAAAGGTATCGAGATCGCTCCTTAGCGATCTCTTAGTCAGTTGCTTACTTCAACCCAACCCGCGCAGTCATTACTCTTTCCCTTATACTGTCAGATATTTCTGGAAATTTTCGGATTATTTGCCAGAGTTACTTCAGAAAAATCCAAAAGACCTTTCGAAATTTTTCGAAATTTTCCTTAGATATCTGACCGAATTCTGACCGAAAAGTCCGCACAAGTTTACGAATTTCCCCGGAAATTTCGGTCCGAATTCTTTTCAACCACCCATACAACTTTCGGACAAAATGCTGACTTTCTGTCAGACATCTGACCGAATTCAGAGAAAATGGTTTGCTGGGAATGTACGAATAGGTTTTAAGCATTCTGTTTACATACGAGCATATGGTTAAGAACTTTGTAATATTTTGAATTTTTTTCTCCTTTTTTTTGTTGATCCAAAAAGTGTGTGTGCAATTTTGCTCTTGTTATTTTGTTGTTGCTAAATTTCATTTGTATTCCTTTAGAATGAATGCATAGAAACTCAAAGAACATGCACATATACATGGACACACAAACACACACACACATGCACACACATAGAAACAGTCGAACGAACAACACACATAGGCTAAAAATCCCAGCCATATAGTCACAAGTGCAACCACAGAGGCACAGACAGTCACATTAAGTGTGGGTGTATTTCTTTTTGCAACAGAAAAATTCTGGTAAGGGTGAGTTTTCAAATGTGCATTATTGCTGTTGCTGAGTTTTGTTCATTAAAAAACTAACAACAACGACATGAAATACCATCGCTCTGTCTCTTTCTATGATATTTAGGCATATTTAAAGCTCTATGATTGGCCGAAAACTGAAACTATATTTTAGGCTGTTGCCTTGTTTTATGCAATACGAACGAACTAATAAATGTTAATTTAACAATTTGGTAAAACGAATAACTTCTGATGATAGTTAAGTTGCATATAAGATTTGAGCTGCTCATTGATAGCACAAATTTCTTTGACGAAAGTGGTAGAAATCGAAATGAAATCCATATTTATATTAAGTACATCGAAATCAAGTAATATTTGTAGCTATATATTAATACATAATATGTATGACATATAAAAATGTATGTCATAAACAAAAAATATTAGAAATTAAAATTTTAGGCTTTTTTCTGTGAAATTATTGCTTAGGACGACGTTATGGAGAAAAGTGGAAAATTATTAACAGGTGGCGCTATAGGCGGTGATAATTTATGTTTTAGCTCACGTATGAGTAATATGATAAATATGGGCTACATAAATATTAATCATTCGTAAAGAACAACTCTAAAATCTATTCTAATATAAAGTAGGGATGTAACGAACGTTCGCTTTCGAATATGCGAATGCGAATTATTCGCATCGTTTTGTACATTCGCTTCCGCATTCGCATTCGTATAAATATATATTTCAATATTCGCATTCGCATTCGCTTTCGCAAAAAAAATATTCCAATATTCGCATTCGCATTCATAGAAGTAATAGTAATAGTGAGACTGATGACGACATGCAAGAGATTACGTTTTCAGTCTCTCATGCAAAAAAATTGTTAGCTGAATACAATAAAGAAAAAAAATCACTTTTCAGAAGATCCTTTATTGTGGTGGAAACGAAACAGCTCGAAATACCAAAAGTTAGTACATTTGGCACGCCAGTTCTTAGCTACGCCTCCGGGAAGTGTTCCCAGCGAACAGTTGTTTAGTGGAGCTGGACTTATCTATGATCCACTAAGAACTAGATTACATAGCGAAAAAGCAGCGAAGCTTCTTTTTGTTAAATACAACTTGGCTCTACTAAACATTAAATACTGAATACGTTACAGTTTTCGAAAGTAAATAAAATTATTGTTTATTACCTTAAAGACTGAATTTCTGAGAATTATATATATTTTTGTTTTACTTTGAAATCAATATTTTATGCTTAATTACTTAACTGGAATACATATTTTTATTTGAAAATTCAAACAGTAGGAATGATACTAAATTATTCGTTTACGTAAACCATTTTTTGCCATTCGATAAACTATTTTGGAATATTCCCTTTCGCTTTCGCATTCGCAAAAACCAAAAATAAGTATTCGCATTCGCAAAAAAAAATATTCCAATATTCGCATTTGCATTCGCATTCGCTAAAGCACATTCGTTACATCCCTAATATAAAGCAGCACAGAAATTTCAGTCAAGTAAACTGACTGATAACTAACATCACCCAATATAAGATATTGTTTACGTCTTGAGTGTCAAATAGTTAGGTTTTCTGAGGTTTTGCCTCCAATCACAAGATGATTTTTCTGAACGATTTTCATTAAGCTCCATGTTTCCGTTTTGAAGTTATGGGAGAAATACGTTTAGATCCAGTAGGTGGCATTATGATATGTATACTTTTTATACCTTTACTCTACGGATTGAAGGGTATATATCATTTGATACGACCCAAAAGTGTAACATCTAGAAGGTGTCACTTTAGACCCTACGATTCTTTGAACCAAATTCGATTTATGACTTTTTAAGTCGTTTGAGCCATGTCCGTCTGTTGTCTGTTTGGCTGTCTAGCTAGTACGCACGGTAACATTCGAAAGACACAACCAAATGTTTTGAATCTTTGCATGGGTTAATATTTCCCAAAACTACTTATGGTATTGAAAATGGGTAATATGGCCACGCCTTTTTTGGAACCACTTTAGAAATCGAGTAATAATATCAATTCAATACAATCGAGTAATCGATTGTGTACAAATTCGGTATTTAGTAAAGCTATAACAAGATAAAGTTTTGGAGAAAAAAACTGGAAGTCTACTCACGCCCCATCTGGTACCTACCAAACCTATCTTGTACTGCCCACTTTAGAAATCGATTAATAATATTAATACACCCAACGCGATCGTGACCAAATTCTTTATTATATTAAGCTATAACAAAATAAAGTTTTTGGAAAAAATTGGAAGTCAAACCAAGTCTAACCCATACACTGTTTCAAAGAGGTATACTGGTGGATCTCTCGAGTTCGCGGGGTCGCTACTCCCGAAAGACACACTGTTGTGAAAATAAACCTCTTTGAAACAGAGGTATACTGGTGGATCTCTCGGGTTCGCGGGGTCGCTACTCCCGAAAAAGACACACCTAGTGGCCTTCTATAGCTCTGTGGAAGCGACGTAGAAGGTGCCGGGATCGATTCCCGTCCAGGGCACTGGCCAAAATCAACATCGATGAAAAATTACTTTTTCAAATACTTTCGAGTTCTCCAGCCAACAAAACTCATCCTAAATGCTTCCACTACAAAAATCCAGATTGCGCAAGGATCAAGGAAAATGATTTATCAATATCTCATATAAATCAACAAGCTAGCTGGCGCCATCTTTGGTGGAATTTGGCGTAAAACTCACAACAACAACACCTAACAATCCTTGATACAAACCTTGTTATCTACAAAGGAACGAACAGAGTTGCCAACAATGATCGTATGATAATCGGATTATATGCCCGATCGAGTGCCGATAAATAGAAAATCAGTATAAAGAATTATCACCCCAGCTACCACCAGCTGTTACAACAACAACAGCTAGTATACCTCTTTCTGGTTCCGCTGGTCGAAAAGATGGTAGTTTTGAAGTATTTCTTTACGAGCTCCCACCGAGGAGTACCGAGGCGGTACTACGAGGGGCCAGGGTACCTAGTGTTGTTTCCTACCTACACTTCTAGGTCAAATGGGTAAGGATCCACTTCGGTGCTATCACATAGCGGCTATGGTGCACAACCAATTGGTAAAGTGAAAGTTTGATGTCAGAATTGCAATTGAGTGTACTTTGAAACCATACGAGACTGGCATTTCTCATTGTACATATAAAATATTTCTTTTTGATTGAATGGCGTTGTATTCTTAACGAGGATATTAGAAAACTCCAAACCTAAAACAAGGGTGCAACTTATCTGCGGTATAGTAAGTGCTTCATATCATCTTTGAGTTACAAATTAAGTCAAATTATGCATTTCTCAAAAAATAAATGTATGTTTGTTTTAGACTTGCTGGGCCTGCGCAGGCAATGATCATTACTAGTGGTATAGTTGTAAGCTTGTCTGACTGTTGTTAATACACTCAGCCATCCTTGCTCCTTGTGATGGTAGCGTGTAAAGGTCTGTATATTATTATGGCCTATATCCGGATGATCAGAGTTGTCAGCAGTAGCCAGCCGAATTTGGAACCTCGGTTCCTAGCTAGATGCCGGCGTAGCCATCAATTGTGACGTTAAGATGAAGATGGATTAATTATGGTAAAGAAAACAAGTGCTTTATCACTTAAAGTAGCGAATAATTCCCACTGATAATTTTGTCAGTCAATTTGGTACCCCCACAAAAGATATATGAACGATTTAAATATCCTAGCAAGTAAATGGAACTAGATCCGGGCCATAACGGCGGCTTTACAATGAGGTGGAGCTTAGCATGGAATTAGGCCTTCACGGGTTGGTATTCCGTAAAACAATGCCAAATCTGTGCATAATTATAAAAAATGGGTATATGCACGTTGCTTAAATATTTTTAATCATATATCTGAGAAACTGTCATATCGAAGTTCAGCAAACTTTATTGGCAGGCATTGCTATAAGCTTGCTTAGTCAAGCCGTAAGTACGTGTCGTAGGCGCCTCCCATATCAAATACCAGCACAAAGTTAATAATCACTTCCAAGCACAGTACAAAATTTTTAGGCTCATTGATTTGAAAGCAGCCCCTAAAATAAGAACTTCTGCATCATTCGCTTTGTCAAGTTGGCTACATTAATTATTTTATTTGCCATACGTTTTTTTTTGCTCAAGTAAGATTTTTAGCACCTTTTCTATATTTTAACACTCATACGTAAGTCTGTATTCAGTTTAATTGAATTTAATAATGATGATTAGATTAATTACTAATAAGATACGAGTATATTACAAATTTCAATATGTATTTGCTTAATATATGTACAATGTACAAATTTTATTTTATATTACATTCACTACCTAGTTTGTACATTGACACAAAATACATTTAAATGGACGTCGAACTTTAAAAAACAAATACAAGTATGTGTAAACCATAAGTCAATGGATATGTAATTTCCTGTGAAATGTTAGCATTTTATAAGAAACAATAGATACATAGAGATAACAACCACCGGAATAGAGTGAAATGTATTATTACACAAAAAAGTTATTTATTACTTTGCAGCTTAAGAGGTCCTTAGGATATTTACTAGCTATTCTATAACCGGTTTGACCGAAATTACGTACATATTTTATTCTTAAATGGACATGAGTGTATACCAGAGCTTGCGTTCAATGAAGTCAATGGCAACGTGTTTTGCGTTGGGAACAATATGGTAACGGCTACAAGGCAATGGTTAGTGCATATACCTCAAATGTCTTTCTAAAGCACTAAATATAGAACACTTTGATTCTAATCATCGAGCGTACCTGCCTTTAGCCAAATCGTGTTTATGAGCTGGTGTATGCACGTTGCTAACTCATCGCCACCATCCTTCCTTAAATACTCTGTCGGCTGTACATCGGCTCCCGAAACTTTATTATTTTAAAGGCGTCTAATTGCCGTGCGGATCTCGTTTTGGCTCGGTGTCCAAAGAGGTGATAGTGGTTGTTGTATATATAGTATATTGTATATAGTTGTTAAAAAAACCAGTAAGAAAATTTCAGTCGGGCAAACCGACTTATGTATATCATCACCCTCAGTAAGGCAAAAAAAATTTCTATTATATTGATATTATTACTCGAATTCTCAAGTGGGCGGAGTGGTACATTTATATGGGACGTACCAGAAGGGGCGTGTCAAGACTTCCAGATTTTTTCTCCAAAACATTATCATGTTAAAGCTTTACTAAATAGGTCCGTTAATAATATTAATAGATTTCTAAAGTGGGCGGTACCAGATGAGTATAGGAGGTACCAGAAGGGGCGGCTAAACTTCCAGTTTTATTCTCAAAAACTGTTTCCTGCTAAAGCTTTACTAAATGCAGAACTTGGGTACGATCGCGTTGGATTTATTGATATTATTACTCGATTTCTGAAGTAAGCGGAATGATGCATTTGTATGGGAGGTACCATAAGGGGCGTGTCTAGACTTCCAATATTTTTTCCACAACTTTATACTGTTATAACTTAACAAAATACATAAATTGAACACGATCGGGTCGAGTATATTGATATTATAACTCCATCTCTAAAGTGGGCGGAGTGGTACATTTGTATAGGAGGTACCATAAGGGGCGTGTCTAAACTTCCAATATTTTTTCCAAAACTTTATCATGTTAAAGCTTTACTAAATACAGAATTTGGTCACGATCGCGTTAGGTTCGTTAACAATATTAATCGATTTCTAAAGTGGGCGGTACCGGATGAGTATAGGAGGTACCAGAAGGGGCGTGGCTAAACTTCCAGTTTTATTCCCAAAAACTGTATCCTGCTAAAGATTTACCAAATAAAGAATTTGAGTACGATCGCGTTGGATTTATTGATATTATTACTCAATTTCTTAAGTAAGCGGAATGATGAATTTGTAGGGGAGGTACCAGAAGGGGCGTAGCTAAACTTCCAATATTTTTTTCCAAAACTTTATCCTGTTATAACTTAACAAAATGCATAATTAGGGCACGATCGTGTTGAGTGTATTAATATTATACCTCCATCTCTAAAGTGGGCGGAGTTGTACATTTGTATGGGAGGTACCAGAAGGGGCGTGGCTAGACTTTCAATTTTTTCCAAAACTTAATCCTGTTATAGCTTTACTAAATATAGAATTTGGGAACGATTAAGTTCGATGTATTGATATTATTGCTCGATTTCTAAAGTGGGCGAAATTGTACATTTGTATGGAAGGTACCAGAAGGGGCGTGGTCATGTAGCCCATTTTCAATACCGTAAGTAGTTTTGGGGAAATATTAAATAGTGAAAAATTTTAAAACATTCGGTCTTTCGAAAGTTATCGTGCGAACCAGCCGGACAGACAGATGGACAGACAGACAGACGGACATGACTCAAAAGACTTAAAAAGTCATGAATCGATTTTGGTTCAAAGAAACTTACGGTCTAAAGTCACTCCTTCTATGTGTTACACTTTTGGGTCGTATCAAATGATACATACCCTCATCCCTAAGGATGATGATATAAAAATCCAGAACCGCCGATTTCCGGTTAATGTAAAAAACCCGGTTTCAGTTATACCACAACACCGCACACTTTATCTAAAACATATTGCAATACATAACACCGCACCTCCCCTCACCCAGCACATTCATAGTCGTACATCTAATTTGATGTATCCATTTAGTATGTATGACTTTGTATAAGCTGTTAGCATACATATGCATGCACATACATATATATATATATATATATATGCGCATCTAGTATCGTACTATGTGCATACGTCACGACAACAGGCAATGTGCAACAGGCTGCTAAATCCAATCTAAATAAAAAACTATTAAATCTAATACCAACAAACTATTTACAATTCATTCAGTCGTTTATTCATTCATTCATTGAATTCGGAAATTCAATTTAGGACCTGCACACACACACGCACACACACACAACTACGCCCCAAAACCGGCAACCGACAAGAGGGATATTGAATTTTGTTATTTTTATACTTCAACAATAACAACAAAAGCACTTTCATCCAAACACACAAAGTGGCGAAAATTTCATGGGTAGTAGACAGACGGCACAGCACAGCATTGCTAGCGCACAGCTCAAACAGTAACTGCTTGCTTGCTGGCTGGCTGTCTGCCTGTCTGTATATCTATCTATCTGCCTTGCCTGATGGTGTGGCAAACTCATTGACTGGCTGGCTATATGCAGCAGTCAGTATCATAGTACACAACCTGCTGCAACAGCAGCCAGAAACCGCCACAAAACTCTGCACACAGAGGATTGCACGGATTGCTATGACTGCTTCTATATGTCAGCAGCAGCAGCAGCGTACAATGTGGATTCTTGTGTGTTGAGTATTGGTTTGGCAAAAAGTGTATGCAATCAAATAGTAGTTTGTTGGTAATATTGTTATTGCTATTGTTGTATATTACTATATTTTGGAGTTGTTCAAATAAACATCCGCACACGAGTGTCATGCTTCTCCTCACAACAGCCTGTTGCATAAAACGTTAGACACACACACTCATGCAAACACACACACATAAATTGAATATCTCTATACATAAACCTAAATAAATAGAAGCATACAACTAAACTTCATTTACTAGAAAAATCATTTGAAAAATTTAGATGCGCACACAAACATACGTATAGAATTCATTCATAAAAATGCACAAGTATACATATGTATGTATGTGTGTATGTCGTAGCTGTCGGCATTTGCTGTTGTTGCAGATTTCATAAAATTTTTTTCGCGGATCAAGTTCTATGACAATTGTTGCATCCTTTATGATGTCTTAATCATGACAGCGTTTTAAACTATTAGATTTTTTTTGGCAACAATGCGGATGATTTTTTAAGCAATTGACAACTACTTGCAGTTAATCGAATAAATGAAATTTACACAGTGCAATAAATATTTGGGTGAGGAATAAATACTTAACGGAACGAAAGCCTTAGTTAAGTATATTAAAATCAAGGAGGACAGATCTGTTCTAAGTCGAACTTATTTTGACTGCCAGGTGATGTTTTCAGTTTAACCTAAAATAAAGTTTGAATAGGTCCTAAGAATCTTCGATTCTTATTGTTTATTTTACACAGTACAACACATGATTTTGGATCTCAATTCTGGAAACTGCACGTGAAGGTAGCCCCAAATTGAAGAAGTTCTGCATCATTCGTTTTGTCAAGTTACATGTTATAATAATTTAATATCGATTTGAAGTTAGTAAGTATCGTTTAGGGGAATTTGTCACGTTTTAGGCTCTTTTGCTATATTGTTATATGGTGGCGTATGATTATCATAAGTAATATAATACGCCACGGAGTACCGCAGTTTTATTGTAACTGCTTTAAAATAAACCCAGTTTAAAATCAGTTGATGAATGGAAAAGTAAAACTGTTGCTTATGTAGGGAAACGTTATATGAACAGATTAAAGGAATTGTAATTCTTAATTTTTTAAAATTTGTTTCAGCTAAATCGGACTAGTGGTTCTCGAGTTATGTCAAACAAAAGAGCCTAAAACGTGTCAAATTCCCTTATACGATACTTACTTACTACTTAAAATCTATATTAAATTAGTACGGCATGTAACTTGACAAAACGAATGATGAAGAACTTCTTCTTTTTGGGGCTACTTTTACGTGCAGTTCTCAGAATTGAGTCCCAAATCAATGATCTGAAAAATGTTTTACTGTGTTATTTTAGATACCAGATATTTTGAATGAAATTTAACGAGATTTTTTTTTTTGTGAAACTTTTTAACTGTCTGCTCTTTGCGTTTCCTTTTTGTCCTTGTTTTCAAAAATTTAAATGTTTATCAAAAATACTGCTTAGAAAATGTTACTTCGTGAGCTCAAAGACCAAAAATCTCCGTGTTTGCCAATGTCAGATTCGGTATACATCTTATGGTTCATTCGACGTCGATACTGTTCGCTAACAACAATGTGTCCCGAACTCACAGATTCTTGGTTCATTGAAATACTTAGGTTTTTTTGATTCCTTCTATTCTACACCTGAGAAGGCTGCAGTCACATCTCGCAGTTTTTAGCCGATCATGTATACGTCAAGTAGCATATGGATTTTTTGAATATCGTCCCACTCGTGTTTATCGCAGCTTTCCTCATTATTATCTCCATCACAATGTCGAAGAGGTCGCACGATTGACTGGCGCCTTGCCTTAGGCCTCTTCTGCTATAAAATGACTCAATAGGGTCCTTTTCAATTTTCACTGAAGACTTTGTTTTAGTTAGGGTCATTCCGCAGAGGCGTATCAGCTTCGCTGGAATACCAAACTCAGCCATGGCTTCAAGTAGTTTCTGCCGTGTCGGGCTATCGAAGGCAGCTTCATAGGCAACGAAAAGGTGGTATGTTTCGACCTATTTTTCGTGAGTCTTTTCCGGGATATGCCGCAGTGTGAATATCTGGTCAGTTGTTGATTTACGGGACCGGCCATGGCATAGTGGTTAGAACACGCGACTACCATGCGGGAGATCGCCGGTTCAAACCTGGCTCCAGTCATCTTAAAAAAAAATTGTTCTTTCATTGTCGGCTCCCCTCGAATGTTGTTGACAGCAACTTCGCAGTATTAAGTGTCGAGTCAATCGGCGTGTCTACTAGGAGCTTCTCAAACAGTGACGTTCGCATTCGTCGATAAACAAGTAGGTGCCGTTAGTTGGGAATCTAAAAATAGAAAGCGTGTTAATTCACAACAACGCGAGAAGCTATCCCATACCTCATTCATGGGGTGCAAATGGAAATTAAGTTAAGTTGTTGATTTACCAGTTCTGAAATCACACTGATAAAGCTCCGATCAGGTTGAATAACACTCGTTTTTATCATACGTATACTAAACTCGGCAGTATGGTGGTTTTTTGCTTAAACATTTGGCTCGCCTGTTTCACTGTATCCTTGTCCTATAAGCAGCATCCTGTTCCCCATCTTTCCTTCCTATTTTTGAATTGAATTATCACCCAAGACAATTTCAATGTCGTGGATAGGGCATCGGTCGTATGTTTCCTCTAAATTTTGTCGTCTTCATCTTCCGTAGGCACATGTGCCCAAATAAGCGTGTTTCGATCACTAACAGGAATAAACCGCGAGATAAGATTTCTGAGCCTCTGCCCAATAACAAATCCACATCTAAATTTTTGGTTTTTTTTCGCATGGCAGGTGTAATATTATTTTTATGTGGCGATCATCTTTGCTCTGTCCATCTCATCCCCTGAGTGGCGATAATGTCAGCCTTCTATTTTTTGACTCTATCAAGGTGCATATTATGGCCCTTATAATGTTTGAGGGGTTCGATAACATTTGGGGTGTTATGATTGTTACTTTTTCTTCTTCGTGTTTTGTAGGCAATATATGATCTGAAGTCGGGTGGCTACCCTAACCATGAGGGTTCGTTGCTCACTATCTGCCGCTATTTGTAATAAAAATATCACGCTTGATATACAAGCTTCCGAATATTGTACTCGATATGGGCCCATTCTGTTTTTTTTGAAATCATCAAAAAACTCCCCAATTTTATAATGCGATTGAACAAATTGATTGGAAAATTTTGAATTCAACATATTTCAAAGAAGTGAATAATGTGCAAATCGTCCATAGAGACACAATCGTTTAATAGTACATACATACACATTTTTTACGATAAATATAAATTCTAAACAATTACCTACAACATATAGGTACATTCCCATATATATATATGCACAAAATACACACATATGTACGTTAGCAATGCACCATCAACATCAGCCAACTTTCATCAGCATCATCATCATCATCAACGTCATATATTGTTGTTGGTCCAACCATCATCATCAATGTCACATATTGTTGTTGCTGTTGTTGTTGGTGTAGCTACAGTTGTCGTCATCGTTATTCCTCTACAACTGTAACTATTATCTAAGCGTGTTGATTTTTGAATGCAACAAGTGGCTGCCACTATTTTCCATGTGTATAACAAGTCATCCAGTCATCTATATATGTACATACATATGTATACGTACGTTTATGCTTTATATACCTACATATGTTTCTAACTTGTTATCATATCTAAGCCATGTGGTGTGGCTGCGGCATGCAGCAGGAGTAACTTTTATTTTCATTTAATTTGAATTGCATCTACTACATATAAGTCATGTGGGGAGGTTCTAACATGCAGCAAGTGAAATATGTTATATGTCTGTTTACATTGGATTAGATGGCGAAAATAGCGCATCTTTTGCTATTACTAATTTATATAAATAAAAAAAAAAACACTTATTTGCTGTTGCATCTGATGTATGAGATTAGGGGGAGCTTCTTGCATTTGAGAGAGTTAATACAATTCTATTTTTAAACTAACACGACTACCTAAATTTCCCTTTACACCCCATGAATGAGGTATGGGATAGCTTCTCGCGTTGTTGTGAATTCACACGATTTCTATTTTTAGATTCACAACTAACGGCACCTACTTGTTTATCGACGAATGCAAACGTCACTGTTTGAGAAGCTCTTACTAGACACGCCGATTGACTCGACACTAATACAGCGAAGTTGCTGTCGACAACATTCGAGGGGAGCCGACAATGAAAGAAAAATATATCGATTTTTTTTTCTTTTTAAGATGACTGGAGCCAGGAGTTGAACCTGTGACCTCCCGCATGGTAGTCGCGTGTTCTAACCACTATGCCACGGCCATTAGAATAGCCGTGGAGAAAATTCAGTATCGTGGGATATTGAGTGGCAATATTTATAAACATACTGACAGTAAAGCGGCTATCAGATTCATGAAGATTGTGTACACCACTTCGCGAAATGTTCGAGAATACCGGTCGTCTCTGGAGGAGAGAGCTAACCATTCAACGGTTATCCTTACATGGGTTCCAGGACATACATAGTAATCAAAAGGCCGCATCCACCGGGGAAAACAGCTCATTGTGGTGAAACTCAATCTCATTGCTAAGGTAAGGGTGGGAGAATCCACTTGCTCAGTGACCAAACAAATTTGGCTTACCAAGCATATGGAGACGACACGATTTGTGCAGAACCTGCCCAAAGTCTATCTGAGAAATATTATAGCTGTAAAACCCGGTCACAGCCGTTTGGAAAACACGCTAAGAGGTTGGAAATTCCCTACCACGATTTTTGTAGAAGCTCCAATGAAGAAGAGGAGACCACGGAACATAGGAACGTTTGTGACTTTCCTGCTTTTGATGACCTGAGGTATGAAAAGTTTGGTCATCAGACAAAATCTGCCTTACAGTAGACGATTTTCGCAACTTCAATGCCGTCATCAGAGCAACGAAATATATTAAGAGCGACGTTGACCGAACAGTGTAGAAATAATTGGTTCAAAAATTTGGAAATGGTATCACAACGGCACCCACACTAAATCCAAGGGAGCTATGTTGAAAAAGGCTGCCGAATTAACTTAACCTAAGGGGTATCACAATGGGTCCATAGGGACCTAAGTGAAACTATTGTCTATGGATAAGATGCTGGCAAACCAACCATAAGAAATTATAAGTTTTCTTATGTTATTCACATAAACTACGAAATTATAAGACGCGAAAATTCCACTAGTTTATTCATTTTCATTGAGTCATAAATCTTTTTGATATGTAAGAGGCGTAAAATGAACATTCACAAAAAGTGATGCATGCCGCCATGTAAATCGTTTTCTTTTTGCCAAAAAATACACCAAAAATGCAGATTTAACTGGGCGCAGAAAACGCCGTTGTTTCGGCGGATTGTGGGGAAGCCAAAATACTAACTGGAAATTTACATATTCATACACACAGGCACACATGCAGCACATACATCACATCGTCCGTCACGTATGCACAGAAAGCACTTAAAACATCATAAAATCGCCTAAAAGCAGGCAATGTGTTTTGCAACTTATCTGTTTCGTTTTTGTTTTTTCTTTGGGATAAACGGGTATCCTGCAATGTTTCAACCATATTTTTTTTCTGTTGCCAATTTTGTTGTCTGTTGTGCTTAACAATCGGTTAAGAGTGCATTTGCTTTTTTGTGCATTTGCCTTGCCTTGCAAAGGACTCCTTTTTTTGGGCCATTTTCGGGGTAGTTTACGAGTATTCACCCAGGACAGACAATTGCACTGTGCTGGGCGTCAATTGCCCAATTCTCGGAATTTTTGTGTGTTGGTGTTGAGTTTTTTTTCAACCACATGGAGGATGCATCGTGAATTTCGTTGCGGGAAATGTTGAATTTTAACAGCAACACATTGGTAGGAGCTGCTTTTGAACGTAGTCAACTGGTAGCATCATAAAATGTATCAAAGCACAAGTGGAATTAAGTTGATCTGTTGTACACAATCAAAATTGAGCTTGTTATCCCATCATGTTGGAGGACGAGGCCCCGTTCGTTGCACAGCGTTTGCATACCAAAAAAAGAAAAAACGGACAAGTGCACTTTTTCTTTAAATGCGAACAATACAAACAAACATATGTGTGCCGGGCTTGTACTATGTGCATGCAAATG
Source organism: Muscina levida (assembly GCA_964034835.1). Taxonomy (NCBI): domain Eukaryota; kingdom Metazoa; phylum Arthropoda; class Insecta; order Diptera; family Muscidae; genus Muscina; species Muscina levida. The sequence continues at coordinate 126,471,102 of OZ035880.1, read as the reverse complement.
GCTGTGCGATAAAAGGCTATGATGTTTTGAATGTGTGTGAGATTTTGGTTTGGCAACATACGATACTGTTGTTGATGGCTATCATGTCCACAATAAGGATGACGATGATGATGTTGGTCTTGATGGTACTGTGGATTCATTGTAAGCCATTTATTGTTCGATTTGTTAAAAGGTTGGTCTATGTGGATTCTTTCTCTCTTTATTTTGTTTTTATTTTGGTCACACTTGACTTTTTGGTAACATTTGGCATTACTTTGTTTTTCGTTTTTGGCAAACGATATTTATTCACTCAATGTGTCTGCAGTGGTACTGATGATGGCACTTGTTGCTGAGGTTCTGCTAAAGAAGATGTTTCTCGCCAGTGGAAACAAATTGTTCAGCTCACACGTACAAACAGTGACAGGCATAAAAAATCAGATTTATTAATAAATACCATTCAGTGATAGTTTCCAATGATGAAGTATGTTTCTTAGATTGATGCCATAGTAATACAATACAATAGCAATATCAGATTGCATACAATTAAATAACATGTATAAGAAGAGATATTAAAGACATTTCAGAAAATGGACATAGCATTTCAATCAATTAAAATCTAATGTCAGCATAAACATGCAAATGGTCAATAGTTCCTCCATAACATATAAAATTTCGGCGATCCTTAGTTATTTTGTTATACTTTACATTTACGTATTTTATGCCCCTGCTTGTTTACTTTTGCCTTTGAGTGTAGTGTGGTGCAAAAGCCGTTATGTAGCTTCTAAAAATTTTGTTGCTCGTATAGTAGTATTATGGTAAAATTTTAATTTAGCCAATTTTTGCGGTTAATGTGGACGTGTTTACAATTGTGGTTGCTTTCAGCCTAATTGTGGGTTGTAATCTACGTATGTGTTGTGATTAGGGAAGTAAATGTTGTAAAAATCGTTTATGAAATTATATCAATGCGTTCTAATCGTGCACATACGTGTCGAGAGAAGAAAACAACGCTTTTGAAGTTATAATGATTAAATATTAAGTTGTGGTTAGTCAGGATGTTAAAAAGGTCTCTAAGGGCGAAAGTAGCGTTCGATAATATGACAAAAGGACCACAAAAGATAACACAGCACAATAATTGTTTACAAGTGGTTTAGGGTGACCTAAGTACGTAAGTACTTGTAAACCTCCATAACGAGATAGTGAGACATTTGATGGTTACCCTTACATGGGTCCCAGGACGTGGGGACATATATGGTAATCAAATGGCCGATACGTTGGCAAGGGCCGCCACAACCGTGAACTCGGCGAAGTTTACAGTCTCATTGGGATCTTTCCCACAAGGGGGAACCAGCTAATTGCGGGGAAACTGAACTTCATTGCTAAGAAGAGATGGGTGAGAGAACCCACTTGTACGGCGACCAAACTAATTTGGCCTACAATGGATATACAGAGGCCACGATTTGTGCTGAACTTGTCCAGAGACCACCTGAGGAACATCATAGCTGTAATAACCGGTCACTGATAAACACACGAAACTACCCTCCAACGATTTTTGTAGAAGCTGCAATGATGTGGAAGAAAGGAAGATCATGGATCATCTTCTATGTCACTGCTCTGCTTTTGGTGACGTGAGATATGAAAAGCTTGGTCATCGGACACTTCTAGACAATACATGAGTATCAATAGGGGATTCGCGGAACATTTATGCCTTCATTAGAGCAACGAAATGGCTTGATAGCGACGTTGACCGAACAAAAAAAGGAATATTTGATGAGAAAATTTTTAAATCGTATCACAACGGGACTCATACACGGCCAAAGTGAGCTGTATTGAGCATGGCTGCCGGATTAACCTAACCTAACCAAAACCTCTATAACAATTTCAAAACAATATCACGATACTTATTAAGGGGTCTTTAAGTCCGTGGTATGATATAGGTAAATTAACTACTTAATTTCCCTTTGCACCCCATGAATGAGGTATGGGATAGCTTCTCTCGTTGTTGTGAATTAACACGCTTTCTATTTTTAGTTTCACAACTAACGGCACCTACTTGTTTATCGACGAATGCGAACGTCACTTTTTTTTAAGAAGCTCTTACTAGACACGACGATTGAATCGACGCTTAATACTGCGAAGTTGCTGTCAACAACATTCGAGGGGAGCCGACAATGAAAGAAAATTTTATTTATTTTTTTTTCTTTTAAGATGACTGGAGCCAGATTTGAGCCTGCGATCTCCCACATGGTAGTCGCGTGTTCTAACCACTATGCCACGGCCGGTCCCAAATAAATTAAATTAACTACGGAAAGTCAAAAATTAAAATTGACCTCAGTGTGAAAAGTTATCAACACATTGAGCTATTAATAAAACATTAACATTATATTCGTGTTGATTCGATAGGACACCAAATATTATGGGTGCACGTATGGTATGCGACCGTCTGTCCGTCCCGCGATTACAGTCGAAGTTTAAGAGATATCCAGTTTAAATTTGGTATGCATACTTCTGTCCTCTTAACGAAGGTTGAGTTCTAAGATGAGTAACATTGATGAAAAACTACAACCATCTCCCATACAAACACCTCTCTTTATATCCTAACCCTTAGGATGAGAGTATGTATATAATTTGATACGCAAAAAGTGTAACGCATTAAAGAGGACTAGTAAGACCCCTTGTAGCTTAAGACCAAATTCGTTTCAGTACTCTTTACGACGATTCTGCCATGTCCGTCTGTCTGGCTGGTGGGCGGGACTACTCGAGAAAATCTTAATTGATCCGTATGAAATTTTATCAATGCTAATATTTTTTATATTTTTAATTTTGGGTTTATTTCATTGGGGCGTTATATCATGGGTGCTTACTACAACGGACATACAAAACCTGGGAGTATTCGAGAGAAAAGTACTCCGAAAAATATATGGACCTATCTGTGTCAAAGGCGAGTTTCGCCATCGGATGAACCATGAGCTGTATGAGCTTTACCACGACATCGACGTAGCTAAAAGAGTCAGACTCTAACGACTTCGATGGCTGGGACATGTTGCCAGGATGGATGTAAATGCTCCAGCGAAAAAGGTGTTTGAAGGCGAACCTGAAGGACGGCGCAGAGCAGGGAGACCCAAACTCCGGGCATTTTTTTATATGCTAAATAACCCAACTTCGCAGAGCCTAAAACGTGACAGTTTTCCCCTATACGATACTTACTAACTTCAAATCGATATTAAATTATTATGGCAAGTAACTTGACAAAACGAATGATGCAGAACTTCTTCTTTTTGCGTCTACTTTCACACGCAGTTCTCAGAATTTAGTCCCAAATCCATGAGGGGAAAAAGTGTTGTACTGTGTAATGTAACATCCAATGCCATAATAGAAGCGATGTTTACCAATTAAATTGATACTATGCCTGGACCGGCCGTGACATAGTGGTAAGAACACGCGACTACCATGCGGGAGAAATCGTGTAATCAACTCCACTCGGGCACACCACAGGGTGCAGTGCTATCCCCCCATTGCTGTAATTACTTGTTGTAAACGGCTTTCTTATGAATTTTGTGAGAAATGGAACGAATATTGGACCATTCTGATTTTTGAGAGGTTTTCTACAACTTTGAGTGACCTCATACAAGACGACTAACGAGCTTTATCGGAATGGGCCGAAAGTTGTGGTTTGAATTGTAATCCATAGAGAAACTGGCCTCTGTTGGCTATCGGATTCGGGTTACGCAACGATACCGTTATGGAGACCTCTTACAGGACGATATACGAGTTTTATCGAAATGGGTAGCAAATGGTTTGAAATTTAATTCATACACAAGTAAAGCTTCACATAAATATGCAATTACAAAATTATATAAAATATTATCAAAAATATGAATGAATTTTGGCAAAAAAAATGACCCAAAATATGTATACAAATATAATTAACATAAATTTTAAATCGATGGCGAATCAGAATCGTGGAGCTCTTTCACTGCTTCGCCAAATTCTTCGATATTTTTGGTATAATATTTGACTCCATAGGGTGTAAAGGGAAATTAAGTAAGTATGTGACTGCATTAACACAAGATTCTAATTTTACACGCGAAGTCGTTTAAAAGAATATAAAAATATATTTTGTTTTTCATTTTATATAAGAAAATTCATTTTAACACAAAGACTTTGTTAGTTAGAAAAAGGCTAGAAAAAGAGGAAATTGACTATTGACTTTGAGCAAAGATTTTTTGTTGCGCATACCGTCTTCTACCACAATAAAATTCCCAGGATATCGGTGTAAAAAATTTTGTGAACATTTTTTGTAATTCGGATGAATATTTTGTTACAAAATACAAAGCAACTTTTACCCAAGGATGTCCCATAAAAAATTAAAGGCGTTTTACTTTTTAAAGTATTTATTATACAAAAAAAGCAAAATTATATAACAAAAACATGCATTTATTGTAAAATTTGCTAAAATATAAGTATAAATATGCAAAATCACGTATTTTTCGTAAAATAAGCAAAAACGATTATATGCCATTTTAAAGGAAATTTCATGATTCGTAAAGATAACTTAACCATTTCTATATTAGAATGTCTACCAAACATATGCATTTGCATAAGATTCCTTGCCCTAGTCATGACATATGAAATATTAAGTTCATTTTAACATATTCTCCAACTATACAATAGGGAATCGTTGTATTTCACATGAATTGAATTAAAATTTTAAAATAGAAAAAAATAACAACAACAAAAGAAACACAATTTGCTGTCAATAAAGTGACTAATTTAACGAACTATTTAGTTATTAATTGAATTGTATTTAATTCAAACTAACGGCTAATGCCATTTAGTGTGAAATAAGACACAGAAATTAAGTTCTCAATTAGTATAAAACCAAACAGTTCTTTTTGAAAATGCAAAGCGCATATTTTAAATTAAGATATAGTTATCTAATTTCAACTTAATAGTTATATGATTTCTGTTATTGTTATGCAAGTACTTTTGAAATAGTAAGACTTAGAAATTCGGGTAAGGGGTTGTACGAAATGATTCAAAATCTTGTTTTAATTATAGCATATTAAGAGCTTGATTTAGCTTAGCAATTAAAAATAATTTACACTAAGCATGTTGGCGCATGTCCACTTAATCAGATTGAACTGTACTTCGGATAAATGCATATCTTAGTTTATAAGCTATATGTAGCTAAGGAGAAGATTGAAAATTTAACACCTAATGATGATGGGCACAATATTCTATAGAGTTAAATAAAGTCATTTGTACATGATAAGCTACCAGTTGTTGGGATGACTCGATATTGTACCTGTTCTAATCAGATGACTAAGCAAATACATTTAACTTCCTAGATACAATGGATCTTTTTCTAGTTAGGGAGATAATTTTGTATTAATACCTTAGTCAGTTAGAAAATCTAATTTTTAACCGTTGATTTGGCTTATTAAATAACACCAAGTTATTTACATATTATAATCGGATTGTGTTCTATGTACTTTCAATAATGAAAACACAACAAAAAAAAAATTACGGTTTCCGACTAGTTAATTATTTAACTAATACAAAATAGACATAAATGATTACTTTACTTGATTGTATTGCACTTTGTCGAGCATAACATAAAAGCCAAATCTTATTAATATTTACTGAATAATTAGTTTGTTAAGAAAACAAAAAACCGAACCGGTTTTGATTAAATATTCAAATTAAATTGTTTTTCAATTTATTGCAATGATAGTTATAGTAACTAAAGGTCATTTGCAATGAGGAAGCATTTTTCACATTTTTTAGAGTAGAATTTTTAACACGTCGAAAAAAACACACACCAACTTTTGCATTGCATTTAGTAGATGCGGTGGTACAGGCACCAGTCGTAGATCTAATGGCAGCGGTGAGAACGGCAGCAATTAGCCAAGTTATTAAATGTTGTAAAATGATTGGGACTTTTTGTTAACTAACTATTCGTCTGTCGCATTTGCAATTGGTCAGTAGTTGGCAGAGAAAAACAAATACTTAAGCTAATAAAAACATTTAATAATTTCATTTTACAAAACAGGTTCAAGTTTCGTATTAGATAGAATTGCCTGCAACAACAACAACAGCAAGAATATAAGTAAACACGAAATTGCAAACTGACAATTAAAAGCAATTTAGAAAAAAAAGAAAACTACTCAGTCATATTCCAGTTTGTATTTTTGTTGTTACATTTTTTTGTTTTTTTTTTCTTTCAATTTAATTTTGAGTGTACAATTGAAATTTGCCTATTTGATCTTCAATGGCGTTTGGGAGAGAAAGTTTGTCTCTCAGTTACAGTGCAAGATTAATTTTATTGATAACACAGACACACAAAAAATTATTGATGTTCGGAGCTCGAGGTTAGGCCATGACTACTCGAAATTTGCCTATGTGATCTTCAAAATAGATGATCGGTGCTCGAGATTAGACCACGACTGCTTTATGTTTTTGAAATCGCTGAAACCAAATCTAGTCTATTCTTACGTCAGATTTTTGACAAAACCTCAAAATGCATCAAAATTCCACCCAAATTTAGTTTTTTGAGGTTAAATCAAAAACCTGAGGTGATGCGCTAAAATATACTTCATAGTCGGTTTTTATGGATCCAGAAATATAATAAAATGTCGATAAAAAAAGAAACGCTTCTAGTTTTAATACCATTCGCAAAAAGTTCTCAACAATTTTCCATGCTGCCACTTGCAGTTGTACAAAATATAATTTCATCAAAAAGAGTTAAATAATTGGTGAATTTCCGGTAACTATTACGGCCTTTTCTGCTATCCCATAGATTATTGGTTGAGTAACCTAAATGACATGTTAACACCGATGCGTCTCAGCCAATAGGTAACAGAAGTTAATGAAGCTCAACACAGAGGCTCTCTTAGTGGCTTTAGCACCCCCATCGGCCAATGGAACGGCCAATGGAACTAAAAAGCGAGTTGGTATCTATATATTTTACTATATTATCTATCTATGTATATATCTATATTATATACTAGCTGTCCCGGCAGACTTCGTCCTGCCTCCAAATTTTTGTAAAATATGTTGAGTGTAGTTGAAATCTAATAACGATTGGTTTATTTCTTTGACCTCTAAAATATTTGAATTTAAAGGGCGAGGTTTCCCGGACAAATTCTGTTCTTCATATATCTTAAAGATTATTATATATTGCTAAAATTGCTAAAACGGATCAGCAGTGTCGTCCATGATGTGATGAAAATACTTACTTATTGATAGGCATGTATTCTAAAACCACATTTTAAGCCGATTGACTGACATATAACTTTCTGTGTTGGTGTACTGGGTGACTGTACCTTTTTATCCTAAGGAGTACGAATTTCCAAAAATGCCTTCATTAGGCTCAGCAGCCCTATTAACCGTATGGTCTGGGTGATATCAACAGTTATTCCTATTTTCGTTATTGTCCCCTAAAATTACGAAATGGGAAAAACCACTTTGTAAAGCTCTCTAATTCTGTAGGAAGTGCGCCATTATAAAAGTTAGTCATTCTTCTTTAAGCCTTTTTCCGGTCTGGGTGACCATCTACAGCCAATCCTCAACTTTCAATGATATTTTGGGACAAATGGGGTCAACCGTTTTCACAATTAGTGGTGACATCAAAATGTACATCTTTTGTATATATGTATATAAAAAAAAAAAAAAATTTATTTCCCTTTGCACCCCATGAATGAGGTATGGGATAGCTTCTCGCGTTGTTGTGAATTAACACGCTTTCTATTTTTAGATTCACAACTAACGGCACCTACTTATTTATCGACGAATGCGAACGTCACTGTTTTGAGAAGCTCTTACTAGACACGACGATTGAATCGACGCTTAATACTGCGAAGTTGCTGTCAAACAACATTCGAGGGGAGCCGACAATGAAAGAAAATTTTATTTATTTTTTTTCTTTTAAGATGACTGGAGCCAGGTTTGAACCTGCGATCTCCCGCATGGTAGTCGCGTGTTCTAACCACTATGCCACGGCCGGTCCCAAATATATGTATATAGACTTCTAAATAACTATGATGTTAAACAAAGTGACTAAACGACATTCCAAAAAATAAGTGTATCATAAGCTAAACACCGGCAACTGGTTCCAAACATACATTCAAAATTTGCTCATGCCAAAAAATCATATATTTTAAGTTTAAGTAAAATCGGACAATCCATATAAATTTTCGAAATAATTCAACCCCAGCCAAATCAACTGCGGGTCCATATATACAAAAAAAATTCTCATAATAAAACAAATATACATTCTAAATTTTAGTCAAATTGTTTAATTCGTTAAAATTTTCATTATAATTCCACCCTAGTGACACCTACTGGCTCAATTTATACAAAAAAAATAAATTCCACAAACATAAATTGGAACATGCATTCAAATTTTCGATATAAATCCACCCTAGCGCCATCTACCGGGACCATTTGTACATACAATTTTTTCTGATGATCAAACAAACATAGATTCTGAATTTCAGTTAAATTGGCCCATTCGTTAAAATTTTGATTGTAAACCGACCCCAGCGCCACCTACCGGGTTCTGTTGTACTTAAAATGTTTTCTCATGATCAAACGAATATCCATTCTAAATTTCAGTTGAATTGGTAAATGCATTCAAATTTTCGATATAAATTCACCCTAGCGCCACCTGGATTTGATTTTTTTCAACACAAACAATATACGGAAAATTTCGAATCGAATAAAAAAAAAAATCTGCCAAATCGCTCCAGCCGTTCTCAAGTGATGGTATGACATACGTGGACCATTTCATTTTTATATATATAGATTACTGCTCTATGCTCCCCAGGCGGAAAAAGCGTCTATGGCCGAAAGTTCTACCAAATGGTAACAGTTCTAACAGGAACAGGGATCCCCACGTGCAAAGACAGAGATTGAGTTCTGGTCACGGTTACGCATCGTTTACGTACTCTGCTCATTCCCGAAGGCAGCATAAGTGACGAAATCACACCAATCATCGACGATGGAGGAGATTGTCCACCACCATGCCGAATTGAAATCCGCGAAATAATTGCACGGCTTATAACAAATATAATGTTGGAGTCCGGCAGGGTTTTTAAGGCTTTTTTAAGGCTATGGCTATTAGACCTGGCGTTAAAAAGACTTTTTTGGAATCTTGAGTGTGGGTAGCGATTAAAATGTGAGAAATGATGCCAAAATTGATATAGCAAATTTTCAGGCTGATCGGATGGTGCCAACCCGTGCCCCAATGAGGTCAAAGGTCAACATTTTTTAAAAACCACCAAAAAACTCTTTTAATTGTTTTTTGTTAGTTGTTTTTATAAATAAAATTACTATAAATATAATGTTTTTTCCTTAATTTTCATTAAAAGGGTTTATAAGTTTTATTTTAAATCAGTAAAGATTTTGTATAGACTAGGAGGTCCTTACGTTAACCCTCTACAATGTGCAGCAAGTACTGTTGTGTGTTAAGCATTTGTAAGAGTCAGTTATTAGTCTGACTATTTTTTCGACGGCATTCACAACAGTAATGCTTTTGACGATCAGCTTCCCTTTAAAAAATGCCTTAGAAATTTGATGGATTAAAGCTTAGAAATCCATAGAAATCTCCAAACGAGTTAAAAATTTTGTGTTCGTAGTCAGAAAAGAGCTCAAATACTGGGATGTGAATAATTTGAAATTATTAACATCAACACCGATATAATGGTCAGGAAGACCCAAACTCCGTTGGAAGGACCAAGTGGTAGGCGACGTGCCATCATCTGGTAGGGCAAACTAGAGATCACACGCAAAAGACCGAAGCGTGTGGAATTCTTTAGTACTTCAGGCCTCAAATTTATGAACTACGTTCGGAAGTTGTAATGGGCCACTTAAGTAAGTAAGTAAGTTAGTGTACAAATGTAATGTGAAAGACTGCGAACACGGCCATATGTGATTTTTATCATAAAAAACAGAAAATTTAATATATTCAAACATTAGATAGATTAGGAATAAGAAACGTTTTGGTACTTCAACTTAATAATATTTTCTTAATTTAAATACAAACACAGTACAACACATGATTTGGAACCCAATTCTGAGAACTGCGCGTGAAAGTTCCTCAAAAATTACAACTTCTGCATCATTCGTTTGGCCATACGATGGACATTTTTCGTTTAGGTTTGTTTTTTTTCGCCTATTCAATATCTACAACTTTGCTTCAGACGCAAAAGAGAAATACCATACGGTATACCAAGATATAAGATAAAAAAAAGTGCTAAAAATCCACATTGAGCTAAAAAATTCGTATGGCCATTTAAATGCTAATGCAGCCAACTTGATAAAACTAATGATGCAGATGTTTAAAATTTTGGGGTTACTTTTACGTGCCATTCTCAGAATTTAGTCCCAAATCAATGATCTGAAAAATGTTGTACTGTGAAATCGTTAAACAAAAGTTTTTCGGTTCCTTACAGTGATATGTTTAATTTTGTAAAAACAATTAACTGGTAATGCTTAAGGAAACCTATGTGCAAGTACAAACCCATAAAAATAGCAAGAATAAAAAAATTAAAGGACATTAAAAATTGCAGCCAACATCAGCAGCTTTTTTATCTGTGGTATTTATCCGTGTAGAAGTAAAGGCAAAATTAACTAAAATAATTGAATTTCAAATCAATAGTTAGTAACAACTTTAAAAACTTATTGATGGTGTTGAAACCAGTGACAAATTTTGTTTAAGAGAGTGTCTACGACCTAAATCCTTTTAACAACCCCCCGCTTTAGGGATTTAGTCGATTTGTGATTGCTCACAGAATTTTAATGCAAATCCAACCTTGTAAGCTGATATTTTTTTTTGTAACACATTCATAACAGCTAAAAGGGTGCATTCAACTTCGAACCGACCCAACTTTCCATTGCAACACCACTTAAAGTTGCCATAAATTATCTTACATGTGTATGTGTTTTCAAGCTACGAATAGAGCAAGATTTTGCTAATATTTTTTTTTTGTATTCAATTTCGCGCTTTTTAAGACTTGTTGTTGATCTAATGAACCGACATGTTGTTTTGGCGGTCACAAATGCCAACCAATCTTACGTATGCGGAATTGATTTTCAACTCAGCATTACGCTGATTGTAAGAAAAAAAATACACAAAAACGGGTAACCAGCCGATTGGCTGGCTGGTTGTTCTATCAGTCGGCCGGCCAAGACACCCATCATGCCCACTGTAACGCGCATCTCGAGATACCCGTTGTTGGGTGGTGTTGTGGACGTGTGTTGCAGTCACAGATACAATCGCCACCTCCAGTTTACCCATAAAAGGCTGTAGATGGCGCACACGGGTACTTTGTCGCCGGCGCAGCAAGAGGTTGGGTTAAATTAAACAAATTTTGTATTTAATTCTCTTTCTAACGACTGCATCAAACTCAATGTATAAAAAAAAATCAATTGCTTTCAATTTCAAGGTTTTTTTCGGTTGGAATTTAGTTTCAATTTGTTGTTGCTGCTTTTTTGTATAAGTTTCGTTACAAGTTGTCGTTTGAATTTTTTTTTTGTGCAATGCATTAGTGTCGGGGGAGGGGTGGGGAAATGGTATTTCATATGCTGTTTAGCTGGGTTTGTTTGTTTTATTGAAAATGACAGATTTTTTTTCGCAAAAAAAAAAAACAAAATAGATGGAAGAAATATTGTTAGCTTTGGTACTGTTGGCGTGTAAAAATGGGTTGTGGTTGATTTGTTTTATGAAAACAACAAAAAAATATATATATATAAATAGAGATAAATATACTTTTTAAAATTGCTTTGCTGCTAACAGTGTAACACATAAGTAGTGACACATTTGTGAGACATTGTTTGGCTTTCTTTAGCAGATATTAAAATTGTAAAGAAAAATTGGTATTCATGAGAAATTTTTAGCTATAACATATAAAGAAATTTATCTTTAATTTATAGGAAAAGTTTCTTTCTCTTGCTATAAAAAGTGGGTGATATAGAAGACAGAACTTCATATAGACGGCATATGCCCAATGCATAGAACAATATTTGGGCATTTTTGCCCCATACTACTACGTCGCATAGACAAACAAAAATGTATGATGTGTTAATATTATCGTCGAGTGCCCACATAGTTGTTAGATAGTACTAAATAGTACACTATACTAACACAGAATGTTTTGGCATTTATCTTTTTAGCTTTGTTTCGCTCTTCTTTAGTTTTCCCCGTTTGTTGCTATTTATTTTGCAACCAAATCTGTCTTTAACCTTCTTTTGTCAATTATCACATTCGCTCAGCTAGATTTTGTGCACAAAATGCTAATATGAATTTCTGTTGCTAATTAAATATTCGTCTATTTGTTTAGGGGTGTTAATAATTTTAGCAAGCATTTGTATGAGCGTACTTTTTGTTTGTTTTCTTTGTTTGCCAAAAACAAATAGTTCTTATACAAATAAAACTAAAAAAAAAACAGATAAAATTCGGGTAGATAAGTAGATAGTTTTGTTTTAGTGAGCAAAGCCTTACGATAAGATTAGTAAGTGGACAAATTTTGCTCACACCTTACACTTAAATGAAATAACATGTAAAATATTTCAAAATTTTAGATTTCGTAGCTTTTTTTTTGATAATACAGCAAATAAACAATAACATTTACGATAAGAACTAGAAAATCCCTTATTTTGTTCATTATTTGGCAAGAACGTGATTGCAATTTTTGTGATGAACCGTAAGAGTGAGAGCCATAAAATTTGATTAAAGAGCTATTTAATATATTTTATATAACACAGAAAAAAACACAATTGTTGTTAAGTAATTCAATAAAATTGTTAGCATTCAACTTTGATTTTTAACAACTTTGCCATTTGAGAGCGGTTGCAAATTGTCATATTAACAAATTTTCTACTACTGTTCAAATTCAACAGAAATAAAAAAATGTAAATGTGACAACACTGTTTATTCTTTTTACAATTTCGTTTGTTGGTGCCTTTTTAATTAAATATTTAATTGTATTGATGAAATGGTATTCAATCTGACAATTCATTTGTCGTAATTTTTTTCTGTGTAAGGCATGTAATGATATATATATCTATAGGTAAATATTTTCTCGGCGAAAGTTTTTAGAACACTAGTTCACTCATTGAACTTGTTTCTTTTTCTTATTTGAAAGTAGCGACAGAAATTCATACATCAGTAGCTGCACGTATTAAAGTATTCCAAGAGTCACACCATGTTTAGATAATATATCTTTCACCTAGTCCATCCAACAAAGTTTTTGGTCACATCCTCCTGCGCCGCCTATCGAGTTTATTACCGAAGACTTTTCGAGCTGAAGCATTTTCATTCATTCGTACAACGTGTCCAAACCAGTGCATTCGACCTAGTTAAACGCTCTTGACTAAGTCAATCTCATTATGCAGCTCACGGTTCATTCGACGCCGGTACTTGTTGTTAACGTTTATGGGTCCATTTATTTTGTGAAATATCCCAGCGGCGGAAATCATGAGAAGGAAGGCCTTCGTTCATGAGTTTGAAGGCCTTCTTTTGGATCCGGTATGCCTTCCTTGACCTTCTTTCTTCCTTTCTTTTTTTACATTGCGTGACATTAGAAAAGAAGGCCTTCCGTCGCCGGTTTCCATAAGAAGGCCTTTTGGATGCTTTCTGTAAGAAGGCCTCATGGAAACTTTTTATAAAAGGGCCCTATGGAAGCTTTCTATAAGAAGGTATAATGGAAGGCCTGCATATACATGAAAAAGTAATGACTTGCAAAAAAACAAAAACTATACAGTGCACCCTCAAATTATGTAGTTTTTTTGAGAGCGCACCGGTTATTTTTAGATATTTCTCACTTCTATATATTTTTCTCCATACTCACATTTTTTCCAACGACAGTAAACATTGCTGGAGTTTGAGCCCACTACATCGTGATTGTAAGTCAGGTACTGTCTAGCCTATGAAGATGCATTCGAATTGTGTGGTTGAAACTAATAAAACACTGTTTAAAAAAAACACCTTCCACGGAAATTAACAATTCTTTCCATTTGGAATACCCCTTATATTTGGAAGCGAGAGGGAATGTGTATGAAATCCTTCTGCATTCTTTTCAAAGGATTCTGGCAGGCCTTCATAAAAGTTGAAAAAAAATCTATTAACAATTCTTTCCATTTAGTAGGCCTGCAATACCCCTGTTATTTGGAAGCGAGAGGGGATGTGCATGAAATCCTTCTGCCTTCTTTTTACATGCCTTTGGCAGGTCTGTCCCTAAAATGCCTAAATCTGATGAAAAATCATGCGTTCTGTATTCCTTATTTGAAATGTGCTTCCCAAATAAGAACTACTGAATGCATTATATGAGGAAGGCCTCTCAAATTCCGCCGCTGGGATTTTCATATCGTATTTTTCTATTTGTGACATAGTGGTTGGAACACGCATCTACCATGCGGGAGGTCCGTCGTACGATTCCCTGCTCCAGTCATCTGCATTTTTCTTTTATTGCCGGCCCCCTAGATGTTGTCGACAGCAACGTCTCAGTATAGTGTCAAGTCTAGTAAAAGCTTCTCAACCAGTAACGTTCGCATTCGTCGATAAACAAGTAGATGCCATTAGTTGTGAATTCAAAATAGAAAGCGTGTTAAATCACAACAACGAGAGAAGCTATCCCATACCCTCTTCATGGAGTGCGAAGGGAAATTAGGTTTTTTTTATTTTCCTATCGAAGACTTCCAGAATAGATTGATCCGCTTGTGTAATAACCCAGAATTCTGGGCTATAAAGCAATACAGGTAGGATCATTGCCTGGTAGAGTTATAGCTTTGTTCATCGAGAGAGCGCTTTGTCATTAAATTATTTTCATAGCGCATAGTAATACCGGTTGACGATCTATACTCGTATCTTGATATCCAGGCTGAAATTATTATTTTTGTTTACGGCGGAGCCAAGGTAGACAAAATCATCTACCATTTCAAAGATACAGTTACCAACGTTTGAAATGCTTGAAAAAGCGCAGTAACATCCTACAGTTCTCGGTCAATGCTATGGATATCAGGATATGATAGCACATGTTACTTTTATTAAAGACTAGCTGACCCGGCAAACGTTGTTCTGCCATACAATTTCGGACCCAGCAAACTTCGTGTCACTCCTAGGGTAACGCCTTCATATAAGCTCCAGGGTAAAAGTAAAACACAATGTGTTTAATTTGTTTTATTTGAATTTAATCGAAATCAATGAAGAGCGATCTGAAAAACAATGTTTTCCGATTTGTTTTCCAGCGTAAAAAAAACAATAAAGACGGTGTGCCAACACGCGAACAGGCAACGTACAGCTGACCTTGTGAAAAGCAGGGATATTCGAGACTGATCTCAAAAACTTCCAAAGATTGTCCTTGCGACATTGATTGTCTTCGCAAAATCTAATCGAATGGGGAGTTGAATTCGTTTGAATTTGGATGGGAAGGTCGGTTAGAATAAGAGGAATACGTGGGTAAGTTTCTTGACGGACAACCACGTACCGTGGCTCAATTTCACGCTATCAACGGATTTTTATGAATGCATTTCTCCATCGATTCTACTTTGAATAATAACATTAGAGCTATCGACGTCCTTTTGACCATTGCCAAACTCCAGTAGCTGTCTTGAAAATTCAATAGCCGATTCATCCCAAATGATGATTTTGCATTCTCGCAACAATTACGCTTAACGTTGGCTTGTCAACCGTGTGAAGATTAAACGGCAGCTTCAAAGCGGATTGTGCGGTTCGACCGATGTGGGAGCAATACCATAGGATGCAACAGCTAACGCAATTTGCGATCTTAATCGAATTGTTGCCAGTATCGAAGAAATGACCAATGTCTTACCTGTCCCACCGGGTGCATCTAGAAAGTAAATGCCTCCCATTCCATCGGCAACAACCGTCATCAGCGAATCGTTCACATTCGTTTGCTCTGCATTCACCGGCGGCACATTTGTTCAGAACCTTTTAGTCCGATCATCTCGATCAAAGTCTGGATCTTGTTGCAATTCGCGATTGAATGCATCGTGCATCGAACGATTTGGCGCTGGTATTCCCAATTTCGACAGTAGATTGCCGCACATGAGCACGCACATGTCTTCAATCTGAACTCAATTTCAATCGAAATTCGATGTTGTCGTGCGAACTCTGTGCAAAATGTCGTCAAATCTCGTCCTCCGCAGATGATACGTGGCTACGATGATCGCAAACAATGTACGAATTTGATTCGCTAGAGCAGAAACAGTTGCCTCCCAATGGGTATTGTTTTCGAGTAAATGCAAACGTTGGCGAGCTTTGAATTGAAACTAATAAAATTTAAACAATCCGTTTCGACCTTGACGTACATGTTAACGCAGTACTGTTGAAATAACCGGCGATATCTTAACAGATGTAAGAACATTTCGCGTTTAATCTTTTAACATAATAAATTTCACAATAATCCGAAATTTTCCAAGCATCATAACGAATTTCCCACCTTTACGTCGACTGAAATCATTGAATCAAGCGTTACAATGCAAAATTTCGTCGAAAAATCCAACTTTTCAAAGTGCATCCGGAATTTTCCGAGTTTTCCACCAAGAATTTTTCTATTATCCGAAATTTTTTAAAATAAATTTTATCAAATCAAGCGATGCAATGCAACATTTTTTAAAAAAAATCCAAGTTTTTCCGGAATTTTCCGAATTTTTAACCAAGAAGTTTTCTATTTTTCCATTCGAAAAGTCATTTTGGAATTATTATCCGAAAATATTCACAGTTACACCTTCCAAATTTTTTAATTCATTCCATAAAATGCAAAATTTCGTCGAAAAATTTTTTCCCATTTTTTGAACTTTTCCGGAATTTTCCTAATTTTTTAACAAAAAATTTATATTTTTGTATTTAAAAAGCCATTCTGTAATACGAATACAGTTATGTAATCGATAAACAGATAGTCAGTGTCGATCTGCTTTCCTTGGGTCTCCTCCAGAATTTGTCGTAGTGTGAATTTGTGGTCGCTCGTCGATTAATCAGGTCTAAAGCCACATTGCGATGTGCTTACGTATTTCACATAACACACTAGACAAGACCTTGTATGAGATGGGTAAAACCCTGATCCCTTGATAATTCGTACACACACTTGGATCACCTTTATTAAGCACAGGACATAACACAATATCAGATTCCAATCATCGGGCATGCATTCCTTTAGCCAAATCGTGCTTATGAGCATGCACGTTGCTAGATCATCGTCACCTGCCTTTAAAAGCTCTGCCGACAGTCTATCGGCTCCCGCAGCTTTAATGTTTTTAAGGCGTACAATTGTCGTGGTGATATCGATTTGGCTCGTTGGTGGACAATCTACTTCGCCGTAGAATATCAGCATGATTTGGCACCTTTGGAAACGTGTTGAATACAAAAGTGTTCCCTCCCTGTGACCAGATTACCACCATCTGTTTTTCAGGTTGGAATACCTGTTCCAAAACCTTTGATTTTAACCTTTTGGTAGAATTTTTGGGCTTCCCCTCTATCACTGTAATTTTCTATATCCTGGCTCTCTCTTTTTTCCATAGACATACAATTGCTGTGTTGATCTCGTTTTGACTCGGTGATTGTGTTGGTGATTGCTCACCGAACTCCATCGTCGATGATTGGCGGGATTTCACTTTGATTGGCGTTACTTATGCTTCATTCAGGAACGAGCAAAGTATGAAAGCATTCCCATCATATATGCAGCACACTTTGCTTGTCAGTGATTTGATTTCCATTTCGGTCTTTACATGTAGGGCTTCCTGTTCCAAATCGTTTGCTATTAACCTTTTGGTAGAACTTTCGGGCTTCTCCTCTATGCCCGTATTTTTTGATATCCTGGCTAGCTTTCTTCTTACATAGTCGTTTTTTTCCACCTAAAGAGGCGTTCCTCTCACTCCTCTTCGTCACCGCACGCGTTGCCATTGGCTGCATTATTGCCTTGTATGTAGCATACTTTTCCTTAGATATTACGCGAAATCCCTTATCGCGCCAGGGCTTGTCGGAGCCAGGTTTTTCATAACTTAGTACGGTTATTGTGACAGTGGTCAAAGAATTCGCAATATGCTGCAACTGTGTGTCGGAAACATCAGAGTTAGGTGTGCTTGTTCGCAGTAATTGAGAGGCATTGGCTATCTCGGTGGTATGCAGCTTTGTGATGTCTAGCTTCTCTAGCGTTTGTTTACAGCCGTTTTAGCACTACTGCGTTTCTTGGCTGCAACTAGGTGGTGCTGCAAGGCGCATCACACGCTCGTCCATAACGCTTGAGACAGGCCTTCCATCGATTACCTCGTGATTAATCTCACCATACCTCATTTATGCTTGAATCTGGTTCCGCTCATTAACATGTTTCTTGCCAACGCGAATCTAACCAGTCTTAATTCGTTATCGGAGGTGTTGTTGTGTTGTAGACTGAATTTTCCGACTGCTGAACCAAGAGCGTATTTCTTTCCTATTTTAGCATTTATATCTCCTAGAACAATTTGAATGCTTTCGTCGGGCCGTGTACAAAAATCAGCATGATGTGAAAATGTGGAAAATAATGGATTTTTTTTAAATATGCGGTAATTTCAATTGAGTGATATCCACAGTATATGTTTTGTTTTCAAAGGCGTTATAATGTGGCTTTTATGGTAAGAAGACTCGACTACCATGAGGTTGAACCGGGTTCGAACCCCTTCACAAACATATATATAAATTTCCTTTAAGGTTTCAGACAGCAATTTCTGAGTAGTTGATCCAATCTACATGTTTAGTTGAAGCTTCTCAGTTCGGATTCGTTGTGAATTGTGTGATTTCCATAATTACACTGTGATAGTTTTTTTTTTCAAATATTTTAAATTACATGACCGAACGCGACTGGACTTTATATCTTGACGACTTAAGCAAGCTCAATACAAATTTCGTTTTTATCCATTTATGTATTTAAAAGTACTCTACAATTGTAATGAAATTTGTATTAAGCTTTTTTGAGTCGTCAAGATATAAAGTCCAGTTTTAAAATAGATTGATTGCATATTAAAAGATGACTCATCCAACTTATCTTTTAAAGAGAGACCTCCAGTTTTCTAACTAGAAGAGTTACGTACATGCCCTATGCGACTTTGTGTTATCACTCTTATGAATCATCACAACCAACCGCATTTCTGTAAAACTATCAAACATAATTTAAAATAATTACAATATTCTCTCATTAGATTTATTTATGTTGTATAGATTTTCCCACTTTATAACAAATATATTTGCGATCACATTTATTAACTCTATTACAATTAAACACAACTGAATGCTTTTAAGGCCAATAATATGATTTATTATTGTGTTTTGTGTACGTTTAACATACTTCCGGTAAAATATTTAAAATCTAAATGTTTGTATATGTTCACACTAATTTGCAAAAGCACTTTTGCACTGCATTTACTTTAATGCTGTTCCTCTCTCTCTCTCTCTATGAGCTGCTGCTGTTGCTCTATACAAACTAACATAAAGTTGCAATTGTGGCTAAAAGCCATACAGTGCGTGCAAGTTGAGTGTTGTTCGTTCGTTCATTGTGCTTAGAAATAAAATGTTGTTAATTTACATTAAGTGAAGGCCTCTTTTTTCATAATTATAACATAGAAAATAAAAAATCAACAACAACAACAACATTATAGTGAGAATAGAAAGAGAAAAAGTACAACAAAAAAAAAAACACACAAACAAAATATCAATAGTAGTCAAAGTAAGTGGAACCATCATATTCGCATGTTAAAATTATAACTAACTGAAATTGAAGAAAACACAACACAATACCGCAGAATGTACTTTAGATGTTGATGTTACCGGGTGGGTCTATTACCCTATCTCTCCCTCTCTGCCGACTCTTTGTACGACTATTTAATTTGGTTAAAAAAATATGCATTTATAGTGGTAACAGCAACAGCAACTGCAACTGCAACAGTAGCAACAACCACATCACCCATACATTTGTAATTGTACATTATAGGAAAGCTGAGGCAACATTGTTACCAAAGGCAATTAGCTGCATAGGCCTCATTGTATTTAATGCAAAGTGCTTGAATAATTGCTGGCAAACATGGCCGAGTCGTCGTCGTCGTCGTCGCCGTCGTTCTCCCGATTCTCTCTGTTGTCAGATGGGTTTCTCATAGGCCAAAGACTTTGATGATAAGTTTAAGTGTACCCAGATAATGAATGCATTCATACATTGTGCTACTCAGGTATTATTATTGGGTAAAAAAAAATAACATAATAAAAACAAAAAACCCTGCACAAAACATAATATTAACACAGAATCAAATTCTTGCCAGTTATTTATCTGAGCAGTAGCTGTTAGTTCTGCTGCTTTTTTAGGCAATTCTTTTATATCGCTTTTAAGTTCATGCATAGTGAGTTTATAATGTTTGTTTTTGTTAGTATGTAGGAGGGACAGTTCTTATAAGTCTGAAATGCTGATTCGCAGTCTAAAGTCTGCAGTTGTTGCTTTTATTCGGGGTCATAGAGTAAGTAACACAGAAAAAAATTACGACAAACTAATTGTCATATTGAATACCATTTCGTCAATACAATTAAATATTTGATTAAAAAGGCGCCAACAACCAAAATTGTAAATACAATAAACAGTTTTGTTATAGTTACAATTTGTGTATTTTAGTTAAATTTAAAAAGTGGTTGAAAATTTGTGAATATCACAATTTACAAACATGTTCAAATCGAAAAGTTGTTATAAATCGAAATTGGATGCTAACAATAATATTTAATTACTTAACAACAGTTGTGTCTTTTTTCTGTGAATATGGGGCCGACCAAGATATGATGATTAGAACACGCGACTATCATGCGGGAGACCAGGGTTTGGTTACTATCTCAGTCATTTACATTCCTTTCATTGGTGGCTTCCTCGAAGTTGTCGACTGAAACTTTGCAGTAAAGACTAGTAAAAGCTTCAGAAATAGTTGACGTCTTGATTCGTCTATTAAATGTAGGTTTCGATGTGTGAGTCTAGAAATAGAGTTGTGTTACTTCATGTTACTGCTAGAAGCGCCACCATGTCTCACTTATGGAATGAAAAGTGAAAATGGTTTAATTTTTAAGTGATCCTTAATCCGTATTGTTGCCTCGTGTCGTATTTTGCCTGCATACATATTTCCATTGTGAAACCAATGCCTAGAGCCAACTTTAGAACTACTGTTACACAAATAAACGAAACATTCTAGGAAACTTCTACCTTTGGTGTATTTTGGTCACCTCTTATGTATTTTTCGGATTTTTATATCTTGATTCTGTGTGATAATAAATGTTGATAAATTGTATAGATATGTTGTTTTGGAAAATTATATCAAAATATACTTGCCGTAACCGTAACTTGTATAGTGAACTAGATACTAATGCTTACCTAAAAGAGAAAAAGAAAAAAATTATTTTAGTATTACACAATAGTCATAGATAATTCGTAAAAAAAACAACTACTTGCTTAGTATCACATCAGAAATCCAAAACCAGTTAAAATATAAGGTTATTGATAAATAAAATGATAAAAATTTAAAAAATGAACTGATCAAAACATTGCACAGGTATTCCCTTTATCGGCGCATGACTGTTGTCAAACTTTCAATTTATTCGTCTATCTCTCATTTCGTCCCAAGAAAATTTTTAATGAGTTATCATTTCCTCTTATATTACTTAATATAAAATTTTCAGTTAGAAACTTATTTGCTGGCGATACCATGATTTTTGATTCCTTGGTGAAAAAAATTAAAATTTTACTGACGGAACTTGGAGTTGTCATGTTCATCTTCTTTTTATTTCGCAGCAGTAATAAAAATTCATCCATCAGTAGCCGCACGTTGAAATTGATTCCAAGCGCTTCGGACGTTTGCGCTGCATAGATAGTTTGTCACACCAATCTTCAATAAAAGCTCTTTTTTACCTGGTCTAACCAACGAAGTTTTGATTGTCCCTCCTGCTCCGCCCTTCTAGTTTATTGCCGAAAACTGTTCGAGCTAGAACATCTTCATTCATCCAAACAACGTGTCTAAGCCAACGCATTCGGTCTGTTTGAACGTCGATGTCGCTCTACAGCTCATTGGTTCATTCGAAGACGGTACTCGCCGTTACAGGTGATGGGTCCAAATATATTGCAAAGTATTTTTCTCTAGCAGACTTCCAGAGTAGATTGATCAGCTTGTGTCATTTTCCAGGATTCTGCGCTGTAGAGCAAGATAGTTAGGATCAGTGTCTGGTAGACATGGATCTTGTTCATCGAGGGCTTTGTCATTTAATCGCTTGCTTAGCGCATAGTAGCAACGGTTTGCGATCAATATTCTTCTCTTCTAGCCTAACATTAGGCTGGAGCTAAGATATACAAAATTATCTAACACTTCAAAGTTGTTGTTATCACCGTTCACGCCCAAAACAAGTAGAACCTTTGTTCGTCGAAAGGAATATCTTGGTTTTGTCCTCATTTATCACCAGACTCACTTCTGTCGATTGCTTTTCAATGTTTGAAGAGGCCGCAGTAACATCCCGCGGTCCTCGGCCAATTATATCTATGTCATTTGTTAAAGATGGAGCCAGTACGGTTCAGCCTTGTCTATAGCCTCGCTTAGTAGAAAATGGCTCTAACAGATTTCTGCGCATTTTCCCTGAAAACGTCGTATCAGTCAGTGTCATCCCTCAAAGTCGTATCAGCTTCGCGGGGATACCAAACTCAGTCATAGCATCTAATAGTTCCTGTCGTATCGGACTGTCAAATGCAGCTTTGCATTCGATAAACAGATACATTTCTTGGTTCTTCTTCAGGATTCGTCGTAGTGTGAATATCTGGGCGGTCGTGGGTGTACCAGGTCTAAATTCACACTGAAAACGTCCAATCTCGTTCGCTGGGATGGGCTTCAGTCTTTCACATAACACACTAGACAGGATCTTGTATGAGATGGGTAAAAGGCTGATCCCACCATAGTTGGTACACACACTTGGGTCGCCTTTCTTAATCACGGGACATAAAACATTTAGATTCCAATAAATGGGCATACATGCATTCATTTAGCCCAATCTTATTTATGACCTGGAGCATGTACGTTGCCATCTCATCGCCGCAGGCCTGAAAAAGCCGGCCGGCTCCCGCTCTTTTATTGATTTTAAGCAAAGCAATTCCCATGCTGATCTCTTTGAGGCTCGGTGGTTAACAATTTAATCCGTCGCTCAATGACTGACGTGATTTCTTCACTTATGATGTCTTCGGAAACGAGCAGAGTACGAAAGTGTTCTCTAAATATTTGCAGCACACTCTGCTTGCCTGTGACCAGATTTATATTTATGGCCTTACAGTTGGCGAACCCTGTTCTAAAAGCTTTGCTTTTTATATTTTGGTAGAACTTTCGGGCTTCACTTTTTTTCCTGTAGTTTTTAATATCCTGGCTCTCTCTTTTCTTCTATAGACGCCTTTTCCGTCTGAAGATGCGTATCATCTACCTCCTATTCTCATTATATCGTTCCGTCAACGCACACGTTACTATTGGCTGCAGTTTTGCCTTGCAGTATCATTGCGGAAGTGTTCATAGAATTCGCAATATTCTACCGCTGTCTGTCGGGAGTATTGAGGGTATTGGTTAGAAGTAATTGAAAGAGTTTGTTAGAGTAGACATTGGCTATCGCGGTGGTATGCAGTTCTGTGATACATAGTTTCCATTGCATTTGGTTACTAGCGTTTGTAACACTACTTAATCACGTGCGCACCTTGCCTGTAACCGGCTGGTGATGAAAGTCAATATTGACACCGCGCATCACACGTATGTACGTCCACAGCGTTGAGATATGCCATCCATCGATTATCACATGATCCATCTGGTTTCTTGTCTTTATGCGCGAACCTGGTGGTGGTTTCATTCACTTTCATATTTTTTACCGACGCTGGGTTACCAGTGTGAATCCGTTATCGGAGGTGTTGTTATGTAGTCTCAATTGTTGTCCCTATTTTAGCATTAAAGTCTTCCAGAACCATTTTACTGTCATGTGCAGGGCAGCTGTCACATATAACATGCAGGCGCCCATTGAATGCATCTTTAACGTCCTCGTCTTGGTTTTTCTTCGGGGAGTGCAAACAAATCAGCGCAATGTAAAAATATTTCGCCCGGATGCGAATGGTGACTATTCGGTCACTAACAGGGTTAAACCGCGAGGCCAGATGTCAAAGTCTCTAGCCGACTATGAATCCAAATCCAAATTCGTGCATTTCTTCATGGCAGCTGTAAATGTTGTCACAATTCTTTTGTGCACCCCGTCCTACCCATTGCATATCCTGTATGGCGGTGATGTCAGTCTTATTTTTGTCGAGGTCTTTGCCAGTTGAATAAAGGCACCATCACGGTGATGGATTCGAACATTCCGGTGACGTACAATAAAGCCATATGTAAAAAACCACTCGAATGGGAAATAAGGCCATATGCCCCATTTGATTGGGGATCCGCCTACCCCCACTTCATCAAGCTTTTTCATTACTAGTCGTATTTTTCATTGGAATGGAATTATTGTCACTTTGATTGGAACTTTAATATGATTTTATTGCACAACCAATCGTGTGAGAAATAAGGTCATATGGCTTTATTGCACGTCACCGAATGATCAGCATCGAAATCTGAGTCGATTTAAAGGTGACCGTCTGTCCGTCTGTCTGTCCCCGCTATTACAGCCGCAGTTTAAGAAATATCGAGCTGAAATTTGGAATGCAAACTTCTATCCTCAAAGCGGAGGTTAAGTTCTACGATGAGCCCGATCGGTCGAAATTTTGTATGTGAGCTTCCCTACACTAAGCGGAGGTTGAGTAGTAAGATGAGACCGATCGGTAAAAAACTAATCCCACCTAATCTTTTTGGGGGTGTCCGTATGTCAGTCCCCGCGATTACGGCAGTAATTTAAGAGCAATCAATCTGAAATATTGTACCCAAGCTTAGCTGTCCTAAATGGAGGTTGAGTTCTAAGATGAGTCGATCGGTCAAAAACTACTCCCACCTCCCATACAAACTCCCCTTTTTGGGGTAACCCTACGATGCAAGCTTCCCTACCCCAAATGGAGGTTGAGTAGTAAGATGAGACCGATTGGTCTTAAACTACTGTCACCTCCTATACAAAATCCCTCTTTTTGGGGGTGTCCGTATGTCAGTCCCCGCGATTACAGCAGTAATTTAAGAGCAATCAAGCTGAAATATTGTGCGCAAGCTTAGCTGCCCTAAATGGAAGTTAAGTTCTAAGATGAGCCCGATCGGTCAAAAACTACTCCCACCTCCCATACAAACTCCCCTTTTTGGGGTAACCCTACGATTACAGTTGTATTTTAAAGGCAATCAGGCTGAAATTTTGTATGCAAGCTTCCCTACCCCAAATGGAGGTTGAGTAGTAAGATGAGACCGATCGGTCTAAAACTACACTTACCTCCCATACAAAACCCCATTTTTTGGATGTGTCCGTATGTAAGTCCCCGCGATTACAGTAGTAATTTAAGAGCAATCAAGCTGAAATATTGTATGAAAGCTTTTCTGCTCTAAGCGGAGGTTGAGTATTAAAATGAGACCGATCGGTCGAAAACTACTCTCACCTCCCATACAACCTCTCCCTTTTTTGGGGTAATCCTGTCATTACAGTTGTATTTTAAGGGCAATCAGGCTGAAATTTTGTATGCATGCTTCCCTACCCCAAATGGAGGTTGAGTAGTAAGATGAGACCGATCGGTCTTAAACTACTGTCACCTCCCATACAAAATCCCTTTTTTTGGGGGTGTCCGTATGTCAGTCCCAACGATTACAGTAGTAATTTAAGAGCAATCAAGCTGAAATATTGTATGAAAGCTTTTCTGCTCTAAGCGGAGGTTGAGTATTAAAATGAGACCGATCGGTCGAAAACTACTCTCACCTCCCATACAAACTCTCCCTTTTTTGGGGTTTTCCCGTATTTTAAGAGGTATATAGCTGACATTTTGTACGCAAGATTCAATATCTAAGTGGAGGCTACTTTCTAAGATAAGCAATTTCGGTCAAAAACTACTCCCACCTCCCATTCAAACTACCTTTTTTGGGGTGTCCGCGTAACTGCCCCCGCGATTGTAGTCGTAGGTTAGGAAATATTGAACTGAAATTGTATATGCAAGCTTTAATCCTATAATAGGAGCTAACGTTGTAAGATGAGCAATATCGGACGAATATTTCTCCCACCTTCCATACAAACTCCTCCTTTTTGGGGGTGTCCGTCTGTATGTCCCTATAGTTTATGAGCTTTTGGGCTGAAATTTGGTATGTAAGCTTCTGTCCAGAAGCAGAGGTTAAGTTCTATGATAAGCATAATCAGATTTAAACTACTCCCACATCCCACTCAACTTCCCATTTTTGGGTAGTTATAAAATTCATAAAAATAAGCTCCAACTCACCAACTCATTAACTTATCGGTAAATCGCATAAAATTTATACAAAATTACTGACAAAATCGATGTATGAAGCTAAAAGTAACGTCCACTTCTCACCAACTCTCCTGTTTTGTGGTGCAAAGTTTAATAAAATATAGTTGTAGTGCAAATAACCAGTTTTACCACCATTTGTAAAAATGGTATCTGAGCTTCGGCATAGCCGAAGATAACCGCCCTGCTAGTTTTTATGTTCTTCGAGGTATCATGATAGTTTTTTCTCTAAGTAAAGAGTCTTATACGGCTGCCGCTCCCAACACTAGTTCTTGGCACTGTTAATTCTGTTACCTATCTACTCCCGCCGCAAGGTGTCCTCTCGGGCTTCGTGGAGTATCGCAACAGCGCAAATGAGACAGGTGTTTAGTCTCAGTTTTTAAAAATTTGCCCCCCTAAAATTCAATATTTACCTTTAGCTTTAGTATTCTGTTTCTAACAATACACATCGGTTACCGACAGCAGCTCTTTATAGTACGTAAAAACCTCTAAGCTGACGCTACCGAATAAGAAAAATTTCAAAGGACATTGTTACTAAAAAAATGTAAACGCCACTTATGTTTCTTGTATTTTTGCTACTCAAATTAATACAACTTCCAAAATGTTGTAATAAATTATTCAATTGTATTAGGTATCCTCATAGTTGTGTGATTCATTGCTAAGTAAGTTAAACACACCTGACCATCAACAACATCAATCATACAAGAAAGTGTTCCACTAATGCACTTTCACAAATTTGTCAAAACAAGCGGAAACATTGACGACAACGCCAGTTGGAGCAACGGGATGCATATGGTGGCAATGATGGCCAGACACACAACAAACATGCCATGTTGCAATAAACCCCGTACTTACAACTACACCATTACCAATTGAAATTCAAAGAATATCAATTGAAATTCAAATCATTCGATTTGAAATTTAAACATTCCATTTGAAATTCAAATATTCCCTTTGAAATTCAAAACTCATCATTTGAAATTCAAAAATTCCATTTGAAAATCAAAAAACATCAATTCAAATTCAAATTTTCGATTTAAAATTTTAAAAACATAAATTGAAATTCAAATCTCGTCAATTGAATTTGAAAACACATCAATTGAAATTTAAAAATCATCAATTGAAATTCGAAGTTCGTCAATTGAAATTCAAATTTCGTCAATTGAAATTCAAAACGTATCAATTGAAATTCAAAAGTCGTCAATTGAAATTCAAAACTCGTCAATTGAAATTTAAAATTTGTCAATTGAAATTCAAAACTCATCAATTGCAATTCAAAACTCGTCAATTGAAATTCAAAACTCATCAAATGAAATTCAAAAGTCGTCAATTGAATTTCAAAACTCATCAATTGAAGTTCGAATAATTGTTTGGTAGTTTTAATCATAATACACTCTACTTGAACTTAACTATATGTGAATGTTTTAAGTATTTGTATTGAATTTACAGTTAAATGCTACGAATTTTACTGCGAATGGAGCAAATAATGTTCGTATGAAAATATTATGAGATGTCACAAAGATGTCGATTCCGCTACCCATTGCAAATTTTGCATTTGTTTCCATTTTTATCAATGACTTATGCCCATACAACTATTAAGGTGTAGCATATTTTACGGTCGAAGTGAACCTACTATTATTGATTCAATACTTTTGAATTTAAAATGATACGTTTTGAATTTCAATTGATGACTTTTGAATTTCAATTGATGAGTTTTGAATTTCAATTGACGAGTTTTGAATTTTAATTGACGACTTTTGAATTTCAATTGATAAGTTTTGAATTTCAATTGACGAAATTTGAAGTTCAATTGACGAGTTTTGAATTTAAATTGACCACTTTTGAATTTCAATTGATAAGTTTTGAATTTCAATTGACGAATTTGGAAATTCAATTGACGAGTTTCGAATTTCAATTGATGAGTTTTAAATTACAATTGATGTGTTTTAAATTTCAATTGACGAATTTTGAATTTCAATTGATATTTTTTTAATTTCAAATGGAAATTTTTAATTTCAATTGACGTTTTTTGAATTTCAAATGGAATTTTTGAATTTCAAATGACAGGGTTTGAATTTCAAATGGAATATTTGAATTTCAAATGGAATGTTTGAATTTCAATTGATTTTCTTTGAATTTCAATTGGAAATGGTGTAGACGAAAATTTTGCCATCTCCAAATGATAAACAACAAGTAGAAAAGTTGCATATTAAAGAGTAATTAATTGCATAATATTTTTTTTTTGCTAGTGATGATGAAACTTATTATTTAATTTTACTGTTACCATGTGTGTGTGTGTGTGTGTTGTTGTATGAATGCACTTACACAAAAGATTGCAGAATGAAGAATCTCCTGCAGTTTGCAGCTTTTCATCGTCGCATTAGATTAATTCATAAACACACACACAAGAAAGATTATGTAGCACGAAGTGCAGACTGATCAAAAACTGGGTACATGAAAAATTAGCTAATGATGACGATGTTGATAGAGAATTTGGCCAACGAGTAAATCAGGTTGTTTTTCTTGAAGGTGGTCGTCGGTCTTTGAGCCATGCAACTCAATAAAATAATGACTACTGAGCTACAACAGGCAACACTGGTTGCGAGTGAGCTTCAATTAAAACGCTAATTACAATTTAAACATGTGCTGAGTCCGTCTGGCAGCTTAAAGAATAAGTTGCAGTTCCGAGCTGTTGTAATGTGATGGGTTGTTACAGCATGTGTTTTCATGTAAACATTGCAACATGGAAACTTTTTATAACAGATTGTTGAATTTTTGTTTGTTTTTGTATTAATTTAAAACTCACAACTTTTAAAGTTACATGAATTCGATGGGAAACACTTGCAGTCGTGGTTTGTAATCCACGTTGATTTTTGTCGATTCTGTTACTTGTTCGTATCCAAAACTATAGAAATTTTTATTCTGTGATCTAATAACTGATCGATAAACTATGAACTAGATTGGAAGAATAAAATTTTCATATATTGTATAGGGGAAGCAATGGCATAAAGTCTATCATTGGTCAGAGTTAAGTCGCAAGATCGGCGTGGCCTATTCACGTCTTCTCTGATAGGCAAAAACCATACCCTTAAATCTTGCATGCAGAATGACTGCTGTGTTCCATGTGTCCATTTCAAATAAGTGATTTCCAAAGTAGGTAATAAGTGGACTATGAATGGAAAGCTCTCTACCCTAGGTGCCTTGGTTTGAGCAACAGAGTTTGCTTTCAAAATGTTTGCTTGACGCAGGGATATTGTGAGATAGTTGAACACAGGCCAGTCTGAACCAAGCAAGGCTGCTCCGTCTATTTGGTATAGCTTAATGTCGATTGCCACTGCCCATTACAAGATCAACAGTCAATGAAGAGGTTAAAACGGACAATTGTTCGACTACAAGGTCCCACCAGAGGTTTTTTTTTTTGGTATCGTGGGTGGCAGTGATACACACGACTAGAATCTCGTGTTCGTGTTATGTTCATCAGTATCTTATAGATCTTATGAGGGTTCTAGCCTAAAATACATGGTTGCCGATTATCATCGCCGAGTAGAAATGGATCCGTCTTCCACTGGATCCTCGAAATATAGTATCAACCGTTCCACATGCCAGGCCTTAGTTAAAATAAAAGGTTGCCGTTCACCTTCATCGAACGAATGGGGTTTGGAATTTCCCCGTTGCTCCTGCCCGGTGTATTGATGTGAAGACATTGGTACTCGCGGGTACTCCTCTCTTTCCTACCAGTAAGGGAGATGAATCCTTGAAAAGTAGTATCGCCCGTCAAACAGTCCGCCCTAACATAAGCGAAGAAGAGATTCTTAAAGGACAATGTGGAAATAGAAACTTAGTCTTCCGCCTGATTGAAGGATCCCTAATGGGAACATTAGACGGGCTGCGGTTAAAACCGATTGCTATAGACCCATAGAGTTGAATTTTATGTAGGTGCAGACCCAAATCTCGAAAGACCAATGCTTAAGATGAAGTTTGCCGAGTTCTTGTGGACCTCGAGGAATTGACTGCCTCAGATTCTTTTACACACACTTACTATATTAGTGATGCTCTCAAACGGTTTGTCGTACCTTTGATGTAGGGATGTTGGATGATCACTGCCGATTTGGGAGGATCGACTGTGATGGGTCACCTCGTCTGCCAATAAAAGAGCATCATATTCCTGCTGACGTATAATATAGGTATATAAAATAAAGTATAAAAGTATAAAAATTTTATCCTTTGGAAAAGCTGGTCAATCGTGTAACTTGTCTTGGTGTTTTGGATTCAGCACCAATTGAAAAACCCAAAAAACAATAATGCTATGACATCAGATTGAAGTGGCCATCTAAAAAAAAATACTCGTAATCAAACGCACAGGAAGCTAGACATCACAAAGCTGCATGCCACCAAGATAGCCAATGCCTAATCCAATCAACTCTTTCAATGACATCAAACATACCTCCCTAATTCTGATGATCCCGACACATAGTAGAAGCTTATTACGAATTATATTACCACTGCCAGAACGACCTACTGGGTTATCAAAAACCACGTTAAGACAAGCCCTGGTGCGATAAAGAATGACGCGTAACATCTGAGGAAATGTATGCTGCATAGAGGGCAAAACTGCTGGCAATGGTAACGCTAGGGTGACGGGGCGATATAATGGAAACAGGAGGGAGATTAAGCGCCTCTTCGGGCACAAAAAATACCAATGGAAGAAAAGATAGATCCTGTATATCGAAAATTACAGGTATAAAAGTGAAGCCCGAAAGCTCTACAAAAAGGTAAAAAGCAAAGGTATTGAAATAGGGATTCCCAACTGTAAAGAAATGGAAATTTGGCCACTTGGAGTGTGCTACAAAAATTAAGGGGAACACTTTCGTACTCAGCTTGTTAAAGAAAGCAGCATAACTGACGAAATGACGCATCGTCGACCGAGTAAATTGTCAGCCACCGAGCCAAAACAAGATCAACACGGCAATTGCACGGCTCAGAAACAATAAAGCTGCGGGAGACGATGGACTGGCGGCAGAGCAGTGATGGCAATGTACCTGCTCATAAATTTGGCATAAGATATGCATGTCCGATGATTGGAATCTGAGAGTGTTCTAAGTCCTGTGCTTAAGAAAGGCGATCCAAGTCTATCACTTACCCATGGCATACAAGGCCCTGTCTAGTGGGTAAAATGAATAACTAAAGCTCATCCTAGCGAACCTGATTGGATCATATCAGTGTGGCTTAAAAGTTGCAACACACTACGACATATCCTGGAGAAGACCCAAGAAATGCAGATCGACACCTAGCATCTGTTTATCGATTACAAAGCCACATTCTACAGCTCGATACGACAGAAACTCCGCGAAGCTGATACGACTTTGAAGGTTTACACTGACTGATACAAAGTCTTGAGTGAAAATCAGCAAAAATCAGACAGAGCAATATTCTACTAAGCGAGGCTTTAGACAAGGCAAAAGTCTATCGTGCAGACTCTTAAGCATCATAATAGAGAAAATCATAAGGAAGTCTGCAGTAAACAGGAACGGTACTATCTTCAACAAATGTCACATGCTGCTTTCGTATGCCGATGACATAGATATCATAGGCCGTGGTTTGCGGGATGTTACTGCGGCGTGCTCGAGCATTGAAAAACAGTCGGCGGAAATGGGTCTGGTGATTAATGAGGACAAATCTAAATTATTTGTTTTAATGAACAAAGAGTTTTCCAGTTTGGGACGCTGCACAGAGGGTTGAAATGTACCAAATGTGAGAATTAATTCAAAAACTGAAGTTTTTCTTGCATTGACATGTTTGGTATTGGGTGAAAGTAAATAAAATTCTACATCACTTATTACTAAAATTACTGCTTTAAGTAAATTACTTTAATGGCAGTGAGCTGTCAAAGTTAAACAATTTTTACAAATTTTGCGTGACATGGCAAAAACAGAAAATTAAGATATTTCGATTGCTTATATTTTTTGTTAGGTCTTCTACAAAAAAAAAATATTATAATGAAGCCATCAACTTCAGGTATTTAGGTATATAATTAATTATATTTTGTTTAGATAAATGTTTTGCAAATATTTTTAATGTTTTTCTTAAAAGTGCTCCATAAATGTTGTATTTTCGATAAAAACATAGAGTTTCAACTAGTTTCTGGGCGAGATCAAGCACATTTTATTAAATGCTCTTGTAATATGAGATATCAGCTTATATATCCAAAAGAAACATTTTGCGGATTTACTGCGTTTTTTTACTAATTTAAAGTATTGTGACAGAACCCCAGTTGCTAAAAACATATGATGATGATGATGAAGATGATGATAATGGTGATGATGATGATGATTATGACGATCATAATGATGATGATAATGATTTTGAAGGTGATGATGACTTTTATTACAATAATACCTAAAATATGTTTAAGTCCATATATATGGACAATTATTTTTCTATTACTTTTTATATGAACAAAATTTTTTTTTTAAAAAATTTTTTTCAAAAACTATTTTTTTTTACAAAATGATGTATAGTTATTCCAAAAAAATATAAACATCAATAGTAATGGGCTTCCCTGAATTAATCCCCAGTTTCCCTATGTTTCAACCCACTGTGCGCTGCGTGAATGTTGACAACTATAACTTTGAAGTGGTAGATGATTTTGTCTACCTTGTCTCCGCCATAAACAAAAATAATAATAATATTAGCCTGGAAATCAAGACACGAGGGTTGATCGCAAACCGCTGCTACTATGGGCTGAGCAAGCGCGATTAATATATTCTGGGAGTCTTCGGAGAAAAATAGACCCATCATCGCTAACGGCGAGTATTGTCGTCTAATTAACCATGAGCGTTCGAATATATCGAATGAGCTGTCTGGGACATGTTGTACGAATGGGTGAAAATGCTCCAGCTCGAAAAGTTTTCGACATAAAACTCGATGGTATCCATAGGAGGGGGCGACCAAAACTTCATTGGTTGTTCTAGGTGAAAAGCTGTTTATAAATTTGGTGTGACGAACTATCTACAAAAGACCGAAGCACTTGGAATTCTTTTCTACGTTCGGCTACTTATGAATGGAAGTTCTGTTAACTTAATTTTCCTTTACGCCCCATGAATGAGGTA
This sequence comes from Muscina levida, assembly GCA_964034835.1. Taxonomy (NCBI): domain Eukaryota; kingdom Metazoa; phylum Arthropoda; class Insecta; order Diptera; family Muscidae; genus Muscina; species Muscina levida. The sequence goes on along the minus strand of OZ035880.1, from coordinate 126,437,579 downwards.
TGGGATAGCTTCTCGCGTTGTTGTGAGTTAACACGCTTTCTATTTTGAGATTCACAACTAACGACACCTACTTGTTTATCGACGAATTCGAACGTCACTGTTTTGAGAAACTCTTTCTAGACATGCCGATTGACTTGACACCTATACTGCGAAGTTGCTGTCAACAACATTCGAGGGGAGCCGAAAATGAAAGAATTTTTTTTTTTAAGATGACTGGAGGCAGGTGTTGAACCTGTGGTCCTCCCGCATGGTAGTCGCGTGTTCTAACCACTATACCACGGCCGCTGTCAAATAAAAAGAAGTTTTAAAAAACCGAAAGAAATATTACATTATATTTTAAATTTTTGTTTTATTTTATTTTTAGATATTTCTCACTTCTAAATATTTTTCTCTATACTTACATTTTTTTCCAACGACAGTAAACATTCGAATTGTGTGCTTGAAACTAATGATACACTGTTTAAAAAAAACCCCTTCCACGGAAATTAACAATTTTTTCCATTTGGAAGACATCCAATACCCCTTATATTTGGAAGCGAGAAGGTATGTGTATGAAATCCCTCTGCCTTCTTTTCAAAGGGGTCTGACAGGCCTTCATAAAAGTTTAAAAAAAAACGTATTAACATTTCTTTCCATTTATAAGGCATGCAATAACCCTGCTATTTGGAAGCGAGATGGGATGTGTATGAAATCCCTCTGCCTTCTTTTTACATGTCTTTGGAAGGTCTGCCCATAAAATGCCTAAATCTGTTGAAAAATCATGCGTTCTGTATTCCTTATTTGAAATCTTATTCCCGAATAAGGACTACTGCATGCATTATATGAGAAAGGCCTCTCAAATTCAGCCGCTGGGATAATCGGCATGTCTAGTAAAAAGCTTTTCAAACAGTGATGTTCGCATTCGTCGATAAACAAGTAGGTGCCGTTTGTTGTGAATTTAAAATAGAAATCATGTTAATTCACAACAACGAAGCATCGAATATCTCATTCATGGGGTGTAAAGGGAAATAAGTTGAAGTAAGTTATAAAATGTTAATATTAAAACACTACCGACAAAGAAAAATGTTAAGATGACGATTCCGAATATGTTTTCATAAATTCATTGTCGACAAGGAAATTTGAAGTCTTAATTTACTTAAGACTTTATATGAGTTTTAATTAAACAGAAATGTCAAAAAGCCAATATTAATATATACTCTTAAGTTAAAGACGGAAAGTAGTGCTATTTGTTATATTCCATCTTGACCCTAAGAGTATATTTTGATATTGGCTTTTCGACTTTCTGTTTAATTTAGGTTTAGGTTTACTTAATAAAAATATTTTATAACAACAAAATGGCGTTTTTATTAATTTTAATTTATTTATTTTCTACCTAAACATAACAAATATTCAGGTAAAATGCCAAATATTCAAATAGAAGTTACATACACACATGCACACATGCATGCAGCTAACCAAACAGTTTGTGATACTCTACACCAGGTTGCTGTTGTCGTTTGTTCATAATTGTATCTTTTAAAAGCGTCAACTTCATCAACAGCAACAACAACACTAACAACAACAACAACATGACGAAAAACAAGCTGAATGAAAAACAATTGCCAGCAACAACAGCAACAACGCTGACGACGACGACAACAACGAAAAAGCACAAATTGCAGCTGAAATTTTCAAGGTTTTCCAGTTCATGGATTTGCGGCAAGGCGACGGTCGCCGTCGTTTGTATTGTAGTCAGCGGCAGTCAATGTATGTATATTTCAGCGTACAATCATAGTACGCGTGAGTTGTTTCTGTGGCGCTGTTGTTGTTGTTGTTGCTATTATTATATTATTTTCAGCTTTTTTGTTGTTGTTGCTGTTGTTGGTGTGCTTCGATGGCGCTCCCTCTCTAGACACATTTACGTACATAGATATTTAGCTACATATAAACAACAACAACAAAAAAACAAAACATTTTTGTAGATAGATGTTAATTCGCTATTTTTATATACATTTATTATAGATTTTTTTGTTTGCGTTGTTTTTTTTCCTATATAAAAAACAACAACATAATTTATAGTTTTTCTATTTCGTATAAAAAAAAAAACTAAAAAAAACTAAAAAAGAAATATTATTTTATTTCTTTGTTACTAAGATCATTTGCTATTTTATCTATTGCGTTTTAAATATATCTTGTTCTGTTCTGTTCTCACGGCGCGTTTTCGCAGCCATTGGTGCTAAATGTTACACGACATGAATATGGAAATGAACTGAATGCAGCTTAAAGTAAATAATGGACTTGTACACCGTGAACAGCTGTACTTTATAAAGTTCAATGCCAAGGTAAGGGGAACCTTAAATATTTTCGATAATTTGATATATTTTATAGGCATCTCATCAATATTGGTTATGATATATGTACTATAAACTAGGATGGGATATTTATTTGATCCCATTTCGAAAATTTAAGCGTTAAGCGTGTTCTCTGAACGTCAGAAATGCGCTAATCTGACACAAAGGCAGCTGATAACGGGTTGCCCGAGTTCATTGTTTTAAAAATTTGTTATCAAATTTATAAATTTCAAAAAGCCATAAAAGGGCTGGTGATGAGCTCAATATTTCTTACGAAAATCTTAACAAATAAATTTGTTAAAAAAAAACTAATTTGGCAAAATTATGAAAATATAAAATTGTTAAAACGACAAATCCGAAATTTTTATAGCAATTATACAATTAAATTGTAAAATAGAAAAATAAGAGGCTCTCTGATAGATATCCCCGCAGTGTCTGTTTGGCTCTTCGCTGTTTCAAATTATGGAATTGTCTAAGATACAACTTGTATCTAAACCAGTACCAGTCAGTAAGGTCAACTAACTGACTTGCGCCGTTTGCGGTCTGGGTGACCATCAACAGCCCATCCCTAACTTTCACTGTAATTTTGGTCAAAATCGGTTTAACCGTTTTCGCAATTAGTAGTGTTATCAAACTGGACATCTATCATTAGCTAAACACCAGCAACTGGATCCAAAGATACATCAAAATTTTGTTCATGTCAAAAAATGCATACTCTTTAAGTTTGAGTAAAATCAGACAATCGATATAAATTTTCGAAATAATTCAGCTCCAGCCAATTCAACAGCGGGTCCATTTATGCAAAAAAAATTATCATTATAAAACGAATATACATTTTTAATATCAGACAAATTGTTGATTCGTTAACATTTTCATTAGAATTCCACAGCGGCACCTAACGGGTCAATTTATACAAAAACTATGTTCTAATGATCACACAAATATACAAACTAAATTTCAGTTAAATTGGTCCAATCGTTAAAATTTTGATTAAAAATCCACCTAAACGCCACCTACCGGGTCCATTAGAACATAAAATTTTTCTGGTGATTAAACATCTTCTAAAATTCGTTAAAATTTTGATTGTAAATACACCTAAGCGCCATCTACCGGGTCTGTTTGTACATACAATTTTTTCTGATGATCAAACAAACATACGTTCTGAATTTCAGTTAAATTAGTCTATTCCTTCACATTTTGATTGTAAATACACTCCAGCGCCATCTAACGGTTCCATTTGTACATACAATTGTTTCTCACGATCAAACAAATAAACATACTGAATTTCAGTTAAATTGGTCAATTCGTTAAAATTTTGTTAATAAACCCACCCCAGAGCCACCTACCGGGTCCATTTGTACATAAAATGTTTTCTTATGATCAAACGAATATTCATTCTAAATTTCAGTCGAATTGAAACATGAATTAAAATTTTCGATATTAAAAAAAAACAATTTTTCTAAAAAATAAAAAAAAAAATTTGGTGTGGACCATCCTTTACATTTAGGGGGATGAAAAATAGATGTTTGCCGGGCGTGGCACCGCCAACTTTCTACAAAAAAATATTTTTTCTTGTTCGACCAATATATGTACTAAATCTCGACTTTATAACTATAATGACTAATGAGTAGGGCGACCAATTTTCAGCATATGCTGAATATTGCTGATGCTGCTTAATTTAACGATTTCAAGCGATCTTGCTTATTTAAAAGGTTTGTGCTTTTTCATGCTGTTTTTGCCCTTATTTAAATTTTTGATACATTTTGATAAGATATGTTTCTATCAATTGAAAATTTTTACATATCACAAGCCCTTGCGGTTCATAAAAATATGACAGGTAGAATTCAATATGCAAACTATCCTCTTATTTTACACACAGCCTGTGTTCAAGATTTTGTAATAGCCCTATTTTTATCGATAGCTTAGATCGTTCGATTCGTTATATTCCTATAGTTTTCAGGCGCCTTATCGAAAACAAAAATGTAAACTAATGAAACCTAATGTACCTCTATAACCTAAACCAATAACGACACGATGAGGAACGTGGTTGGAAGCAGCGGTGTATTATATAAATTATTTGGAAGACATGAGGGAAGTCATTCAAGAGTTTAACGAAAATGATTCTGAAGCATTGCGATAAAGCAATGAGGTTCTTTTTAATGATAATTTGTAATCCGACTTTTCCTTCATAAAAATTAACTTTAAGTGCATCTGACATGCCATCACAAAAATTGAGTCAAGCGGTTTGCCATTGAATGAAAGCTTGGAAACAGTAAAATAAATTCAACATGCTATAGAAAAACATCTGATAAAAATTATTTAAAAAAAACGACTGCCGTTCTTGCGCGAAATCCTGGCTTTGTGGAAATCAACAATATTATTTTTAAAAAATCCAAAACAACAAGTGCGTTTATGGGAAAATATTCGCCTGCTGCATCAACATTTTTTAAATACGCTCCCGTTTCATCGTGTGACGTGGAACGCGTTTTTTCTATATATGGAAATTTTTTTACAAACCAGCGTAAAAGTTGCACCTTAAAAATGCACTTAGTGCTTAATTGTAATCGTGACATTGACCAAGGTAAAAACTTACTTTAAGAATTTTTTTTTTTGGTTTAAAAATTACTTTCTTTGTATGAATACACGATTGAATAATTTGGTTAATTTTCTTATTGTTTTTTATTACTTCTTTAATAGAAGTGAAATTGTTTTTTGTTTGTTTTTCAATAAATAAAAAAATTATAAATGCTGAATATAAAATCTATCGTGCTTATTTCAAGGGTTTTTCATGCTGTTTTAAGTACTGAAAACCGTTTTTTTCGTGCTGAAAAATGGTCGCCCTACTAATGAGATACAGCCATTTTAAATTTCGAGCTGTATGGGGCGGTACCCCTCCCTTTTGACCCCCTTGCAGTCCGTATTTCCAAAAATCCCTTCTTACTGCGCGCCTATGTCATAAAAGAAACCTACATTCCAAATTTTACGGTTCTAGCTTTAGCCGTTTGGGCTGGAGAGTGATCAGTCAGTCACCCAAGCCTTTTATATATATAGATAGGCCACATTTGTTTGGTCGGCGTGCAAGTGGGTTCTCTTATCCATCTCTCCTTAGCAATGAGGTTCACTTTCCCCGCAATTAGCTGTTTCCCCCTTGTGATAGGTATCCCAATGAGACCGTAAACTTAGCCCGAGTTCACGGTTGTGGCGGCCCTTGCCAACGTATCTACCCTTTGATTACCATATATAACGCCATGTCCTGGAACCCATGTAAGGGTAACCGTCAAATGTCTCGCTATCTCCTCAAGTAATGGTCGGCATATTCGCAAAATATGACTGAATTCAGTATATTTAGAAAAATGATACGTATGTAAAACGGCTCTATGAAAAATGCCCCAAATGCAAAATGCCCCAAAAAAAAACGAAAAATTACCCAAAAAAATTTCCATACAAAATTGGGGAATTTTTCATATGAAAAATACCCCATAAATTTTGGGGAACTTTTCATTTATTTTAGGTAAAATTTCGTTTTTTAATTTTGGGTCATTTTTCATATGCAAAATGACCCACATTTGCAGGTATGAAAAATACCCCAATTTTGCATTCGTCTTTTAATAATGCTAAAGAGAGAGTATATAAACTGATAACGACGCATTCGTTTAAAAATGCTAGATTTGTTTAGAAGAATATTTTTTGGGTTATTTTCATAAATTTTGTGGAGTATTTTTCATAATTTTTGGAGAAAATTTCGTTTTTGAGTTTTGGGTCATTTTTCATTTTTTTCGCCCAATTTTATTTTGGGTAATTTTTCGTTTTTTTTTGGGGCATTTTTCATAGAGCCATGTAAAACTGTGGGGGTGAATTAGGTCATTTGTATGGGAGGTATCAGAAGGGACGGTTTTTGAGGATTTGTCTTCTATTACAAAATTATAAAGCCTACTAAATTCAAATATCCTCTACTTGCCCGTTTGGAAGTTATGGAAGAAATATTAGTTTTCCAAAAATAGGTTATTTTGTATGGGAGGTACCAGAAGTTGTCAGTCGATGTAGTCCATATTCATTCCACAGTAAAATCTTGATACGCATTCATATATCGCAAAATATGGCTGAATTCTGTGTACTAAGAAAAAGATGTATGTATGACTATAAGGGTGAAACTGACCAAATTAAAATATCCTCCAGTTTTCCGTTTAAAAGTTATGGAAGATATATAATTTATCACAAAGTACGTAATTTAGTATGGGAGGTACCAGAAGGGGTGCGGCTATTCTGCCCATTTAAAATCCCATTACTTCATTTTGGAAAATAGTAATACACTCATACCTCTTTATACGGCCCCTCTTTTTACGGCATTTTGCTATAACGGCCTTTTTCAATTCTGGAACACCTTAGCTTTACGGCGAACGTTACCTCGCTATACGGCTAAATGCAAATAGGGGATTCACCGTATTTCTACGAAGAGTGAGAGACTAACAAAAGCATTCAACTACAAGCGCAGTGAGTGTTGGTGCAGCAGTCTCTTGTTTGTGCTGATCGTGAGTAGACGTAGTTTTCTTGCACATTTTTCCGTTCTTGGGTAATAATAAGTAGGACTGGTATGAAATTTATTACCTCGCTTTACGGCCAACATTTTGGCCGTATATCGAGGTATGGGTGTACTGGTAAATTGTCCTAAAGATCAGTTATGGTTTACTCGAGTTATTCTGCCCACTAGCCAGACAGGCGGACATAGCGCAATAGTCTTAAAAAGTCCTGAAACTAATTTGGTCTTAAGTAACTTTGGGTCTAACTCATCTCCTTTAATGCGTTACACCTTTTTCTCTTTTCAAATGATGTATACCATCATCCCTAAGGGTTATGGTATAAGGATATTTATCCTAAATTGAAGTATTAGCCCAAGGGGACAGCTTCGTCATTGGGAACCATTACCAGTAAAGATCAAAGGACATTCGGTTACATCGAATACAGAGTTTATATGTTGTGTTACAAAACTACCGGGGACCGGCCGTGGCATAGTGGTTAGAACACGCGACTACCATGCGGGAGATCGCAGGTTCAAACATGGCTCCAGTCACCTTAAAAGAAAAAAATAAATACAATTTTCTTTCATTGTCGGCTCCCCTCGAATGTTGTTGACAGCAACTTCGCAGTATTTAAGCGTCGCTTCAATCGTCGTGTCTAGTAAGAGCTTCTCAAACAGTGACGTTCGCATTCATCGATAAACAAGTAGGTGCCGTTAGTTGTGAATCTAAAAATAGAAAGCGTGTTAATTCACAACAACGCGAGAAGCTATCCCATACCTCATTCATGGGGTGCAAAGGGAAATTAAGTTTAAGTTTTAAGTTACAAAACTACACAACATTTCAATCACCCAACGACTCGTTGGCTGTACAAAGAAAAAAAACACAATTGTTGTTAAGTAATTAAATAAAATTCTTAGCATTCAATTTCGATTTATAACAATTTTTCCATTTGAGAGTGGTTGTAAATTGCCATATTTACAAATTTTCAAACACAGTTTAAATTCAACAAAAATAAAAAAATTGTAAATGTGACAACACTGTTTATTGTTTTTACAATTTCGGTTGTTGGCGCCTTTTTAATTAAATATTTAATTGTATTGACGAAATGGTATTTAATATGACAATTCATTTGTCGTAATTTATTTCTGTGTAGTTTGCGAAAGTTTTGGACAGACATTGATATCTACATGATGTGACATAACTTGGTCACCTCGTAACCCAGACTTAACCACAATGGGCCAGTTTTTAGGAAAGTTAAGGTTTTAACATCAACTCAGTGTCTCTTAAGGAACTAAAGAAAAATATTCGTCGATCGGTTGATAGTGCCATGTTTGGTAGAACATGCGATTATGAGGCGAAAGACTAGGGTTCGACTAGACTACGGTTCTCCTCATAGTATCAAGTTAGTCGTCTAATAAAAGCCTCTCAAACAGCTGAATATGTCGTTAAAGTGTAGGTCCGTCCCATTCATTGTGTGATACTAAAAATAGAAACGTGTTAAAACACAATAACGCGAGAAGCTCTCCCACATCTTATTCATAGGATTGAAATCAGTAATAGATATAGCCGAGCGCAAGCACGCAATAATATGGGGTGCTCCTTGTGCGACCGCACAGTCAGAGCTGTCGAATTTTACACGGTGAAAATATTGTACTCTGCCAAAAATCGTGCCAAACTATTATTGCGAGTGTATGGGATGCCTATCACTGATATAAATTGAAAGTAAGATATGTATTGGTAATGAAATTCATAACATATAGCGAAACACCTATCAAGCCGTTTTTTGAAGATTCTGCTCCTTGTTGCAGCAGTGTCAAAATAATCAGCAATCACGTATTGATGATGTTATATTTAAATAATAAAATCTCTATTTGTGCACTTTCATAATAAATGAGTTATTTTTATAAAATATAGTTTTTCTTATAAAAAGTTAAAAGATTCTCGGTCCACCCTGTATATGTGCATGTTTTCATATAACTTTACATTACATTACATGACTTCTTACCTTGCATTCGATAAGATAAAGTTCAGATTGTAGCTAACATTTATTGAAAATGAGATAAATGGAGACATTTCGTTCTCTTTTTTGTCATTTCAATTAAAAACTAATTTTATTCCAATTATAAAAATTTTGTATAAAATGCGTAGCTAATTTATTTCTATTACAAAGCTTACATCACAACAGTACCAGGAAATGTGTTAGCAAAACCAATTTTTTTTTGTTAAAAAAAAACTAAGAATAATACGACAAGAATTATTGTTGAAATAAAATTTCTATTAAATTAATGCCACGTTACTTGTTTTATGTCATAAGATTAATTTATTATTAAATTTCGTGCGTTCATTTTTACTTCTCTTCGCTTCTCTTCGCTTCTCTTGTCTGATTGTCATTTGCTCGTACACCGCCGCTAACACCTACTAAATACATCTTGCAAGGAGTGTTAGTGCAAAGTATATACATATATATCTCTCTCTCGCTGACTTATTGTCCGTCCGTCCATTCTGACTAATAATTCATCTTAGCGACTTAACACTAATTCCCCATTTAATTGGTGGCGGTTTAATTGCTCCGCGAAATGCACTTTCATGTTCGCCCCATTATGTTTATTTGCAATTCATTTCAATTTTTCTGTAGAAGCGGCAAAATGAAATATTTTAATAATTTTCTTTTACATATTTTCATTATTTTTCGTTTTTCGTCTGTTCCTAGATTGTTTTAGCTTAACACTACGCTATAGCATGAGATTACAATCGGGAGAAGTTCTCACATTTAGAAATTGATACATAAAAAACTGAATACGAATAAATGAATGGTTGCGCTGTACCACGAAAAGGGATGAGGGCCAACGTATGACGGTTGTATTGCATAGTTTAAAAATCTGCGTTGGCTGCTGTTGAGGGAGGTGCTATGGAAGTGGGGCGGAGAAGTTTGCAATGATTTTTTTTATAATAAGTTAAATTCGTATCAAATGAAATGCAATGACATTTTTGTTTGATGATTGTTCATGTTGTTAACCACAAATGTATGCGCTAATTAAAAATGTATTGTTTTGGATGTTGAACTAAGTGCAGGGTTTGTAAATATATATGCGATTTTGTAAAAAAGTCAATTATATGAATATAACAAATTATAAGATATAACTTAGCAATAGAAGCCTTAAATATCTTAAGTTAAGACTTAATTTGGCGGTCGCCTGAGTGCCTACTTAGTAGTGGAGCTGATGACCACACAGTTTGGTAAAAGCTTATCGAAAAGCTGACGTTCGGAATCGTCGAATTGTAGATCCCGTTTTAGTAAGTCTTAAATATGAAAATGCTGCTTGTTTTTTTTTTACTGGGACTCAGTTCCGAGAACTGCACGTGAATGTAGCCCCAAAAAGAAGAAGTTCTGCATTATTCGTTTTGTCAAGTTATAATTTAATGCCATAATAATTTAATATCGATTTGAAGTTAGGAAGTATCATATAGGGGAATTTGTCACATTTTAAGCTCAAATCAATCTATTATATTAGATATTTCCTTAATTAACATTCAAATTGTACTTTGACTTTCATAAAGTTAAGATTTACAGGGTTGGGATAATATCTTTTAAAATGCTGCCAGGTTTAAAGGCAAAATTATTTATGCTAATAATATAATAAGACTGTACCAATGTATGTTAATGAATACGAATGTAATGTAGTAAGCGATATTTGCACATATCGACGGGAGCAAAGCGATCCAAAAACGGCATATAGAAATTAATCAAATAGTTGCGTATTTATATAAGTCCCCTTATTATATTGTCGTAATCAAGTCGAATCTTTGTCGTTTTTTAAACGATTCGCTCATGTCGTTTGTGACACTGAATTACGACTGTCCTTGCTCCTACCATGTTCTTCTTCATAAGATAATGAAAAAACTAAACACTTCTGCTAATTATATCTGATTTTATTCAAATAAAATAAGAACAATCGAATGTTGTCGAAAGTCGACTACGACAAACGTACTTAGGAGGCAATTTAAATACTATAAGTATGACGAAAAAGTATGAATTAACTAACAGTGATGCCAAATCCCATCGAATATATTTGTTCTACAAAATTGATCTACACAACAAGGATAACCCAATGAGGCTCATATAAAACTTAAAAAAAAACTTAATTTTCCTTTACACCCCATGAATAAGGTATGGGATAGCGCTTTCTATTTTTAGATTCACAACTAACGGCATCTACTTGTTTATCGACGAATGCAATCGTCACTGTTTGAAAAGCTCTTACTTGACACGCCAATTGATTCGACACTAATACTGCGAAGTTGCTGTCGACAACATTCGAGGGGAGCCGACAATGAAAGAAAATTTTTTTTTTCTTTTAAGATGACTGGAGCCAGGAGTTGAACCTGTGATCTCCCGCATGGTAGTCGCGTGTTCTAACCACTATGCCACGGCCGGTCTCAATGAGGCTCATATGCTCTAGTTTTAAATAGAAATTTGGATCAACTTAGAAAGATATATAAGAAACTAAATTAATTTTAAATAGAGAAATAAAATCCGCTGAATATCAAATGATGAAATTTTGATATCCTATGATGTGACATTCCTTTTTCTTAGCATTCCAATAGATTAAGCTATAAGGACAAAAGAGCAAAATTTAACAAATTGAAAGCATTACATAAATACTAAAGAATTTTTTAATTGAAATCGTGACTTTTTGCATAAATTCTAGGACAGGCTGTATGAAGGAAAAAAGCGCTGGCATCGCCGTTAAGTGCAGACATAATAATAATATAAGAGATGCTGAAGGGCACTATATTGACGTTTATTGACCAACCACATATACGACTTGCTTTTAACCTTTTAAGGAGAACGAAGTGGATTACATATTAACAACATTTAAATAATACAACCGGCAGATAAGGAGATTGATAATAAAATATATTTTATTTTGACTAAATTGGTTCCAAATAGCGAAGGCTGTAAGGATGCCGATAAGTTTCTACTCTTATACTGGAAAAAATTTAATGAAACATTTCCTCATTTTACAACCTACGTCAAATTTCATAAAGAATATTTCATCAAACTTTAGGTATTCATTTTAAATTTTCTTCTACTTGTTGTTCTTTTACTCATTATTTTTTCAATGTAAAGAGTTTCTTTCTGTGTGGAGAAATTAATATAAATCCAAGGAGATAATCCCGAAAAGGTGATTAAGGGATCCGCCGATTATAAAAATGAAGAAAGGCTGTGACAGGATTACGATCCACATGATACTAGCGTTTTTTCAACATTAATGGCACGGAGGAACCATATGTAGGTACCATAGTGACTAAAATGAGGAAAGTTCTACAAATCTATTGAGAAATAACAGTCTTCGTAGCCCTACAAACCCAATTTGACTGAAGTTGGCATTTTGGTCAAAGAGAGTTATTAGTCACAACACTGATAGGGTTACAATAGATAGAGTTAAAAAAAGTTGATACTTCCTGAGTTTAAGCTATTAACGATTTACCCCACCATTGGTACTACAGTATTTCCCATTGAAATTCAAAGAATATCAATTGATATTCAAAATTTGTATGTAATTTAATCCTTTACATCGCGCACGTACGGTCTAAAGGGTATATTTAATTTGTTCTTCCATTTTGAACCCCCATGACGAGGCGTGGTAGGTGTCACACTATACTTGTATACATAAAATATCAGCGTCGAAATGTCCGTCCATTAGTCTGTCTGTATCGACGATTACCGCAAAAGTTTTACTTTGGTACACAAGTTTCTATTCTGTCTTCAATAACTCCATATTTCTGGCCATATATAAGCTGTCGCATCTGTTATGAGTAGAAAACTGATCTCTTCTGATGATATTGAGTGTTGATCCTGATCTAAGTACTGCACTGGACATACATATTTAGCGAGTCCCATATGCAAAGTCGCTACGTATGTATGTACAGTACACTAAGTACATTGTTCAACGTATGCGTATTATTAATTTTATGTGGATTTTAAATTAATTATACGCACATCGGTCCAATAATATGGTTTAATCGTTAAAAAGGTCTAAAATTCTTACTCCCAAAAGCGTTTAGAAATCAAAGCTCGGTTAAAAATTGACCGAGTAATCAGCTCATAAGTGAGGAAAGACCCGTAGAACTGGGTTTTTTTAAACCGTAAGTCAAGATTTTGAGGGTGTTAGGAAACTTTGGATGTTGTACAGATTCATGTTGAACTCGACCAGGCCTACACCATGCACTAAGTCACTTCCCGAGTTTCTTAAACTTTTTCGATTTTGTCACACTGTCACAAACAGCTGTTCAAACAGTAAAATGTTAGAAAAAATATGTGCGGAGTGGAACATTTGTATCGGATGTACCAGAAGGAGCGTGTCTAGACTCCCAGATTTTTTCTCAAAAACTTTATCCTGTTATAGCTTTACCAAATAAAGAATTTGGATACAATCGCGTTCGATTTATTGATATTATTACTCCATCTCTAAAGAGTGGGGGAAAGGTACATTTGTATGGGAGGGACCAGAAGGGGCATGGCTAGGCTTCCATTTTTTTCCAAAACTTTTCCTAATATAGCTTTACTAAATACAGAATTTGGGTACGATCCCGTTGGGTATATTGCTATTATTACTAGATTTCTAAAGTGGGCGAAATGATGTATTTGTATGGGAGGTACCAGAAGAGGCGGGGCCGTGTAGCCCATTTTCAATACCGTAAGTAGTTATGGGGAAATATTAACTCGTGCAAAATTTCAAAACATTTAGTTGCGTCTTTCGAAAGTTGTCGTGCGTACCAGCCGGACAGCCAGGCAGACAGATGGACATGGCCCAAACGAATTAGAAAGTCATGAAACTAATTTGGTTGCAAGAAATCTAGGGTCTAAAGTAGGGTTGCCAGGCACCGAATTCGAAAAGTCGGGAAAACCGAGACTAAAAAGCGGGATTTGTCGGGACAAATGTAAAGATCATATTATATCGGTTTTGACTTTTTTTATTAAGAAATATTATTAGATGTTAAAAATGACTGGAATTCCTGACAGCTTTTATCAATATTCAATCCTATGATTAGTTCAGCCTTTATAAGATCAAAAGACATTCGGTTTCTATCTTTCGTGTATAAATTGTTTAAAATACTAAATACTTTTCCGCAATAAGCGTTACTTATCGGTAAAGAAAATATAAATGAGATCAATTTAAACAAATTCAAGTGATGTTCATTGCCACATTTGGAAAAAAATGTGACCATATTTTGTCATTTAGTATATCTTTGGGCAATTCTCCATAAACAGCTCGAAGACTGCAGTAGTCGCTGTACAACATGTCATTGTCCACTGCATCTGATATTTGTAGAACTTTGGGAGTTTCTCCCAAGTCAATAGTGAGTCTTTTAGAATAAATGCTGCAATTTGTCCAAAAATTTACATTTCTTGAAAGTCGTAATGTTATGAACAGCTGTGGCAAAATCAGATGATAGAAAATTTCTAGGGATGGGAAAGAGATTAATACCCACGGAAATGGGTAAATGGAAAAATGTTAAGTACACACAACTAGTTCATAAGAGAAAAGTATTTTGTGTACCTTATTTATATGTATTTTCTTTGATTACACAGTGCAACACACTTTTTCGGGGGTGAACCAAACCAATATCAAACGATAGCTTTTGACCTCAGTAACAAAACCCTAAACTCCATTTTGGTCTACTATGTCGCAAATTTTTTTTCACAGTGGTTTAAAGTTTGATTTTTTGGTCAAAAGTTAAATCAATGAATATGGTTTGGTTCACTCCCGAAAAAGTGCGTTGCACTGTTTGCTCAAAAATAGACTTTTTAACATTTAATTAACATTTCATTTTGATTTTATTTTGGAACCTTTGACTCATTGAGGCTATTTTGTCTTTAGTGACTCTTAGTGAAATTTCCCGGAGAATATTTCTATCGGAGATTCTAGTCCTTGACCTCCGTCCAAAATTGACTTTTAAACAGTTTTTCAAAATTGGGCCAAAAATGTCCCATATGTGGGTGGGAGCTATGTTAAAATGTTCCGAGAAAATATTCCCCTGATTGTTTTATTATAGGTCTCCGAAGACATGTAATACCCCAAACGTATTTTTACAGATGAGTTTTCATATTCATAGATTCAACTTTTGACCAATAAAATCAAACTTCAAACCACTGTAAAAAAAAATTTTTGACGTAGTGGAGCAAAATTGAGTTTAGGGTTTTGTTACTGAGGTCAAATGCTATCGTTTGACATTGGTTTGGTTCACCCCCGAGACAATGACCCTCAAATTGTGTCATAGTGTTATTCTAAGTATAGGTAGTAAATATTAAAATGTCGGGATTTTCCCCTGAATTGCTTCAATACTCGGGACTCGGGATTTTCGCGAGAAGTCGGGAAAATCCCGCCTATTCCCGACCATCTGGCAAGCCTAGTCTAAAGTGACTCCTTCTATGTGTTATATTTTTGGGCCGTATCAAATGATATATGCCCTCCAGTCCATAGGGTGAGAGTATACAAATTTTTACTTTTATACTAACTTTTGTCCGTATTTACCAAACGTTTATTATGAAATCTAAGTTTATATACATATTTCTAGGTGACTTATTATGACATAAATTACTATAGTCTTACATTATTAAAGATTCCCAGAAATTTCCACCTCACGATTATTTAAAAAAGAACAAGTCTCAATTCCTAGTATAATAGCATGTTTGTCCCACTTAAATTGCTTTAAAAACAGGGAAGATTTTAAATAATGTTTCTTTTTGAATTTGATGCGAATGGTTTACTTTGTTTCACAATATACACACAGACAGACGTATTCACTAACAAATATAATAATTAACAACTCATCAATATCTTATAAACATCGTAGGTATGTAAGTGCAAGTTTACTCAAATTATTATACCGATTTTTGCATATGCGACACACTCAAGAAGAAGAAGAATCTGCAATATAATATCAATATGCGATACCGTAAACAAAGATTTCCCTAAATTTAACTGATTTAGGGATTTCCCATTTTAGACAAACATCTGACATGGCGTAAAGACGAACGCAGCGAGAAAGCAAGTTTCTGTTGTAGAAATAGAATTAGCAGTGGATTCATTTATCCAGGTAATCATGACAATAATTCACAACTTTGGGGAAAAACATCTTTACAAATACAAAGTGCTTTTTGATGCATAATTTCTCCTTCAAAACAAATTTAGAGTCCGCCAAAGATCCGAAACATTTTTCATTTAAAACTACACTTTGAACTCGTTATCAAGCGTTACTACCTTGTTAGCAGTTCAAATGCAATTTATATAATTGAATTTGTAACAAGCACACGAATTCCTCTAATAGGCCACAAAGCACAAAATAATTAAATTGCAATAAGATTGTATGTGCTGATATTCTAATCACAAGTAATATAAAGTAAATGTATAGAGTAATTACTTATTTAATTTAATACATTTTATAAACTGAAACAAAAAAAAAAAAATAAAAATTGAAGGCGGTATTTCGTAAATTGTACTTGTATAGAAAAATACTTTAGCGGTTGTCATCCACAATCAAAAAGTACTTAAGGGCATAATATGTAGAGAACAATGAAGTGGATACAGTAAATGCATCATTATTGTAAAATTTCAATAGGACAAGCGATTATCTTGCGGTGACCTGACAACTAGTTACATTCCTTAGTCGACGGCCCTTCCTATGTTGTCGACAGCCACAACGTAATAGGCGAGTCAATCGCTACTTAAAATAGTAACTTTCAAAATGTTCGTTAATTCGTTGGTTCCGTTGTGTGAATCTAAAATAGAAGTGTGTTTAGAGCAAACATACAACTTTTTAATTTATAATAAATCATTATTATTGTTAGTTTATATGGCAATGCAACTTTAACCACTGTGTAATGTCTCGTTTTTGTTACTTTCGCACCCTGTTTGATATTTATCCATTCATTGTGGTAATCAGCCACATATAATATACGGAAGTTCGAGGAATCACCTTGTTGCTACCCTCTTTGTGATATCGTTCAATCATTCCCTTCAATGTTCCTTTTAATAAAACAATTTTGTAAATTATTTTCCTTTGGCCATCGTGGTCGTGTTTCTTGTACTCTGTACTTTTTTTTGTTAAGTGATTATTAAGGTGTGGTCCATCATAATATTTTGTTCAGTTTTATATCATAAAATTTGCTCAGCGGGCAATGTGCGTTTGCTGACGTTGTGTTGCAGCAATTGTTGGTGTTATTGTCGTTTGTTTTTGTTGCTGTAAACCATCAGGCAATTGCAACAATTGCTGTTCAGTTAAATAAAGGTTTTATTGTTTCTATTCGTCGTCCTGTTATCCATTTACAGCACTTAAAATAATAACGTATAGTGTTTTGTTGCTGTTGCTATTGCCGCTGCTGCTGCTACTGCTGTTTATACAGCACTAAAATAGGGAAGAAAGTGTATTAAAAAATTAAAAGGCGCGCATTTTTCTTTCAAAATTATCAAAAACGATATTTTGTCTACATTATTCATTTGAAAATGAATGTTGGGCTTTCCTCTGTTTCTCTAGCAGGTTGACGTTCATCACAATGTCGTTGTTTGGTTAGATATTGTGTGTAATGGGCAAATGAGATTGAAGCGGAGGGGAAGTAGTTTCAACCATATTATTGTAAATTTTGAAAAATGGGATAAATATCAGTCTGGTTATGTATTTTAATTATGGTAAACTGTTATTCATGACATAATCACTATTCCTGACTTACTTATGTATTATCTCTTTGCAAGCCATGGATGAGTAATGCTGGATCCTCTTAATTTGGTGCAAGTTAATATGCTTCTAATTTTGAACTCACAGAAAGGGTTCTACAGTTTCACAACGATTCCGAACATCAGCTTTTTAAACAGAGTTTACTAGACATGCCAATTGACTCGACCTCTCAGAGTTTGCTGACCAAAACATCGAAACAGACATTAATCACAGAAGTGTAGATGGCTGTGATAGGGATCCCACCCAGGTCAACCACATGATAGTCGCGTGTTCTAACAGCCACGGTCGGCATAGTATATGTATATATAAATTTTGATTTTAATAAATAAAAAACTTAATTTATTTAATGTTTATAGGAAATTTCATCATTTGTAGCTTTAAACATTTTTTTCACTACACTAAAGAAAACATGGGACCGGCCGTGGCATAGTGGTTAGAACACGCGATTACCATGCGGGAGATCGCAGATTCAAACCGGGTTCCAGTCATCTTAAAAGAAAAAAAAAAATAAACAAAATTTTCTTTCATTGTCGGCTCCCCTCGAATGTTGTTGACAGCAACTTCGCAGTATTAAGCGTCGATTCAATCGTCGTGTCTAGTAAGAGCTTCTCAAACTGCGACGATCGCATTCGTCGATAAACAAGTAGGTGCCGTTAGTTGTGAATCTAAAAATAGAAAGCGTGTTAATTCACAACAATGCGAGAAGCTATCCCATACCTCATTCATGGGGTGCAAAGGGAAATTAAGTTTTTTTTTTAAAGAAAACATATTAAAAATAGCTAATACAATACTATATTTTTCCCTTAGTAGCTTGATCGTTTTTCTCTATCTCTATCGATGTGAACTATTCAACCATATCGTTGTTGACCGATAGGTTAGCGAAAGAATCCAGTTAGTTGGAGTGATTTTTCGATATTAAAAAATCATAACAGAAAATCACGTGGAGGATGTTAGATTCTAAGTAACGACTCTGATCGGTTTTAACATATCAAAATCCAGACCAATCTTGGGCCCTACTTCAACTCAACAGTGAACAACGAACTTCCCTGTGGTGTCACCTGGGAACTGGGTTAGTAACCCACCACTGTAAAAAATGTACCAACTATGAAAAAAAACAGAGAATAATGGAAACGGACCCCCGCACCACTTTTCTGATGACCCCCGCAAATGTTTTAAGGACCATGATCTGCAAATGAAGAAGGTGCTGTGTATGCACTGGCGAATGTACTTTAGAAGTATATGGCCGATATTACCCCCACACAAAAATAGTAATAGAAAATTGTGTTAGGATATTTTAATAAAATATTGCGGAGGGAGAATATTTTTGATCCAATGATGGAAAATTAACCCTCCACGAGGAAACAACCGATAACAGAATGAGGCTAGCAGATAAGCAGCACCGACATGCATATAGCCACAAAGATATCATCAGATCAAAAAGAGCGGAATCAAATTGATTATGTTGTAATTGACAAAAGGCACTTATCCAGTGAATTGGGTGTATGATCGATCCGAGTCAAGTCCAAGTCAAGGTGCGTTAAAATGTTGCGAGATACAACGGCATACTCCATTCGACTGACATATTTGCTTGAAGAAAACTCTGCCTGCCTGTTGATCCTACTTGTCCTGCTCTATAGCGCAGAATTCCGGGTAATGCCATAAGCAGAATATTAGGATCGATCATCGATAACGGCGAGTATCGTCGACGTAGTTAAGCGCGTTGAAATATACCAAATGCGCTGGCTTGGACATGTTGTACGAATGGATGAAAATGTTCCCGCTCGAAAGGTTTTCGTCAATAAACTCGATGGGCGGCGCAGGAGGGGGCGACCAAAATTTCGTTGGATGGACCAGGTGCAAGAACTGTTATCTACACTTGGTGTGACTAACTATCTACGAACGCAAAATACCGAAGCGCTTGGAATTCTTTTCTACGTGCGGCTACTGATAGATGAATTTCTGTTGCTGCTGCCAATTATGAAGAAGAACCCCTGCCTGTACTGATAATTTTACCGCGCAAGAGCAAAGCATTGCTCAATTCATGGAGAACAATATCCGATCATTAACAACCCGTCCTGCGAAGGAGAGGTGCCTGGAGAAAGGATAAACTTTTATTCCGCAAGAAAAGGAGAGAAATGGGAAGTCGTGAGCATTTAGTTTTTTCTGTCCTGTGACGTCATTTGAAGTCAGATCGAAAAAAGTACACTGTTGTTTTAGGTTCCTCCTCCATATGTAATTTTCGACTCCGACGTCAAATTTGACAAGTGACTAATTCTATCTCAAATTTAGCTGAGTTATGGAAATACTATTTTCCCAACTGATGGTATCCGGTAGTAGCGATGACGAATATACCCCAGAATGAGGTCAAAATAACAATAAACCGTCGGAAGAATAATAAGGCAGCAGAAGCTGATGGTTTACCGGCTGAGCTTTTTGAGCACGAAGGCAATATACTGATAAGGCGTATGTATTTGCTTGTTTAAACAATTTGGCTAGAAGAACGTATGCCCCAGGACTGTACTATGCACAAGAATGGATACAATGCAGTATTTGGCAACTACAGAGATGTAAGCCTTCTTTCCATCGCTTATAAAATCCTATTAAGCGTATTGTATGAGCTATTCAAAACTAAAGTCGGCCTTATCAGAGCGGTGTAAGACCTGGTAAATCCAATATCGTCGGTTAATTTGACGATATTGACATAATGAGTTGGACATTGCGAGCGGTCACTGCAACTTTTGAAAACATCGAGAAAAAATCTACCAAAGTGGGCCTGGCAGTAAACGCAGATAACACTAAGTTGTTGTTATCAACGCACAAGACGTCCAGAAGACTCAAGTATAAAATTTAATGAAGATTTTAAAAGTTTATCACTTACACTTTGCACGAATTTTCAGTAAAACATGTATATCCCACATTAATTCGTCTTTCATCCAATAACTCTATACATATATATGAGTTTTGGTACGAAACATTTAAATTACTCAAAATATTCTATTAAATGTTATGTTATATTGCACTTTCACAATTATTTTATATGCAGTCTTCAGTGGTTTTTAGATGTACTACAATTATTCGAGATTTTTTGCCAAACACTTCGCTGACCAATTGTAGATTTTAAGAACGTTGTGGTTTGCGATTCAAAAGCTTACTAAGTCTATGATTGATTCTTTTCAGACTTTTTCTCTATAAATATTTCGGCTATTCATTGTTTTTTTTTTAATGTTATTTACAAAATATGGGGAAGTTTAGTATGAGGACATATGTCCTCAATAAATATGAAGATTCATTATAGCGATATATAGATTATTTTTAAAATAATATATTTGGATATGATTGCGGTTTTCACTGAGTTACTAATGGATATCAACAATAAAATGGAGAGGTAAACATTTTAGACAAGTTCGATTGTATATTATGCCGTAACTTATTTAGGGGAAATTAGGGCTGATCATAAATGATCAAAATCCTCAGCTTATATTATAATAAAGGTAAACAAATCATGATCAGTAGTTGAGATTTCAGTAAATCTAAAAAATTATTGTCAAAAAATTAATTTGACAAGATAATTGTAACAGTAGACAAAATCTTTAAAAACTTAAACTGATGGCACCTTCAAATGCATATCTTTTTTGCAAGTACACTAAATTTAGAAAAATTTTGCAGAAGGTAAAAAAAAGAAAAATTACTCACAAAGATACACCTTGGAGATGATCCACATAATTACTGTCTCAGCTGAGAAAAGACTCAATTACAAGAGCGATACGAAGAAATGGTCAAAAATTTACCGACATATTAATAACAAATTTACACGACAAAGACAATCTTAATAAAACTTAATTTCCCTTTACACCCCATGAATGAGGTAAAGGATAGCTTTGCGCGTTGTTGTGAATTAATATACTTTCTATTTTTAGATTCGCAACTAACAGCACATACTTGTTTATCGACGAATGCGAACGTCACTGTTTGCAAAGCTTTTTACTAGACATGCCGAGTGACTCGACACTTGTACTGCAAAGTTGCTGTCGACAACATCGAGTGAGTCGACAAAGAAAGAAAAACCTTTGTTTTTTAGATGACTGGAGCCGGGGTTGAACCTAGGATCTCACATCATGCCAAGGCCGGTCCCAAAGACAATCTTTGTAAGTAAAAATGATTTGTTGTGCGTCATCACTTGAGAACGCAGGGACCGATTTGACTATTTTTTTGTTATAATATCAACAATAGCCCGTGAATGGTTTTTATAAAAAATATTATATAGCCACGCCCAATTCTACGATCACTTTATTTAATATTTCTTAAATACAAAAGTGATGTAAAAATGTCATTTCATTACATTTCATTCGCTCTATAATGAAAACATATTATGTTATATATTTATAAATTTTTTATAAAATTTTTTATTTTGAGCTAGAGGGATACTATTTGGTACACAGATAGTTCTCGATATTTCAGGTTCAAATTTGCATTCGAAATGTTTATTTTCTATCAGTGGGGGTGGCAAAACTGTATTTTAGCCTCAGAGATATACAATTTGTTAGTATTCGGCAAGACCGGTTAAAATTTGCAGACGAAATTTGTGTTTTCATCTGTGGAAGGGGCGTGGCAACACTTTATACCCCACGAATGAGATAGCTTCTTGCGGTATTGTGATTTAACACGCTTGCTATTTTCAGATTCACAACTAACGGCAACCACTTGTATTGTTGATGAATGAGAACGCCACTGTTTAACTTTGAGAAGCTATACTAGACATGCCAATGCTGTCGACAACATCGATGGGGCCGGCAATGAAAGAAAAATATAGATGAATGGAGCAGGGAATCCAACCATAATGACTCGGCCGGTCACTTCAACTGACTGAAATTTCTGAATATGATATATACCCTCAATCCGAAGAGTGGGGGTACAAATAGAAACTGTTGAAGTAAAGGGAAATGAAGTTGGTGAACTAATAATTTCAACACGACGATTAATCAAAGAGTATAGGGTGGAATAATTATTGTGGCCTAAGCATGCGATTTAACCTCTTGACTGTACCAGATACCAGTCCTACATGTTTTACTCTATGCTATAGAGTTACATAAATGGCTTCGAATCGTAACACAAACTGATAAATTTGTTGTAGGAGTCTTTAAAAGAAACGTATTTGGACCCTTTATCGTTAACGGAGAGTACTGTTGTCGTATGAAGCATAAGCTCTATGCAATGTACTGTACAGCCTAAGCTTTGCAACAGTTATAAAGTTATAAAGAACGATTCTGTAAATATCCAACTAAGATAATATAAATATTCCGTTATTTTCCAATATAAACCTAGGATGAAAGTTGTTGAATTTAATTTTTCTTTGGATAACGAATTTCGCAGTGTTTAAAATGGTATTACTATCCGTCTCTTACAAGGAAACAATTTGAGAACTAAATGTTATATGAATAAGACACAAGAGTCAATTAACGAAATCAAACGAAAAAAAAATTACAGCAATAAAGAAATATTCGACACATTTTATTCTATTGCACTTGTATCGAATCTTGTATCTTTAAATGAAGACAAAATCGTAAAAAACTAAAAGAGTTGACTAATAGGGATGTCGGGATTTTAAAATAAATTTACTTTAAGATAACAACATATAACGATTTAAAGACAAATAAAATAATATATTTTGGGACCGGCCGTGGCATAGTGGTGAGAACACGCGACTACCATGCGGGAGATCCGTGGTTTGATTCCCAAGTCGAGTCATCTACATTTTCCTTTCATTGCCAGCCCCCTCGATGTTTTCGACAGCAACTTGGCAGTATAATTGCCGAGTCAATCGACATGTCTAGTTAAAACATCTCAAACGGTGACGTTCGCATTCGTTGATAAACAAGTAGGTTCTGTTTGTTGTGAATATAATAGAAAGCGTGTTAATTCACAACGACGCGAGAAGCTATCCTTTACATCATTCATGGGGTGTAAATGGAAATTAAGTTATTTTGTTTTTAATATTTTGTATTCATAAAATTCTTTTTAACTTCGGGCCTTCCAATTCTAAAACCTTTTCAAGAACAAATTGTGATTGCATGAGCTTGGATGTGTGCGTGCATTGTATTTTATTTCTTTCATACAAGATTGAATTTCACAAATTATTTTGTGTAAACTAAATTTGTGAGGTTTTTCTACTGTTGAATATCGACAACGACGACGAAAAAGCGCCAACAAATTGCACTCAGATGACAAAAACTAACGAAAAAAGACGTCAATGAAAATTGAACGAGAATGAGAAAATGTTTTGGTTAGAATATAGTTTTTTTTATTTTCTTCTATATACCCCTCGGTGTTGTTGCTGTTGTTATTCCATTGGCAATTGAACGAAATTGTTGTTGAAAAAAAACGAAAACGAAAGATAAGGTTCATATTAGTCACAAGTAGTTGATAAACAAAAAAAAATAGATTTTTCTTTTTATAATGATTTTAATTTTTTTTTCAGGTCATCGAATGATTGGTGGTCGAGTAATAGACAATATAAAAATTGATTATTTTTAACTAAATATTAACAGAATTTGCATTCATTGTAAAACTGCAAATGAATTGTGTAAATACCAATTGAGAGTCTCACAAGCTGACACTCATTACAAAAAAAATTATTGCGTATGCTATGTTTGTTTGCATTGCAAATCTATTTAATAATGGTCTTAAAAAAACGACAGTTAATATCCCTACTGGAACAAAGTGCATCCTCCTTTTGACCTAATAAATATTATTTTATATAGAGTTTTTATAGTACAGTACTGGTTAATAGTTTAATATGAACGTTTTTCTAACATAATAACAGGAATACAAATAAATTATTATACTTGCCGCATGAATTTCAATAGAAATAATACAATCAAATGGCTTACCTGAAAAGAAAAAAAATGGCAAAGTTATTTAGGCAGTTAATTTTAGTAGTGGGTATTTATAGTAATAATAACACAGTACAACATTTTTCAGCTCATTAATTTGGGACTCAATTCTAAGAACTAAACATGAAAGTAGCCAAAAAAAAAGAAGAGTTCTGCATCATTCGTTTTGTCAAGTAACATGCCATAATAATTTATAATCGATTTGAAGTTATTAAGTATCGTATAGGGGTACTTGTCACATTTTAGGCTCTTTTGTTGTATTATTATATGTTGGCGTATGATTACCAGTTATCTGAATTGAGTTCCAACATCATGTGTTGTACCGTGTAATGGCAATATCCCCTGATATATTAATATGAAGGAGTGACGATTTAGGCACCTCCCTAAATCATAATGTAAGAAAACAAATTTAACTCTACGACTTTCAAGTATTTTTATTGGAAAAGGCGTATGAAGTACCTCCCAATTAATGCATACGATAGTGGTTTTGAACTCCATATCTATTAGATGCTGACAGGGATTTTCACATCTCCAAAATCTATACGATTTCTATGTATTGCGGCCTCGTATATATAGCATCCAACTTTGATTCTAATAAAGCGGCATAATATGACTTCACACCGCAATAATCCACGTTAATAATCCTGTACATCCACATCAATATCGTTAATTAAAATTATCAAAACTCATGATCTCAGCTTACGCAATATGCTGCTATCTTCCTAATGATAATCTATACAAAGACACAAGACTAAATACATTATCATTAAAACAGCATTTAAAAAAAAACGCTAGCCTTAGGAAGCACATTAAGCAGCTACTAAGTATTAGATGTCTATATACACCGCTATAATCATCATCAACATCTTTTTAAAGATGTTAACAAGTTTATCAGCATCTAACAAATTTGTTGTATTAATACAATTGTAACATTAAAATAAAACAGTCCCAGCACAAACACACACACGCGCACTGGCCCCTTGAGTAATGTTTAAGGTAACAATGTGCATAAATACATGGACCTGATAAAGGTACTCGCGACGACGACGACAATATCGACGGCATTGTGAATAGACTGTGGTGCAGTTTGAATTAGCAGTCAGTAAGTCAGCTAAGAAACAACAAGTGTTTTACTTTTTTGGAGACAAAACTATAGTTCTTTGTCGTGCGTATAAATATATATGTACAAGCATATGGTAACTCGTGCGAAATGTTAAAACGTGTACGCTTTTAGGTGTTAGTAGTTGTGCCTGCACTAGGCACCACTCAACTTTTACTGTGAGGCAGCATAAGCATCATGAATGAATTGACGCCACTAACGCTATTCGGTGTACATACAACATAGTAAGCCTCTACATGTATATTAGTACAACGCGCGGTCGGGGATGATAAAATTTTAAGTTTTCACATGGGAAATAAAGTATCTTTTATTTGCGGGGCCTAACAAACTGGTCAATTCAAGACCCATTTTGAGATATAATTCTTAACCAGATACTTACTTACTTAATTACCCTTTACACTCCATAAATGAGGTATGGCATAGCTTCTCGCGTTGTTTCGAATTAAACAGAATCTTAAACTATTACAAAATCATTTCAGTATTTTCCTATTTATATATATAAATCAATTAAGATGGCACAATGTTTATAATAGTTCTATATTAGTGATAGGCATTCCATAGACTCGCGAGGCCTACAGTACTTGTTTTTCTCACAAATACACGATTGACAGTTCACACGTTCTCGAAAGTTTTGTTTGACATTCAGTCTATGCTTGAGTGTTGTGAAAGCAACACCACACACGCTTGTTTCAACTTAAAATTAGACACAAGCACAGACAGAGAAACAATGTTCAATGATTGTTGGGAGAGCACTACATTATCACCATGTACTATTATAAAGCACTAAAACTCTTGCGCGACCGCGTGCGTTCGGTTATGCCTACCACTGGTTTACAATCACCCTTCATTGATATGCATATTAATATATGTAGTTATATACAATCGCAATGATATATCACTAGTTTCAAAAGATTTCAAAAGTCATCATGCATGATTCGACACATTACATTTACGCATAGCATTAGACGCTATTAGGAAGACAATGTTGGGAGGCGTCTGTTTTTATATTTCCAACAATGATAAAAACTATATAGTGAGATTTATACGAGTATATATATATACGAACACAGTACAAAATTTTTCAGCTCATTGATTTGGGACTCAATTCTGAGAACTGTAGGTGAAAGTAGTCCCAAAAAGAAGAACTTCTGCATCATTTGTTTTGTCAAGTTACATGCCATAATAATTTAATATCGAGTTGAAGTTAGTAAGTATCGCATAGAGAAATTTGTTACGTTTTAGGCTCTTTTGTTTGACATACATAACTCGAGAACCACTAGTCCGATTTAGCTGAAACAAATTTAAACCAGTAAGAGAGTTTCAGTCGGGCAACCCGACTTACATATACAATCACCCTCAGTACAACAAAAAAATTTCTATTATACTAATATTATACTAAACATTTGTACGGGAGGTACCAGAAGGGGCGGGTCATGTAGCCCATTTACAATACCGTAAGTAGTTTTGGAAAAATATTAACTCCTGCAAAATTGCAAAACATTTGGTAGCGTATTTCGAAAGTTATCGTGCGCACCAGCCGGACAGCCAGACAGACGGATATGGATCAAACGACTGAAAAAGTCGTGAATCTATGTGTTACACTTTTGGGTCGTATCAAATGATATATACCCTCATCCCTAAGGGTGATGGTAAAAAAATTAAGTTTTACATTTCCTTTAATCTGTTTATATAAGGTTTCCCTACATAAGCAAGAGTTTCACTTTTCTATTCATCAAATGATTTTGAACTGGGTTCATTTTGTAGCCGTAACAATACAACTGTCGTACGAATGATGCAGAACTTCTTCTTTTGGGGCTACTTTCACGTGCAGTTCTCAGAATTGAGTCCCAAAATCATGTGTACTGTGTATGGAACAACGAATAGAGAGAGAGAGAGAGAGAGACACCAACTCTCTCATGAAAACTAAGTTCCATAGGCTTGAGCAAACTTATTTAGTTCTTTTGGGGAAATGTTTGAAAAAATTGAAAATGTGGATTATATTTGAGCGTGGACTTAAGACATAAGTTAAAAGGAAAATACTAAATTTTTCTTTTGGTCTATTTTCAAGACTAGAATAGTGAGTTTTTGCTACTCTTTTTAGTTCTGTGAAACCGAAAAACAGTTTTTTTAAACCTTTTCTTTTTCATTCTCTTTCTTTCATTGTGAGTTAACAACGCAAGCATGTGACATATCCCCACATCGGACATGTTAGTATTCTGTTGAAACTATTAACCAAATTGAGGTCTATTTGGAGCCCAGAGAGAGTTGGACTCTCCCTGTGGAATCTACTCAATTCAGTTTCTTGTGATGTCGCCTTGAGGTCTTCGCAGGACCATTTTCATTTTCGGGTTTCAGAATTAACAGGTATTTGCCCGCACTGTGCCAACAAATGGTGTTTGGCCCGAAAATTTACAATATCCGACGACGGCAGCAATTGATGAATACTTGTGCGGAATTTATATTACTTAAATAAAAAAAACTTAATTTTCCTTTGTGAATGAAATATGGGATCGATTCTTGCGTTATTGTGAATTATCACACTTACTGTATTTAGACTCACATTAATGGCACCTACTTATTTATAGATGAATGCGAATGTCGTGCTTGAGAACGTTTTTCTACATGCCTATGGACTATGCTGTAAAGTTGCTGTAGACAACATTGAGGAATGCGCCGATGAATGAAAATGTTGGTGACGGAAGACCGGAATCGAATCATGGATCTCCGCATGATAGTCGCATGTTCTACCCATCATGCCACGGGCGGCCCAATTTATACCACATTGGGTTGATTTCCAGGACTCACACTTAAATAAAGCGTAACTGATTTCACGCAGCTGTTGAAGATGTTAACTTTGGTCCGGTCTTGGCGTAGTGGATAAAACACGCGATTACCACGCAAGAAATCCCGGGTTCGATTCCCGTCTCCAGTCATCTACATTTTACTTTCATTGCCGGCCCCCTCAATGTTGTCGACAACTTCGCAGAATAGTGTCGATTCAATCGGCATGCCTAGTAAAAGCTTCTCAAACAGTGACGTTCGCATTTGTCGATAAACAAGTGGGTACCGTTTTTTCACAACAATGCGAGATCCTATCTCATACCTTATAAATGGGATGTAAAGGGAAATTAAGTAAGTTTTAATAAGACCTATAAACTCCTCCGATAATATTTTGCAAGGGTATGTGTTCCAATTTGCAATGCGTTCCATATCTCAATATATATTGGCAGATTGTACCGTTATTATAATGTGATCGGTACCTAATTTGCCAGTTCGGAAGCCGGCTTGCTTGTAACGAATAACGTTGGACAATACGTTCAATAGTCTTGTATTTATAATATTAGCTATGACTTTGTCCACCATACTCAGAAGAGTTATGCCCCACCAGTTCTTGCATTCTGTAAGGTCGCCTGTTTTAAGATTTTGGTTATCATGCCATCTTTAAATTCATCATTTTTTGATTGGTATCATATAACTTGTCTATGATAAATTTTATGAGATGTAAGCTAGTACCCGTGTCCGCCTTCAGTAGATCATGGCATATATTGTCGATTTCGGGTACTTTAATGTTCTTGAGTAACATGATTGCCGGTTTAACTTTACCGACGCTGGATTTGTCAGTCAGTGTGTATTGCCTTTCAGTCTGTTCGAGAAAGGTATGTAAATTCAGTGGGGTCCTGAATGGTGTTCAGCTTTCTATTAAAATGATCATCTACCCATATGTCCAATTGACCTGATTTCGATATTATGGCCTATCCACGGCTTTTTTTCAATGGTTTACTAGAATTGAAACTTCTGCGACCCAGTATTTTTGTTATTCTGTGCAGATCCCGACTCCTTTAAGACTCCAAAGCTTTTTGGGCTTCTTTAGCGAGACCATCAATCCAGCTGCGATTTTCCCGGCGGGCACTTTTCTTAACCTTTTTGTCAACTGCAGTAAGCGCCTCCTATAGTCTTCTTTTGTTCTAAGGTTCCAAGTTTCGTCTGAAGTCCATTCTTTACGTCCCGATATTCTATATCCAATGTTATCTTTTGCAGCGTCTGTAAAACGGGCCATTCAAAATTTGTTTTGTTCTGCAATATCTCCAAGGGAACACCGAAAATTATTAACGTATATATTTGTACGTTCGGGAACACCGAAAATCATTAACGTATATATTTTTTAAAAATCACATCATCCATATATGCGGACTGAACTTATTGTCCTATCTTTCTAGAATTATGATCGTTGATAAATAAACATAGAAATTTTGTACCACTGTAGCAAAAAAATTCTGAAACATGTCAGCATACCACTATGTATTCACTGTAAAAGCCTTGTGCCCTTTGACCTTAATACAACTATGGACCAATAATGCCTCTTGATGACCAAGTTGTTGATAAAATAACCTTTAATTCAGTTTTGGAAATTTTGCATGATTACATGCCCATTTACGTAAAGGGCGCTATGTCTGGGGAAAAAAGAGTACGTTATGCTAGTGATCCTCTCTAGCATTTTGTTAGCGAAGTGAAGCCTGTGAGCACGAACTTAGCGTGCTACGAGCAAAACAGTATATTACATATTAGTACATTTTGCTATTGAACATTGAGAATGGTACAATATATCAAAAATATTATCCCTGATTCTTGAATTCATATCTCTATATGTTGTACAATTTCTTTACATGTTCTGCAACAATCAGCCCAATGCACCACTATTCTGCTTATACACACATATAAGTACATACAGTAGATACTATATGCTGCATGCAACTATTGCAGCCAGCTCAAAATATGCAAACACACCAACTTTTATATCGTATCGTAACGTACGCACACAACACACATTTTCACGATTTACATGGTTTGAGCTGAACTATAAACGCGAATAAGACGTTGTTGAATAAGACTTTTGTACTACAGCACAAGAAACACACAAAAAGAAAACTCTAACCGAATCGAATGAACAGGCAGTGCAAATGTACTTTGCAGATGCTGAATGAAAAAGACTACGATGACGAATGCCAACCAGCCCGCCATTCAGCGAGCAGCTGTTCAGAAAAAGGAGTCAGTGTCAACAAAACATAGATGCAGGTTGCTGTTGCAGTTGCAGCAGAAAATTGCAGCTAATATGACTAGAAAAAAGGTCCAATGCTTGTACAATGGAAGAAAATGGATTCTTCTTTGGTTATTTGGCCATGCTTCTATGATATTATTAAGGAGAACCACAACAACTATTCATTCTCGATAACACTTGTAATACGCTGCCTGTTTGGTGAAGCATATTCGAGTATGCTTTGTAACTACACCACATAGTAAAATTTCACCCACTGTGCTACTACTACTCAACATCCAAAGACCACGCCGAGTCTAAGTTAGCCAAGAAGAACTTCTTTAAGTGAGATAAAGAACTTCGAATATAAAGGTAGGCATTTTAGTTGGCTACCTTAATAGCAGCACTCGCATAAGAGAGTAAGAGAACAACCACATCAAATGGCTAAAAACTACAGCTGCAACATGCAAACATGCAGATGTAAATCTAGGCATATTTCCACTATACTATTTACTAGGTAAAACGCCGCCATTCACACCAATTTATATCGCCATTCTGGTTGGCCCAACAGTCAAGCATTGTGCATTTGACTATTGCGGCACAATCGCGCGCACACACACTCTTCCTTACATAGCTGCGCCGCGCCGCGCGGTTGTTGCAGTTGCATTTGCAATTATTGTCAGAGCAGGTGAATTGCACGATTATTTTGAAACTTTATACATTCGTAGGCTTTCTTACTCTCCTTCAGCAGCAGCAACAGCAGCCGCCGCCAGGAACAGGGTACTACAAATAATATAAACTAAAACATATGTATGTATGGCATACAACCAGCAACAACAACAGGAGTAACGAGAATAGCTAAAGATTTCCTTTGCGCTGAGCTGTGCTTATAGCTTGTTTACCAAGTTTATTTCTCAATTCTTGAGGCTTTTGTTGTTGTTGTAGTGGCAGTTAGTTCATTGTGGCAATGAAAGTAACATTTAGAGTAGTGTAGACTTGTTGTTTTTGGTGGGGATGTTGTTGCCGCTGTAGTAGCTGTAGAGTAACAGCTTCCTTTTGGCATTTTGACAATTTCCACCATCGACACCGGCGACCCACACCGACAACTAACTGGAGGGGAAGGAAAATAAAACACAAAAAATAAATTTTGAAGCGTGACATTTGTTTCCGGTTGAGATAAAAACAAAAAATGTTTTGGCAACCAATTTCAAAGCACACTCTCGCTTAATTCCTTCCGTCCGAATGCAACACACTTTTAAGACGGTAATCTTTATTTTATTGACTGACGTCGGTAAGACAATCGAATATTGAATACTAAACTTGGGATCAATTTTGATCAGTTTCGTATTTGTAAAAGTAACTAAAGTTTACATTTATATTGTCTTTTCGAGACATTATAAAGATTCTGGCATTGAGCGGAGGTTAAGTTCTGAGATGGAAGGATCAGTCAACATTTCTCCCAACTCCCATGCAAACTCCCCCTCTTTGGGGAATGTCCTTGCGATTACAGCCGTAGTTTAAGAGATATAGAGCAAGCTGCTAACCTATAAGCGGAGGTTCAGTTCTAAGGTCAACAAGATCAGTCGAAAACTAATAGCGTATCGCTTACAATTTGGTCCCCTTGGGGTCTGTCTATGTGATTAAATTTTTGAAATTTGATATACAAGTTTATATCCTCTAAGCAAAAGTTAAGTTCTAAGATGAGAATACTAACTGCCTCTCTTTGGTGGTGTTCTTCTGTCTGTTCTTGTGATTACATCTGTAGTTTATGAACTATCGAGCTGAAATTTTATATGTAAGCTTCTCTAAGCGGAGTTAAGGTTGTATAATGAATAATATTGGACAACAATTATAGCCACCTCCCATACAAACTTCCCCGCGAGTAATGCCTTAGTTTAAGAGAGTTGAATTACAGTTTACAATCTCTACAGCTCTACAAAAGAAACTCTATAGGAAACACTTGCCTTTATGCATAATGTCATGCAGATAGCTTAGATAGTACAACATTTTTCAGCTCAAGGATTTGGGACTCAATTCTGAGAACTGCACGTGCAAGTAGCCCCAAAAAGCAGAAGTTCTCCACAATTCGTTTTGTAAAGTTACATGCCATAATAATTTAATATCGATTTAAAAGTAGTAAGTATCGTATAGGGTAATTTTTCACATTTTAGGCTCTTTTGTTTGACATAACTCGAGAGGACCACTAGTCCGATTTAGCTGAAATGAATTTAAAACAAAATTAAGAATTACAATTCCTTTGTTCTGTTCATATAACGTTTCCCTACATAAGCAACAGTTTCGCCTTTCCATTTAGCAAATGATTTTGAACTTTATTTTGTAGCTGTTGCGATAAAACTGTTGTACTCCGTGGAGTATGATTTACGTGGAATATTACTTATGATAATTATACGTCACCATATAGTATTTATGTTATGTCAAACAAATAAGCCTAAATAGTGACAAATTCCACTATGCAACATTTACTAATTTCAAATCGATATTAAATTATTATGGCATGTAATTTGACAAAACGAATAAAGCAGAACTTCTTCTATTTGGCGCTACTTTCACGTGCCCTTAGCTTCCTTGTCTATTTCTTTGGTCGGGGCGTGGGCACAAATCAGTGCGATGACCTTTATGCAAATTGTGACAATTCACTGGTGTGAACCGAGAGACGAGCAATTTGCATTCAAATTCGTCTGATGGCAGATGGTAGTATACATTACATTTCTCTATCTGCTGACACCTGTGCCCCGTCAATTGCAACTCTTGCACGACAGTGATGTCAGCTTTATATGCTGCAAGAACTTCCGCCAGTTGGATAGAAGCGCTTGGCCTATAAAAGGTTCTAACATTCCAGGTACATATGCTCAAAATATGATCTTGATAACGTTTGAGTTGGTCGTCATATTGAGCGAGGCTTTCGTTTTTCTCGTTGTTTTTCGCTCATATTTGCCTTTGTATCATAGCGGGTGCTATGATGCCCCGTTGCCTAGGTGTTTACATGTGGAGGCATATAAGTCGGCTTGAGAAGAATAGTTGATAAAGACTACCCTGGGTTTGCTAAGCTAAACAATTAAATATGTCTGCAGTGTCAAATTATCTGTATGCCAGCTCTAGAGTGGTAGAGTCGATTTGTATTCGACATACTGCAGGTGAGGTTCTACAGCTTTATCGAAAAAGCTCTAGAGGGGGGCACTTTTCTTTATGCAGTTTGTCATGCGGAAAGCTAACTGTAACTTTCCGCATATGACTGGTATGCCGATGATGTTACTGTGGGTTGTTACTCTGGCTTTTCAAGGCATTGCTGAGTAACGAGAACGTAACTATCTGTTTCAACCAACATAGAGTGCCATGACACAAGGGTACCAATATGTTTGATTTCTGTTTGCAAGAAATGTGCTCCGACAAATATCTGGACCCCAGCTCATTAAGGAAGAGTAGTATTATCGTATAAGTCATGACCCGTCTAACTACATCGATATTGTCTAGCGCAAACAAATGCAGCAGTTCGGGATATATACTGTCAATGAATGATAACACTATGCAACAAATGAAGACTTTTTGTAAAATACAAAAACGGGATAGTATAGGTTCGATTCTACTATCGAAGGGTAATAAAACCCTATATTTAGTTTGGCGAGATTGGTGACCATTTTTTTTTTATTGACCCCTAAAGATTCTCAAAATCAGTGAGCCCCTCGAAAAAAGGTGTCATCAGTTTTTGCCAAACAACTTACTCCCACTTCGTGATAGCGCTAAACTATATTCGGCAATAATGTAGCTGGGAGTTTTGCGCACTAACTTTATTTGCAAATTATGTCAAAAAGGTTGGTTATTCCTGCACTTTTTCAAAAAAAATTGAAGATGAAATTATTATTTTTTCACTTTTTTGAGCATTACTTTGGGGGAGTCAAATTTTTCACGAACAATGTTCGCCAAAATTGTAGCCATGGTAAAGTTGAACAACTTTCGTGAACATATCAATACAATCTGAACGAGTCTAGGCAACCTAAATAGCTCATAAAGTCCTCTATGATACCGGTTTTTCGTAGCTTTACGCACATATAAGCCAGTAACGTGGTTGAATATTAACCGATTTTAATTTGCTCAAAGGATTTAGAAAGAAGAGACTATGGCCTTTCCAATGATATATATATAGTTATATTGATAACTTGTCATATCTGTCTGTTTTTTGCCTCGAAATTTCAAACATTTGTAACTTTTTCACTATTTTTTAAGTTTGATGAAGTTTGTAGCCACTATTTTGTAAGGACACCCTAATGTTTACTATTTTATTCAGAAAGTGCACGCTATCACCAGTTAAACGCATATTTGTTTGTAAAAATCGGTTACCAAATAGTTTAGTTATTCATGTTTTGCGATGGACGCAACTTTCATATCAAAATCAAAAATCAAAGAGTTGAAGAAGAAGCACTGTTTTTGTGTTGTTGTTAATTACTTCAACTTTGATTTTATCATAGGGTACGAAAGTTGCGTCCATCGGAAAACATGAATAACTAAACTATTTGGTAACCGATTTTTACAAACAAATATGCGTTTAACTGGTGATAGCGTACACTTTCTGAATAAAATGAAGTTTTTATCCAAAGCGCAAAGGAGCGAAATCAGCCTCTAATCATTAATTTCTGCAGCTCTTAGACTTCTATATCTAAGGCCTAAAATTCTCTTAATAAAATCCTACAATAATATTTATTTAATTAAATCTTATATTTTACTACACTTTGCAGCTTGATATCTAAATTTTACAACACTCAACATAACTACACTGAGTCGTCGTTTCTGTGATTCTTAATAGTTTTTTTTTATAGTTGCAAAGTTCAGAATGTATCATTCGCGCATTTAATGAAATTTCATAATAATGAACGCACTGCCATGCCGCATGCACTATGCACTATGTGTACAGTAGCTATGGAATAGTGTTATATGGAAATTCTTAGTAACGACTTTTTTACATCGCGGAACCTCTTATTTTGTGAGGTTCAGTAAAAAAATGCTGGAGGCAAAAAATGGTGGTGGTGGGGTCAGGTTTAACCGTCCCGCATTGGGGTCAAAGTTCAGGAATATTTGGAAAATATGTACAACAGTCCTCCTAACTACCAAGGGGTTGTCGTTAGGGGGTTGGGATGTATGGCAGACCTTCATGAATTTCTTTTGCCAACATTTTCTCCGAACATACTTACCCCCTTTCTCCACTCCTTCGGGGGGCTCCCGTACAAATTTTTAATTACACCCTTATTACTCCGTATAATGTTCCCGAAGCCCTAACTTCACCAGGGTCACCCCTAGGGGGTTAAAATGTATGACGGATCTCCAGGAAAATCTTTTCCGAACATTTTCTTCGAACATACTTACCCCCTATTTTCTCTCCTTAGGGGGGCTCCCATACAAACTGCACCAAAACCCTCCCTCAATATGAGAAAAACCGCCCTACCTATCTAGGAGTTGTCCCTAGGGGATTATGCTGTATGGCGGACCTTCATGATTTTTTTTCCCCAATATTTTCCCCAAACATACTTACCCCCTACCTCCCCTCCTTAGACAGGCTCCCATACAAAATGCACCAAATATTGGGATGAATCAAATCAAATTATTTTTATCGTGCGACGGATATTTCTTGCGATTGGCATCGACGACCTGAAGCAAGAATTGTTTCTCATTTTCGTTTCGACATAAAACATTGTTGTAATCCTGCATTAATTTGACACCTCTCTCTGCAGTGTCGTTAACAACATGCAAGGTGCTTACGATCTGCTTCGCTTTGTTGTAGTCTTCCCGGTTTTCCCAGGTTTGTGGATCGGTTGAAATGAACTCATTTGGTAATCCAAAGCGATCGAATAATTTAACTGTGTCTCTCGTCACGAAATGGCTTAAATCTTTTGCAATGAATTCTTTCACTTGTTTCGAATGCAATCCCGACCGGAAATGAGTATCAAATTTTTATGTACATATATTCCTTATTTAATGTTTTTCAGCTGACTGAAGCAAAATTTGTAACAGTTCATTGGGATGGGAAATTATTACCGGACTTGCAAGGCAAAGACAAAATTGATCGACTTCCCGTTATTGCCACATATGACGGAAAAGAACAGCTATTGGGCATCCCGATTGTTTCGGCAGGAAAAGGAAAACGTACCGCGGAGTCGGTGTATGGCCTTTTGTTAGATTGGGAAATATCTGACCGCGTTCAGGCCATTTCCTTCGATACAACTTCAACAAACACTGGCTCGTTCCAAGGTGCGTCACTCATTCTTGAACAGTTATTGGAACGAGATCTTTTATACTTACCGTGCAGACATCATATTTACGAACTGGTATTGAAAGAGGTGTTCGATGCCAAATTCGGTAAAACGTCAGCTCCAGGTGTGCCTTTGTTTGCTCGATTTAAATGTGATTGGGAAATGATGAAAGACAAACTATATACCAGTGGCATAACAGAAGATAAAGTCGCTATGAAAATACCTGTTAATGTTCTGATTGAAATCAAATCATTTTGTTTGGCTCAGCTACAAGAGAAACATCCCAGAGCAGACTACAGAGAATTCCTGCAGATCGTTTTATTATTTCTTGGAGAAACCATTTCCAGTTACCATTTCCGCGCTCCAGGACCTACCAGCCATGCCCGATGGATGGCCAAGGTCATATACTGCATAAAAATGTTTCTATTTCGAAAACATTTCAATTTAACCGAAATTGAATTAGAGAAGCTTCGCGGTATTTGCATATTTATCGTGACACTTTATGTGCACTATTCGATAAAAACGTTTCCCATAATATCAAGCAAAAAATGGCGAATGTAATTCTTTCATTCCAAGAAGACGACGAAAACGTAGAATCTCAATCTGATGACGAGGAAAACGAGGGAGAAGGCACTGAGGAGGAAGAGAGCGAGGATGAGGAAGAAAATCAAGGCGTTAAGTCTGCTTGTTCACATTCAGCTATTGTTGTCGGCTCCAAAGGCGTGAAAAAAATTGGATTGCATTCGAAACAAGTGAAAGAATTCAGTGCAAAAGATTTGAGCCATTTCGTGGCGAGAGACACAGTTAAATTATTCGATCGCTTTGGATTACCAAATGAGTTCATTTCAACCGATCCAAAAACCTGGGAAAACCGGGAAGACTACAACAAAGCGAAGCAGATCGTAAGCACCTTGCATGTTGTTAACGACACTGCAGAGAGAGGTGTCAAATTAATGCAGGATTACAACAATGTTTTATGTCGAAACGAAAATGAGAAACAATTCTTGCTTCAGGTCGTCGATGCCAATCGCAAGAAATATCCGTAGCACGATAAAAATAAATTGATTTGATTCGTCCCAATATTTGGTGCATTTTGTATGGGAGCCAGTATAAGGAGGGGAGGTAGGGGGTAAGTATGTTTGGGGAAAATATTGGGGAAAAAAATCATGAAGGTCCGCCATACATCATAATCCCCTAGGGACAACTCCTGGATAGGTAGGGCGGTTTTTCTCATATTGAGGGAGGGTTTTGGTGCAGTTTGTATGGGAGCCCCCCTAAGGAGAGAAAATAGGGGGTAAGTATGTTCGAAGAAAATGTTCGGAAAAGATTTTCCTGGAGATCCGTCATACATTCTAACCCCCTAGGGGTGACCCTGGTGAAGTTAGGGCTTCGGGAACATTATACGGAGTAATAAGGGGGTAATTAAAAATTTGTACGGGAGCCCCCCGAAGGAGTGGAGAAAGGGGGTAAGTATGTTCGGAGAAAATGTTGGCAAAAGAAATTCATGAAGGTCTGCCATACATCCCAACCCCCTAACGACAACCCCTTGGTAGTTAGGAGGACTGTTGTACATTTTTTCCAAATTTTCCTGAACTTTGACCCCAATGCGGGACGGTTAAACCTGACCCCACCACCACCATTTTTTGCCTCCAGCATTTTTTTACTGAACCTCACAAAATAAGAGGTTCCGCCGTTTAAAAATCGAGAATTCGCGCACTATTCCATAGCTAGTGTACAGTTGAGTGTTCTCGGCTAACATTTAGCATTTATCATTTTAGCAAAACTATTTTTTTGTTTTTTTTTTTTGTGTAAATGAAAATATAATTAATAACGACGAAGCAGCAGTAAAATAATACAAACAACAAAAAATGCAATGCGCTGATAAGAACTCTTTCGCTATTAACAGAATTTCCAAGAAGCAACGAAATTTATATTTCAAAAAAAAAAAAACAAAAAAAAATATGTGAATATATAAAAACTATATAAACACAAAATGAAATGATTATCGTTCAACAAAACGACAATAGCACAAAGCCTAAGTAGAAATACAACAGTCAAATAATCAAAGTTTTTGTTTCTGTTGTTGCCGGTTTTTGTCGAATGTAATACAACAACAACAACAAACAAAAAAAAACTAAAACTAATAGAACCATTGGAAATATTAAAAAAAAATGGAATAATTTTGCAAAACATTATCAAAATTATATGTAGTTGTTTGGCATATATAACTAAATACGAGTACATGCAATTGTGTGTTCATGGTTTTATTCACAAAAAACAAAATGAGTACACATGGAAAAAAACCTTAATGCCGGTTTTGATTAGTTCGTAATAATTATATGCAATATGCACCAGAGCTTTTTTAAATAAACAGAGCGGCTTTGAAACATCTGGTTGGTTACAGTCGATTGTATAATACGGCCTATCAATTATCTTCTACAATACAAAAAAAAATAAAAATTTGCTAGTGCGATAAGGAAGTGTATGATGTTAAATAATTGTACAAAAAAAATTCGTTCTCCAAAATTTTGAATTGACGTAATGTAAAAACAGACAAATATAGGTGATAACTGCGTAGTTGCTCTTATCTTGGTTAGTGCAATAATTGAGAGAGTTCTGGTGCCCAATAGCAGGGAGCTATTAACATCAAAGGGACTACAACAAATTTATATGTGAAACGCTTTATGTTAATATATTGGACAATGCGTTATATACATTTTGTACTAAAATTTACACATTATTTAGTGTGTATGTGTAAAGTGGATCTTGCATCAGATAGTGAGCAACGAACCCTGATGGGTTCAGGTCGTTTACTGGCTATGAAAACACGAAAACGAAAAAGTAACAAACGTAACCCCCCAAATGTTGACGACCTACGCAAACATAATAGGAACCATGATTTAAGGATATGCTCCTGGAACATACGGATTCGCTGTAGAGAAAGTGCCACTTTCAAAAAATATAATGCTGACACCCAGAAGATGAGATGGGTAGGACAATGACATCTATTTGCGACATTTATTACAGCTGCCATGTGAAAAAGCACGATTTTGGATGTGAATTCGTAAAGGGTGGTTAAATTGTAAGGGTCGATGTTAAATGTCAACCACACCTAAACGTCAAGTTCTTTTTTGCATTTCATTTGACATTTCTCAATTTCAGACTAACTCAATTTGAACCATAGAAAGATACACAATCGACCAACGCGTTTAAGTTATTCAGGCTTATTATAAAATTGGACGTTTAAATCAAAATGCATATCGTGCACTTCGTGACTTTTTCGGTAAATTTAATCGTCCAAATGTGCGTACAGTCAGTAAATCGTGCAAAAAGTTGACCAAACAAGGTCTGTAGGAGATGTGAAAACGCCAGTGCATGCGCGTACAGCTCGTACTGCAGCAAATATTGCTGCTGTTCGCGATAGTGTGGCTAAAGAGATGTTCACCTCAACTCGTCGCCGTACACAAAAATTGCACCTCTCACGCTCGTCGTTGATGAACATTATGCATAAAAACTTGCATTTACACGCTTACAAGGTACAATTGACTCAAGGACTAAAGCCTCTTGACCATTTCAAATGTCGTCAATGGTCTGAATGGTGGCAAGAAATGACAACAGTGGATGAAAATCATCTTTAGTGATGAGACACATTTTCACCATAGTGGATTCGTCAATAAGCAGAATTTCCGCATTTGGGCGAATGATAATCCAAAAGTGATTGTCGTTTATGGGCTGGCGGCAT
The DNA here is from genome assembly GCA_964034835.1 of Muscina levida. NCBI lineage: Eukaryota > Metazoa > Arthropoda > Insecta > Diptera > Muscidae > Muscina > Muscina levida. Next base: position 126,396,948 of record OZ035880.1, on the reverse strand, counting down.
CATCGGGTCGTATTTATTCATAATAATTCGGCACATTAACAGCATAGAACCTCAGTTATGTCTCAAGGTCATCGAAAATTTGAACCATCGGATGGAGGTGTGCCGCAGAGGTCGCGGCGGCCATTTGGCCGATATTTTGTTCCATACATAATTAAACCATACCAATATTATCAGAATATAAAGAATGACAATAATTTCCCAAATAATTAGTGTTTTATTCAAAATCAACATCGGCCCTTAAAATTTAACCACCCTTTATTTGGCGAGAGACTCAGACATCTTGCCATGCGGTTCAATCCTGTTAGTGATCGAATAGCCACAATCCGCATCAAGGCGAAATATTTCTACATCACGCTGATTTGTGCTCATGCAGGACATCACGAAACTGCAAACTCCGGAGATAGCCACTGCCTCTCTGACAAGCTCTTACAACTACTACGACAAAACCCCTATCCTCTACACAATGGCAGCATATTGCACATTCCATGGTAACCGTGCTTGGATAAGATGCTGCTTATAGGGCAATGCTACAGCCAATTTTTACCCGGGCTGTTAGGCAACGGTACAAGGTGACAGTAAAACAGGCTAGACAGCGATTTAAGCGTAAAAAAAACCTCAAATGAAGGGACAGGACAACGAGGATATAGAGGATATATATGGGGACAGGGATGAAACCCGAAAATTGTACCAGAAAGTAAGAGAACCAGTAAGAAAGTTTCAGTCCGAAAAACCGACTTACATATACCCTCACCCTCAGTAAAACATAAAATTTTCTAGTATATTGATATTATTACTCGATTTCTAAAATGGGCGGAGCGATACATTTGTATGGGAGGTACCAGAAGGGGCTTGCCTAGACTTAAAGTTTCTTTTCTCCAAAACTTTATCCTGTTATAGTTTCAACAAATATATAATTTGAGAACGATTATTACTCGATTTCTAAAGTGGGCGGAATTGTACATTTGTATGGAAGGTACCAGAAGGGGCGTGGCCATGTAGCCCATTTGCAATACCGTAAGTAGTTTTGGGGAAATATTAACTTGTGGTAAGTTTCAAAACATTTGGTTTCGTCTTGCGAAAGTTATCGTGCGTACCAGCCGAACAGCAAGACAAACAGACAGACGGACGGACATGGCTTTAACGACTTAAAAAGCCATGAATCGAATTTGGTTTAAAGAAATTTGTGTTACACTTTTGGGTCTTATCAAATGATATATAGTGAGGTCATAAAAAGGCTACGGTAATGGCCTCCCCCCCCTGTAAGGACAAGGATGAAAATCAGTTACAGATACGCAGAGTGTGCTGCATATATGGAGGGAACATTTGCAGCAACTGCTCTTCCAACAGCTTTTGCACAAAATCGTATAAAGCCATCCCACTGTGCGTCGCCCCACTATAGGTTACGTTAGGTTAGGTTACGTTAATTCGGCAGCCGCCTTGCATAGGTTCCTTGGATACTAGTGAAGGTCCAGTTGTGATATCATTTTGAATTCTCGGACCAATTATACATACTGTATTCGATCAACGTTGCTCTCAAGTCATTTTGTTGCTATGCTAAAGGCATGGATGTTCCACAGATCACCTACTGATAGACAGGTATGTGTAAGAGAGATAACAGCACCAAATAGGGGCTTCCCCTGAATTTTTTCACTGAATTGGACTGCAGTAATGAGACTGATAACGATTTATGGTGTTATCGTGGGGAGGTATGTGCATGAACAGCTACTGCACGTTGCGGTCTAGAGTTTATGTCAAACAAAAGAGCCTAAAATTCCCATATACAATACTTACTAACTTCAAATCGATATTAAGATTGTTAAACTTCAAAACGAATGATGCAGAAGTTCTTCTTTTTGGGGCTACTTTCACTATAGTTCTCAAATCAATGTGCTGAAAAATAATGTACTATGTGTTTGACCACTAGGAACTGTGGCACTTTGAGACATTTGAACCATGTTATACCATGTGATTATTATTTTATTACCATTTTTACAAATGGTGATGGAAATCTAAGCTTCGGCATAGCCGAATCAAGTTAGACTGAAATGACTATATCAAATGACTATCAAATTTGGAAAAAGTTACAATTTTTTTTAATTCAAATCGCTGTCGTTTTATATGGGTAACGATACTGGTAGCAACGTTTGTGTGAAAGTAAACCAATTTCTCTAATATTAAAACAAAAATAAAGTATTAAAAATTACAATCGGTTGATAAATGAATGAGTTATGCTAATTTTTGTAATATGTTTTTCGACACTCTTTGGAATATGAAGTATGAATTACTTGTTGATATACTTATACGTGATACGCATTTGTACAAAGTGACACACACACTCAAAGGATAAACCACGAAATGATGCGAAAATGTATTTACAAAATTAAGCATAACTCATTCATTTTTTAACCGAACTCTTAAAAACTTACATGTTTTAGAAAGCTACTTTAAAATAGCATAATACAAATATACATTGCGCTGTCTCACGATAAACTGAGAGCGTTGGAAAAATGAGAATTCGCAATTTTTTTCGCTTTTCTTTTACTTAAACCGCCGCCGTTTCACTATTTTTAAACCGATTTTCAAAATTATTTTTTTAAATAAAAGGTGAAAGTCATAGCTTTAAAACAGATATAAGCTTTTAAAAATCGGTACTTGTAATTTTAGGAGTATCATCATTTCACTTAATTTGCTATAAAAACATTACTTAACGGAGTGACCGAGAAAAACTATAAGTATCACTATACTCTATTGACTTCAGCCTTACAGAATTGCTAAATGAGAACTCCTGTATATTTTGTGTGTAGCACAGTGTTATTTTAGTAACTGCAATTTGATTTATTTTTGATTTGCTACTGTATCTCTGTAGGGTTTTTTTAAATCCTTATATGCATGTAAGTATATATTTCTTATCACACATACTGTTACAGTTTCACAAAAAAAAAAACTGTTGCCAATTGAAATTTCCCATTTGCAAGCAATATTTTGTCATATGTGAAATGTTGTTAGACATTTTCAACACTTTAGAGGGAAGCAAACAACATCATTGAAACGAACTTTTTAATTATTCTTGTTAATGTTTTGTATGAAATTCTGAGTTGCTATTATTGCTGTTGTAGTTGTTGTTGTTGCTGGCAAAATTGTAGTGCATTGTGTTTGTAATTTGGGTCATAATTGCATAGTACATGTCATTTTTCCAAAGATAAGAAGAAAATTATCAAAAAAATATTAAAAAACCAACTACATAGTACATGGGTAGTAGGTATGTAATTTACAAAAATATAAATGCATTTGTTACAACGATGATATGTAACATATGTGTGTTTTGTATCAGAAAATAAAATGTCTGTGCTGACTGACTGACTGCTGCTTCTGAAATAAGTTTCCTCGTTTGTATAAGTATTTGTATTTGTATAAGTGGCATAGTGGTTGGAACACGCGACTACCATGCGGGAGATCGCAGGTTCAAACCTGACTCCAATCATCTTGAAAAAAAATTGGTCTTTCATTGTCGGCTCCCCTCGAATGCTATTGACAGCAACTTCGCAGTATAACTGTCGAGTAAATCTGTATGTCTAGTAAAAGCTTCTCAAACAGTGACGATCGCATTCGTCGATAACCAAGTAGGTGCCGTTAGTTGTGAATCTAAAAATAGAAAGCGTGTTAATCACAACAACGCAAGAAGCTATCCCATACCTCATTCATGGGCTGTATGAGGTTAAACTCCCTTCTAAGGGGAGTTTAAATTGCATGATGAGCAAGATCGGACAAAAACTACCTACACTTCCCATACAAACTCTTCCTTCTACGGGGTGTCCGTCTGTCTGTCACCCCAAATACAGCGGTAATTAAAAAGCTATCGAGTCGAAATTTGGTGTATTAGCATCTAACTCATAAGGGTAGGTGAAGTTCTTTGATGAGCAAAATCGGACAAAAACTACTTACATATAAACAATGCAAGCTCAGTTTGTAGAATTACAATAAAATATTATTTACAAAATTTAATGTTATTAATGGATTAAAGTACCCAAATGTAATTCGGCTCTGCATATATAAATAGTTGACAAACTTTTTGATTTCCGATCAGATATGTATTTAAACTCTAAAGAAATAAATTTGGTACACCAAAACTTCGTCAGTATTACCGGGTTAAAGAGTTACTATCCAAACTGGGTGAAGTGAAATGTCTACAAAGCATAACAGACAGACGCTTGAAACTTGCCACATATATCAGAAAACTAAACTTTTTTTTAGAAAAGTATTTTGGACAGACGGAGACATAAGTACATAAATGTGGATAGTGGGGAAGATCCGTAAGATATGTTAAATTGCTATTTATTTTTCAACTATGAAATGGATCTTCATTTGCCAAATCGATATAAAGTAAAGCTGGTATTTATGAAAGAGAGAAAGAGAGAGGAAGACAGTGATTCTAGATGTCACTTAATCTTCATCTATGAGCTAACATAATCGAAATAAATTTTCTGAACTGGCTTTTGGGTAATTAGAACAAATTGAATTCGATTCGAACCGGCACCCATCGCCGTACGCGTTTCGTCTTTGGGTAGAGACTCATCAGCGGCGTTGCCTTGTTTTTTAAAACTCCTGTGACCTTTTAAAGTAAAAGAAGTGATAATAAACAATCAAAGATATAGGAAATGTTCAGAAGTGTTAATTTTTTTAGCAAGAGGCATTCTTATATCAAAAAATATGGAATCTGTTAAACCCGACCACTAAAACACGAGACGAATTTTATACTTTGAACGCTGATAGGCTCTAGTATTTACTCAATGTGTTTACAATTTTAAACATTCTCCCCACCTTAAAAGTTCCTGATTTTTTTAATACATAATTAAGTCGATACCTCTGAATAAATAAAAACTTAATCTAATTAATACTTAAAATTACTTAACCTAAATCTAAATAATTAAATTCACTATTACCAACGATCGGGCACTTTGGGATGTTATCTTTCCTAATATATTTTCCAGGATACGGCGGCCAAAGGTTTGAACTTTCCTGGACTTCCACGGTAGCATCTGGTCTCCAATTTGAAGTCCATTTGATCAACATTCATTTAACTGCTGATGCACCATCTTGTACAGCTACAAACCTTTCTCTTCGTTCCCCGGCGATGTGTACTATCTCACGTCTTCTTCCACCTTGACTTTCATCTTTCAAAACCAATGGCTTAAATGGCTTGCGATGTAAGTTCTTTTCTTCCTCGTTGGCATGGAATAAATCGTTGCTTTCTACTTCGGAGTTTTCATTGGCATTGACGTCGTTAAATAGAGTGTCGACGTCGGCATCCATTTCGTCGTCAGTTACTCCCACAGAATCGACGGTCATGAATCTATGTAAGTCAATTTTATGCATTTTCCTGTCACCACTGTTATCGAAATCCGACTCAGTTTTTCCGATACTTCCATCATGAATGTATTGGTCTGCAAAGTATTAGTCAACTTTGCGTTTTCCAATTTAAGTGTGACGTGCTCTTCTTTTAACAGCGACAGCTCCCGCTCTTGGCACTCATTAAGTTTTTGAATGCTTTCATTTTCATTTCGAAGTATTTCAACCTTTCGTTGAGTTTTGAAGAGCAAGGACGTTTGTTTACTCAAACGATGGTTTTGATCAGCAATGTCATTCTGCATATCCTTCTTGAGTTTTTTCATTTCCTGTAGGTTTTTGTTCAATGACGACACAATTGACTCTGCTGTTTGCTTTAAATATTGCTCATGTCGCAATTGTTTTTTTTTCTTTAACTCGCAATTGAGTGCAAACTGCTTCTAACTTCTCCTGAACTTCTCAAAACTTGCAGTTCATCTTTTGCAGCACCCATGGACTCCTCTTCAATTACCAGAGAAACCACATCTTCCTCCTTAATATCAAGATTCCTTTTTGATCTGCTGGTGGTAGGAAGGTATTTCCTTTCATCAAAATATTTAAATTGCCTGACATGGGCAACATCTTCCAGCATCAAAACTTCTTCCTTGCGTCTCTCAGCTTCCCGTTCTCTGGCTGTGAGAACTTCTTCCTTCTGTTCCTCAAGTCTCTGGCGCAGAACAGGATCAGGAAAGATCGTCTCCATGTACTCTCTTAGTTCGAGAGCTGATTGGAGCATTTTTACTTGATGTTGTCTGCCCTCTTTAATTATTTGGCGCAGAACAACATCTTTCACTTCTACAAATGCTGCTGGAGTTTTTCTATTATCCATTTTGCAGTATGTAGAATTTTAGTTTTCTTTTATATTTATACGTGAATCATCACGTCGGGGTCACCAAAATGGTGAACCATAAATTAAAAGAAGTTTCGTGAACTCTCACAGGGATCACCAAAATGATCTCAAGATGACAGCCTGGTTTTTTTTATATTTATCCATTTTTACTGGGGTCACCAAAAAGTAAAACCCGACCACTAAAACACGAGACGAACTTTATTCTTTGAATGCTGATAGGCTCTAGTATTTACTCAATGTGTTTAAAGTAAAAGTAAATCTTATTAAGCTAACTATCAATAAAAATAAAATCTAAAACAAACTTAAACCAAACGATACACTACACTTCAGCAAACGGTGACGTATGTGACATTCATTTGCGACGTATGTGCTGTAAGTATACAACGTCGTAAATCATATAACAACAAATTAAACGTTTCGAAAATAATAAGAATTCATGTGACTTGTATGTCCTAATAATCGATGGATAATAAACTTTTGTTTGAACCATCAATTAAATTCGAGCTGCTTTGTCAAAATTGTATTAAATTTAAGAAGATACACTGTAAATATTGTATTGCTTATGCTATAAAAACATAACAAATTGTCGAATAGTTTGGCCACTTACATTTAAAGGATAAGCAATACACTGAGGTAAAAATAAAACTTTAAGGTAATGTAAATTGCAATTTGCATCCCTTTTCATCAGTTTAACCCGAAATGTTTTTTTTTTTTTAAATCCGAGAATTCGAGAATCCTCATTGGATTCTCAGTGTTATGTTTTTATCTGTACAAGAATTTGCAAATAACTTGGGTAGAATTTTTTACGCTAAATCAAAAGTCTCCCCTTAATGAGCAAATGGGGAAACAAACAATTGTCAATTTTTTATCCACATTGCTGCTGCAGGTACAGTATGCGTATGTTGCGTATATACAATGCACTCTTTTTACATAATTAAAAAAAGACACAACATAAATACATTCACATATACGCAGTATATAAGGGAACACATTAATAAATATACATAGATATATACGAAAAAAAAAACGAATTTCATTGTATACGTACATGCTTCATAGGCGCTGATGTGCATAGCATCATATTTTGTTATTTCCGCAACAATTTCGATGAAACATACGCGCGTTTTATGCAGTTCAATGTGAGTGAGTGTGAGTTTCAGTGTTTTTTTTTCGCATATAGATTAAATGATGATTGTATATAATGGTTAACAACAACAACAGAAAATATCGTATCGGAAAACAACAAAAATGTGCGTAAATGCCAAAGATTTAACAGCAAACAACAAAAGGTCTATCCACTACGCAGACTGTACTGTCCTGCGTTTTTGGGGGTTTTTGGGTAGGTAGGCTCTGCGTGTCCCTTCCTCAGCCTGCAATGGTCAACAAAAATGTTTACCAAATTGTGCGTTGGCTACGCAGGGATATTGAATAATGTTGTTGCTGTTGGTTTCGGGAGAACCGTTTCCAAAAACTGAACCCAGTGGAGGGTGCCGCTTTCACGCACTTCACGGTTAGTGTTGGTGGAATGGCGTTTAAAAAAATGCAGCGAATTTTTCTGGAATCGAAATTTCTGTAAATCTGAAGGAATGGAGGATGGATGGATGGCTGATTGGTGTAATCAGGCTGATGCCGTTACAGACGCAGTGGGGATGGTGGGTGTGCCACGCAACCCACACTCTAATCAGCTGGTGGCGGAGGATGTTGGTCGCAGAGGTTGTTATCCGGTTGAAGTGACGTCAACGAGGGTGGTGGTGGTGGTGGTGTTGATGATGGTGTTGATACTGCCGGGGCTGATGCTGCCGATGGTGATGTTGATTTACAGTGTCCGTTGTTATATACCACGCGCAAAGTATATAATTTGTTTATGTACTAAAGTATATAACAGCAGATTTTACGTAATCAATTGCAATTTTTTGTTGTTGTTTTTTTTATACAATCAATTTTTTTTATTTGTTCAACGTGTGTGTTGTTATGTGTTTGACAACTGTCCTTTTTTCAAGGAGATTTTTTTTCTTAAAAACTTAATTGATGGTTTTGTTTTCAATTTTATACTTGTGATATGTTGTTGTTGTTGTTGAAGTTGCTGTTGTTGCTGCTGCTGCTGATGTTTCAGTTTATGTTTGTGGTTGGCAAATAATTCAAAAGTATTTAATTTTTTCTTAACTTTTTTAATTATTTTATCTTGTGTTGTTGTTTTTAGTATATGTGTTTTTGTTTTTCATTAACGATTTTATTTCTTTGTATATTTGTTACTTTCTTTGTATATTCAAATATTTGATTGCACTTTCGTAGATTGATGTTGTTGGTGTATTGAATGATTTTTCTTTTGTTTTTTTTTTATTATTTTGATTATTACACATTTAACAAAAAATATTACGTGAGTTTGTGTATGTGGCATTGATTAACAAAATAAATTTGACATATCTTGGATTTCGAGTTTACTTTGTTGTTTTCAAACAAAACCTGCAAAAGAAAAAACGATTTTGTTGTTCGATTAAAATATTTTCCATACGCATATTACGGAACGGCAGAAAATGCACAGAAGCTTCCGTTTTTGGTGCATTCTCTAAAATTGCGGTGTAAATCACGTTTTAACCGAAAGCTATGGTAGTTAAGCCCTTTTGGTTTTAGTTTGTGTCCAAAAACTGCGTAATTTCATTTTGAAAAGTATTTTAAGAAGAACACGTTTACATGTTTTATTTGGCAAACAAAAAAAGTAGCAACGCATGTATACGCATACATGTATTTAAATTGGATAGTTGTATGTATTAGTTTACTTTGTTATTACAACAAACCGGCCATGGAACTTTGTATATACACTGTTCGCAAACGCATTTATTTTACATGGATAGTCGAAAATCATAGACATAATAACTTTTATAAAATTGGTAAATATGTACTTAATTTTTTTGAAGAAATGTGTCACAGTGTGTCTCAATATTTGGAAAGTGATTGGATTTTCTATATAACCACTTTCTTTTGACTAGATGTAATAAATAATATAAATATAACCTGGACGTTTTTCGGATCGGTCATGGAAAGCTTGGCGGATCAATGTTTTCACATAAGAGGTTTCACAAAGTTACTTGTCGTTCGCCTTATAATATAACTGAAAACCAGATCAACCGTTTTTGTACACGCATGAAGTGGTGAAGAAGCCTTCTAAATTTCGGAACTTTTAGGAGCTCAGATGTCGCTTCCGACAATTTCCCGGCCATTGTGGTAATCTGCATGCGAGTAATGGCGATCCCCAAGCTATCTCTAAGGATCGCTTAATGCTGATGCGTTAAATAACACAAACTTAATCTAACCTCAGTTCTGAGCCACATTACACAATAAAAGACAAATTCACAGAGGCATTCAACGTGTACCTTAAATCAATGACTGGACTAGTGAACAGGACAGAACAGCGAAAATTGACAAAGATAGAACTCGCACTCGTTAAGCAAGGACCACACTTGACTCGGAATTTAGAGCGTTCTGCAAAGCGGCCACACATTCTTGCGAACAAATAAATGGAAGTGGTGCTCATCCCTCGCAAACCAGGCCGAAAATGCCGCTAAAGATAACAACTTCAGAGACTTCTAAACTAGCAGACAAGAACATAAACCGTACTCATCCAATATGGGATAAAGTGAAGCATCTACTTACATCTGAAAATGACCAACTCAACAAGTGGTATGAACCCTTTTTGAGATTCTTAACTGCTCTTCATAGGCCCAACAATCCAAGCCAATAAGTTCAACGGCGGTATTTTCAGCAACAGCAGTAATTAACTTATCACCCCCTAGCACCGATGAGATCACCTAGCCCGCGTTGTACAATTAAAGCGTGGCAAGGCTCCTTTGAAACCATATGCTCCAACGGAAGTTAAAGGTACACACATATATATATATATAAAGCCCCGGGAAAAGTATATATCACTGCTAACGATATAACGGTTAACTGATAAGTAACGGCGCTTTACCTTCACCCCTTTCTCGAATGTATCTAGAAGAAGAAAAAAAAATCTCAGAAGACTGGCTGGTTGGTACCCGGTGCCAAGTATCTAAAAAGGGTGCTCTACTAAGCTCTCCTCCGAAAATTGTAGCAAAATTGTTACTTAATAGAATTCCAGACACGTTTGAATCAATTTTCCGCACAGCTGGTTTCCATAACAATCGTTCATGCACAGATCACATCGCTGCACTCCGTGTAATTCTCGAGCAAGCCAAAGCATGACAATCTAATCTTCATGTCTGTTTCGTGGACTTCAGCACTACCTTGGATAGTGTATGCAGAGAGTTGATATGGAGATCGCTACAGGCTAAAAACGTACCATGAAAATGTGTAAACATAATCAAAACACACTATGACGGATACAAAATCGGGGTTCTCTACATGAACCAGCTGTGCCAGCCAATTTTAACAAATTTTTGAATCAAATAGGGCAGTCACCACTGCAATTCCAAATTGTTCTTGATGATTTGCTAAACGCAACTCTACAAGAAAAATGAGGTCTACCATGGGACCTGTCCAGTCACATAGAAGAACTTGCCTATGCTAATAACATCGCTATTCCTTGTGTTATGTGGTTTAACATCCAAACCAGAATGGATCTTCTCAGCCAAAAAGCACAATCCGACGGCATGCATATTAGCAACCCGGCAAGCCGGAATTTATTTCCACCAGCGATCCCGATTAAAGCCTAAACGGTTAAAAAAAAACTTAATTTCCCTTTGCACCCCATGAATGAGGTATGGGATAGCTTCTCGCGTAGTTGTGAATTAACACGCTTTCTATTTTTAGATTCACAACTAACGGCACCTACTTGTTTATCGACGAATGCGAACGTCACTGTTTGAGAAGCTCTTACTAGACACGACGATTGAATCGACGCTTAATACTGCGAAGTTGCTGTCAACAACATTCGAGGGGAGCCGACAATGAAAGAAAATTTTAATTTGAACGTTAAAATCATTCTGCTCTACGGATGTAAGTCGTGGGCCCTTATGGCTGCGATGACGTGTAATCTCCAGACGTTATATCTAACAGGGATCTACTGCTCTCGACAAACGCAATCCCTCTGGATATAACTACATATAAAACAACTCCGCTTAAAAGGGTTGGGAAACACAAGAACTGCTAGACGACCAAGAAATCTGCTACGAGAACTATGGTGGAACCGTCAGGGTATAAGAAGACGAGTTAGACCAAGAACATCATGGCACCGGAGTTAAAAGAACTTTTATAGTCACGAGGCGTCAGTTTTGAGTTAGTTGGGCTTAATAAGTCTTCAGTTTAGATTGGCAAGGACCCTACGAAGCCATTTTATACCAGACGAGGCCTAAGACAAGGCAACTGCCTATCTTGAGACCCTTCAACATAGTGGCGTAGACATCACCGATCGAAAACTGAGGGATGTGACTGCAGCCGTCTCAGGTTTATAGAAGAAATAGCAGAAAAGGTGTTAACGGCGATCGGGGACAAATCGGAGTTATTAGTTTCAAAGTACAGAGAATCTTCTCGTTTGAATAGACCAGCTAACTTAGAACCTTGTAAAATTTGCTGGACCAACTGGAAAAGAAGCGCAGAAGATTAAAGCGCTTATAATACATTTCTCCGTGCGGCATATATGATTACAATATACGATCAGTTGCTGCAAACTAGTTAAAGTTGAAGCTTGTTCGACCACACTTTCAGCAATGTTCTATGGCAATATTTTTCACTTAACGCACTGTACGGAAACGTACACGAGTTCTTTTGTCCAATAAGTACCCGAATTGACTAACTATTCCATCGAAATTATTTCTTAGATTTCTTACAAATTGAGTTGAAGACTCGGCGCTGTGGTAGAAAGCTTTTAATATTTTCCATTTCCTACATTTCTAACGTGTGAGAATAAACTGTCACTTCATAACTTTTAAATTGGCATTTGGCTTCAAATTAGAAACTTTAGTAGGACTATTCTAGTTTTAGAATCGCGCTATGAACCAACATGAACGCAACGCCCATAAGGAGGCGTGGTAAGTATAACAATAATATTTTTATATGATGAGCGTCGAACTCTGAGTCGACATAAAGATGCCCGTCCTTCCCCGCTATTACAGCAGTAGTCTAAGAGCTATCAAGCTAAAATTTGGTATACAAGCTTCTTTCCTCTAAGCGGAGGTAAGGTTTTTAAATTTGATATGCAAGCTTCGATCCTCTAAGCAGAGGTTAAGCTCAAATGGTGAAGGGTATATGAGCTTCGGCATAGCATTTTTAGTACTAGCTGTGCACTTGTAAAGTTTGTGTACAAAAAAAAGTATTGTAAAAAATTCTCTAATTTTAAAGTGTAACTAGATCGAGTGCTCCACCACTCTGCTATACATAATTGTTTTGATATCCTTGGTTTATAAGCATCTCTTATCTTTTAGAACGTTAATACTTTTCAGACCATTGTTGTAGTTATCTTTATGAAACATAACTTATATAAATAAGGGAAAGTACTTCTTCACTAAGACATTTTTCTTTACCGCCAAAATCATTGTTCTATAGAGGGGTACCTTGCTGTGAATATTACATATTCGAATAGAAGATATTTTACTTTAATTCCAAACATGGTATAATTAAAATGATGAACTTATAACATATTTTTTGTTAAACTGCATTCAAATTTGTATTAGTTTTTGAGCATAACGTCGGAATTGGTAAGTAGTCTTTACAGAAGATTAGCCTACTACCTATGGCAAACCCATGTAAAAATCTTTAGTTTTGCACCAAATTTGATGAACGTCTGTGTCTTAAAAAGAACTTGTCATGATTTTTTAGAGAATTTTGTTTACCCAGTAAAGAACCTATATTTATAATTTGATGCGACTGCGACTTTATATGGAATGCAATGAACGCAGTAATTTACACTCTATCAAAAATAATAAAATAGTTTTTGACGGTACTTACAACTTACATCCCTTTTTACAGGTCTATGAGCATTAACGTTATCGCTTTACATTTGACGACGACGTTATTACAATAAATGTTGTCAACGTCAACATGTCGTCGTCGTTGTCGTCGCTATTGTCAAATGCTTCTTCAGTATCTAAAGAAAATGTCAAAAACCTTCATACCAGCAATAATTTCCAATTTTTTTTCGGCAAGACATTTTTGTTTGTCCATTCACCCCAGCTCCATAGAAAAATCCTTATCCTTGACCAAAAAAAAAAAAAAAATCCTACTCATCTTTCCTATGATGCCACTAGATCAAGTTTTTTGTTTTTTTTTAAAACATTTTCATTATACTTTTTTGTTTTGCAAGCAACATAGTTGCGGAAATCCCGACGGCAAAGTTTGGTTACCAGACAGACGGGGTATAGCAAGAACGAACGCCCAAAGAAGGTGTATAAAATTTGGTATAATATAAAAAAACAAAAAACAAAAAATGTTAAATTAAAATAAAAACTGACACGGAACGCAATATGAATAATTTTGACCAGGAACTTCTGTTAGCTTATTTTTTTTTCTCTCGAGTATTATAATGGCGTATAGGAGTTTTCTTTTTTCGTGCCATACTATTTTAAGAGATTTTTTTCGTAATTGAAATTTGTTCAAGTTTTTTCCTTTATACTTTTATTTTTGGCCTTCAGGTTTTTTGTCAGACTGTCTACATTTTGTGAATTAATGCGTTTTTCTTATCTTTTTTGCTCTCGCTGGACTACAGGAAGTGGAAATGAACTAGAAAAACAAAAAATTAAAAAATGGATTTGAAAAGTATATGCAATAAAAGAGGCGATAGAAAAAAATAATCCTTATTTTACAGACAGCGCGCGGTCGATATTTAAAGGTGAAATGTTAATTTGTAGTGTTTAATGTGTTTGACAAGGATATAATATGCTTGCTGATGAATGTCATATTACAGGGAGGTATGAGATGTATGTATATCGTTACGTTAATTTGGGAAGGAAGCAACTATTTTTTTAAAATAATAATTTTTTTTCGTGTTCAGATAGAAAACATAAGAAAAAACCAGTAAGAAAGTTTCAGTCGGGCGACCCGACTTACATATACCATCACTATCAGTAAAATAAAAAAAATTGCTATTATATTGGTATTATTACTCGAGTTCTAAAGTGGGTGGAGTGGTAAATTTGTATGGGAGGTACTAGAAGGGGCGTGTCTAGACTTCTAGGTTTATCCTCCAAATATTAACTCGTGCAAAAATTCAAGACATTTGGTTGCGTCTTTCGAAAGTTATCGTGCGAACCAGCCGGACAGCCACCAGACAGACAGACAGGCGGACATGGCTCAAATGACTTAAAAAGTCATGAATCGAATTTGGTTCTAAGAAACCTAGGGTCTGAAGTGACTCCTTCTATGTGTTACACTTTTGGGTCGTATCAAATGATATATACCCTCATCCCTAATGGTGATGGTATAATAAGGGTTTTAAAAGCAGTTTTAAAAAGGCGTAAGTGATTTAAAAAAAAATTAAGAGAAAAAGTTCTAACTGAATTCACAATATGATAAACTACTTAGTATTGAGGGCGGAATGAAATTAGGCCCCAAGGTGAATTAGAAATTAGACCCTAAAGTGAAAATAAAATTAGGCCCCAAAAATTATACGGAAAACAACAACATGAGCCCCATACAATTTTTAGGGATTATTATACCATCACCCTTAGGGATGAGGGTATATATCATTTGATACGATCCAAAAGTGAAACACATAGAAGGAGTCACTTTAGACCCTAGGTTTCTTTAAACCAAATTCGATTCATGACTTTTTAAGTCGTTTGAGCCATGTTTGTCTGTCTGGCTGGTTTGTACGATAACTTTCGAAAGACGTAACCAAATGTTTTGAAATTTTGCACGAGTTATTATTTCCTCAAAACTACTAACGTCCTTCTGGTACTTCCCATACAAATCAGAAGTCGAGTAATAATAACAATACACCCAACGGGATCGTACCCAAATTCTGTATTTGTTAAAGGACTGCGAGATGTTACTGCAGCCTTTTCATGCATTAAGAAGCACTGATAGCTATTTTTCATGTTTGATATCACGAACTTTCTAGGGAGCACAAAAGATTGAAGCGTATGGATTACTTTTCAACATGAAGCTTCTGATGAATGAATTTCTATTGCTGTCGCCAAATATGAAGAAACATGCCATTTTATTTTAGAACGTGTTGGACTATAGAAACCTTAAACAGGACATTTTTAAGGAATTTGTTTGTGATTATACAATCCCCTATCGTCTGGCCGGATGGACAGCTGGTAAACAGGGTACTTTGTAAATAAACGTTAATTATTGTAAAGTTAATTTTGTATTAAATGACCGCTACGAAAAAGTCTAGGGTTTAACTACTTTTTAATACAACAATGAAAAATATTTTCTGCCGTATACTTTTCTTTGTGGATTATGAGTCAGAGAAAGCTAGCCACAACCGATTTTTTTTTTGAGTTTCGATTTTTTTCTTAACGATATTATTAATTTTGCACATGTTACACATTACATGTGGTTACGCATTCTTGTAATCAGTAAAAGTAAAGAGTGCAATTATGAACCGAATTTTACTAATGTTAGAAAAAGTATTTTTGTTAATAAAATGACGAATTTCATTGTCAACAGGCGAGATTAGCTCATTTTATTATAAAGTCTCAAACAATTAGAGCTTCAAAGAACCTAATTTAACTTTAGACCCCATGAATGAGGTATGGGAAAACTACTCGCGTTGTTGCGAATCAACACGCTTTCTATTTTAGACAAACAACAAACGGCCCCTACTAGTTTATCGACGAATGCGAACGTCACTGTTTGAGAAGCTTCTACTAGACATGCCGATTGACTCGACACTATACTGCGAAGATGCTGTCGATAACATCGAGGGGACCGGCAATGAAAGGTCCCTTTTTGGGAGCGAGGGTTTTGATTCTGGTATAGGTTGTGCTCTAGCTGTGCACATTTAAACATTTTTATAGAAAAATCTATTGTAAAAAATTTCTAAAAAAAAATCACGACATTTAAGTTATGGTTCGGATGTCGGATGCAACACACCACCTCATTTCTGCAACACCTCATTTATTTTTCATTATAATCTTTCATTACCGAACCGACAATCGCGTAGGCAACATATGATTTTGGTGCACAATTTTCATATAAACGAATTTCATTTATCCGAATTGCTAGGAGTGGTTCACTAAAAAAATAAAAACATTATATAGCAATCACTTTAGCGACTCTAGTGAAAAAACCATATGGTATAATAACAAAATCGTATTGAATGTTAAAAGTACCGTTAATAGAATTAAAAAGTGTATGAGAAAAGTAACAATGGTTAAAGGATCTACTATATAGCTTCAAGGCGGAGATTATGTGGTAACAATTAAAGGAAAATCGTTTAGATACATAAAAAACAAACCCTGTATTATGAAATCCAGATTGTGCCAAAAAGATTAAACCAACAAGACATAAGCCGTGTTATTAAATATCAAAATAGAACAGAAAAAATATTCTGTGGTAAACAAGCGCACTAAATTTTTATATTAATGCCTTCCTTCGCAAATACAAAATTTTTGTTAAATTAAAAGGTCAAATAAATTATGTGAAATATTTAACGATGTAAGAAGTATTTAGGAGTGTTAGTTAATATAGGAGAATTTTTTTAACAGCAAAAATATGGTGTGCTTGTTTGAATTAAAAAAATCAAAAAGTCGAGTTAATCCATTTGAATTCTCTCCCTACAACGAGAATTTAACAAAATTTAAAGGTTTTGCGTTTACGGTCGATAAAAGGTACGTAATACAATTATTTAAGGTTTAAGGTTCAGAGGTGCAAAAAAAAAATGTAAAAGTTTTTTTTTTACCACTGCTTGATAAAATTGCGGGAAATGTTCGAATGTATCGTAATGAACTTTTTCTAGAGGTAGATAAGACTTTCTCCTGTTATATTTTCTAAAGAGTTTGGCATGAAGTTCTTGGTAACAAAGAACTCTGAAACGTGCAAATCACTTATGCGAATTTTACATTGTCGATCTATCAATTGTCGACCTGTAGGGTATATAAAAAAAACTTAATTTCCCTTTACACCCCATGAATGAGGTATGGGATAGCATCTCGCGTTGTTGTGAATTAACACGCTTTCTATTTTTAGATTCATAACTAACGCCATCTACTTGTTTATCGACGAATGCAAACGTCACTGTTTGAGAAGCTCTTACTAGACACGCCGATTGACTCGACACTAATACTGCGAAGTTGCTGTCGACAACATTCGAGGGCAGCCGACAATGAAAGAAAATTTTCTTGTTTTTCTTTTTTTTAAGATGACTGGAGCCAGGAGTTGAACCTGTGATCTGCCGCATGGTAGTCGCGTGTTCTAACCACTATGCCACGGCCGGTATATATTCGTGGATTATATTGATAAAATCGACTTTAACTAATTTCTTAAATCGAGGGTTTGTTTCAATCTGCAAAAAGCCTACGTATGTCGATGCTAGTTTCACTGCCTTACAATTTTTCCAAACTGTCAAAGAAGTTTAGACTCCAAAAGTGTAGATCAACAAAATTATTAAGAATTTATTTGAGTTCACTGTCTGTCGGCGGTTTACATTTTGGACGAATAGTGTCTAAAGAATGAATTCGGCGTGAATTAAGATATACAAAAAGCGGCATTACGATTGGGTTGCACTATAATATAAATATATTTTTGTACTTCCGATTTGGTAGTTGAAAATGAGAATCATGATATTTGTTTTTGTCTGTTTTTTTTTTTGAATGGCATAAATATATATTAGTTTGACAAAAAATTTGATCAATGATACCGTAGCCCAACAAGTATATGAGGCACTTAAAAGTCGTATTTAGGTTTTTCAGAGAGATCTCGTAAATTGTGCTCAGTAAATGCCATCGTAGATTAATCTAGCACTAAATCTTTTTGGCGCCACAAAATCTTATAAACTTTCGATATGAAATTCAAAACTTGTCAATTTACATTCAAAAATTCCATTTGAAATTCAAAAAATATCAATTTAAATTTTCCATTTGCAATTCGAAAAATATTGAAATTCCAAACGCATCAATTTATATTCAAAACTCATCAATTGAAATTCAAAATTCGTCAATTTAAATTAAAAATTCGTCAATTGAAATTCAAAATTCGTCAATTGAAATTCAAATGGTCAAAATATCAAATGGTCATTTCTCACGAACCTTTAGAGGTATGAAGATGATATTTTCTACATGAGTTACTGGTAAAGAGAGGATTTCGTCTCGCTATAAAAAGGGCTGTGCCACTCCCCTTTTTAAAAAAATCTTTATTCGGTCATATTAATGTACCGATTGTTATGAAATTTCTAAACTTTTATCCTATAACTGGCTGAAAGCTCCCCAGCCCAACCGGCTAAAGCTAGAGTCTTGAAATTTGCCATATGGGTACCTTCCCAGAACCGATAGCTATAGGCAAAGTCGCGAAAAAAAAGTGTGAATATTTATGTTATAGAACACTCGTGCGATACGGAAACTGGTATATAGAGACCATGCGACTAAATATATAATTTCGAAAATTTATATGGACATGCTCCCTATAGAATTAGAAAAATACAATAAAGTTTTTTTTTTCAAAATTTGTACTTGTAGAGGTAAAAAAGCCAAACAAGGGTTATAACAAGTTCTATGGCCGAGACCTAACATCTAAATGTAGAATAGCAAAATAGTTAGTTTATGGAATAGTTGTGAAATACTAAGGGAAATTTGGATATTCGTTCATTTTTGGGTTAAAATAGATATCACCATAATAATTTCTATTTCTAACTGCGAACACAATAAATTTTTTTTTAAATTCACACTATTTACAAAAAAAAAAAATTATTTCAACAGAATTTTTTTTTTTTATTTATTAATACAATTTTCAATAACCGAGCCATTAAGGCCATATGGAACTGTCAACCGTGATCGAAAAATTAAAAGTTGGCAAACAAAATTTTCGGACTTGTATTAGTCAAGACGAATGCTTAAATTTTATTAAATTAAAATGTCCAAAGCTTTTCTTAGTTTCCTCGTTGATTTAACGGATGCAAAATTGCGTCATTTTGCTGGTCACCATATTTAAATTTTCATATTATATTTACTGATATTATATTTACTCCTATAATAGTAAAAAATTATCTGTTAGCAGCAAAATTTTGATTTTATTTTATTGGCGTTCTAATGTAACATTTGTGGTCAACAATTAGTGGCATATAAACTTTATAATATTCCCTAGTTTCGCAAATAAAACAATGGCTCAAACAAACATTTTTTCAAACATTTCACAGCTATGGGATACTTTGTCACATAACGTCAGTAACATAACGTAATACAAGAGGATCAAAATTGCCCAACAAAAATATATTTTGAAAGCGCTATTGGTCTATTTTATGAAATAATTAAGTGTTTATACTAAATCTTAAACAACACGCAGACTTTTAAAATTTCAAGAACTAACATAAAACGCACTTCTATTACGTGTAGCATAACGTAGGTATGTCTTTTGTTAATATCTTGGATTTTAGTTTTTTAAATATGACGTCTTTTTTACATAATGTAGAGCTAGTAGGGAGCTATTCAAAATATAATATAAAATACAAAAATGTTCTACTTGTATGTCCTTTTTTTCCAATTGAATCGTACGATCGTAACATATAACCCATATATGGTTACAAATTTCTACTATCACATCATTAATACTTCAATAAAAAAAAATCAAAACTTCAAGTGACTGAGGCATTTAGTGACAGCATCAGAATCTTATGCAAACTCAGTGAAATCAATTTCTGGGGTTCCACGAATTAAAGCAAAACAAAATTTGAAAAGCGTGTAAGAGCCAATATGCAAGCGATCTTGGGCACTTTTTATTCTTAGCAGTCTCAAAAGTATAATTTTCATGAATACATCAATTAAAAATGTAATTTTTATCAGAATAAATACGATTATTATAAGATCCCAAACAAAAAAAAATTGTCGAAAAAGAACGTAAAGTGCATCTTAGGGCGCAGAAGCTAATTATTATATTTGGTGGAAAAATAAATGATTTTAACCTGGGCTTGTCAAGGAAAGTAGGCTTATCTTTTATAACTACTATTAACTACTTCCTATGTAATGCTGCAAAAATATATTTGAAAAAAAAAAATCGAAATCAGTTCGCCAAAAAAATTTTAAACTTTCAATATTATTAAGGTTTTCAGATAACTTTTGAGCAAATATATGGTATTCACAGCTAAGATACCATTATGGATTCCAGGAAGTAATGAGAAAAGTACTTCTCGTATTATGTTTTTTTTTCAGTAAAGCCCTTAGAGACACAATTTATGTGTTTGAATAAGCCGAGAGTTACTAAGACGTATGAAATATTGATATATAAAACACCGATTAATTTAACTTTTTAAATTAAAACGTCCAAGTAAACAATTATATTATGTAGCCATTAAAAATATGATTCGCAAGATGTTGACAAAGTTCCGACGCCTCACGTGCAGCATACGAACATTATAATGAGATGATTTGAACTCTTTGAATGTAAGTACATACAGACATTTTATATATGTGTCTATGATTTTCGTTTAAAAAAAATGCATTTTGATTATGCTTTTGCAGTAAACTTTTTCTTTTATATTCTAGTATTGTAATGAAATAATTATTTATTTTTTGATCACACCAGTCTCGACTCATTTAGTCTTGTAACATATCTTATATGTTTGCCATATTTGATCAATGTATTTGTAAATATATTTTTTCAGTTGTTTTAGTAAGAACTTGCACTTTTTCTATGTTGTAAATTTAATTAATATAGGTATTTTTACTCTGTATGTATTTAGGTATATTTTATTAACTTATACATTAGCAGGTACACTACAACATATATACATATATATGTTTTAGATTATCATCACTATATTCCAATATTTATCATTTGAGTTTGAAGATCATAGCAACTGCTGGTGTTTGGTGTTTGTATGTATACGTCACATTTTTTTTTTCATAATCACAGATTTGTCACATTTCAATTCTTTCAATCTTTTATAAAACCTTCAAATCTTTTTTTTTAGCTTTTCATAAAACTTCCGCATTAAAAATGCACACTGTTTGTTTCTTCGGAAACAAATTTAACGCACTCACGCATGCCATATCAACGGAATATGCTTAAAGTTTAAATTAAAACAAAATTTCGACGAAAGTTTGGATAATGAAAAACTATTCAAAAAAATTAATATCAAGAATTTAACCGTTGGTTAACACGCAAATAGTATAAAGATATTTTTATTATTGCTTCTCAGTTTAATTATTATTATTATTTTTTTGATATATTTTATTATTCATGTAAAATATTTTTAAGTTGTTGTTTTTTTATTTTTAATAAACTGCAATAATTTTTTTTTTTTAAGTAACCAGTAATAAACGCATATTCATTATCACAAATATGAAATGAAATCAATATCGAAAAAACAATAATGCAAAAAAAGCAAAAACTCAACGAACGCATGCATTTACAAAACTTATTACAAGAACGCGTAATGTTGTTGGGGAGCGTATTTAGCGGCGAGCAAGTGAGCGCGTAATGCAACGATTGCGAACTAAAATGAAAACGATGTAAAAAAGAATCATGGCAATAACGTTAAAACGCGTTAAATTTGACAAATAGCAAAAAAACACAGAAACAGTACAGAACTCTCGTACAGAACAGAAAAAGCACACCACAACAGAACCGACGACAACGAAGAAAACGTAAAGCATGTAAGCGCAAAATTTCACAAACAATCACACGATGGATGGCTGGAGTGCAACAACAACAAATAAAACCGGGAGATGTAAAAAAAGAAAAACAACGGCGACGACACACAATCGACGAAAAAAACGACAACGATTACATTATTTGTTGTTATTGCAGTAGTTGTGATAAAGAGTTGTTAATGTAATATAGATTTTTGTATTTTCCGTTTTTTATTGCAATAATTTGTTACACACACACACACACACATACACACATGCGAGCGCTCGAATGCTTTCTCTTCCTTCTCTCATTAGTGCAAAAATTTTTAACACTCTTTTCCGTTTTTTTTTTATTTTGTTAATAAAATTTCTCAATTTTATTTTTTTGTACTTATGGCTTATGTATAAGTTAAATCCTAATAAACAGAACGCTCTGGTTTCTTTAAGTGTATTTGTTGTTAATTGTATGCACTATTGTGGTTGTTGTTATTGTTGCTGCTACTGCTGTCACAAATTGTTAATAATGTCGTAGGAATATTGCATATTTTGTAGATTAATAACAAAACCATATTTACTATTGGTAGACGCGATCGGACGCTACTCGGATCGACTCGGGCCGCGTCCGAAAATGCGTTCCGTTGCATATCGGATGCGTTGTGTTTATGCGACTGCCGCCGAAGTCATTTGCAAAATTATATCACACACAGAAGAGAACCCACAAATACAACACCCTGCATACGCACACACACACATGCAGTTGGTCAGCATAGACACACACACACACACACACAATGTCAGGTCGTCGCTGGGGTTTTTTTCGCTTTCAGCAACAACAATTACAACAACGTGAGCGGTGACGTTGTACGTAAACGTTGAACATTTAGTTCAGTTAAGTTCTGTTCTATTCTATTCAGTTCTTACAAATCCACCACAGGGTAAAGAAGCGAGCGAAAAGCTTACGACTACAGTGATGTTTACGTTAACGTCCTCGCCGTCTACGTCACAGTCACACACATTATCGTTAAAAACTGCAATGTTTGCCGTTGTTGTTGTTAACTCGAATGCTGCTGCTGCTGCTGCCGCTTCTGTGGCTGCAGAACATGCAGCGTATATTACCGTGTTTTCTCGTTTTTTATGCAATTCATTTTTTGTTGTTGTTTAGCTGAGACTGAGTCGAAATAAAAAACACAAGCCCGCCATTGAGTGCAACACCACAACACCATGCCAAACATCACCGTCAACATGCAACAGCCAACATGTAGCGCACCATACCAGCACCACCACCAACACCATCATCATCGCCAGCCAGCCAGCCAGCCAACATCATCATCATCATCGTCGTCGTCATAGTCATTGCCATACAACATCACAACATTTTTATTAACATCAACAAAACGCTCAGAATTATTCTATATATCCGGCTGTGTGTGTGTGTGAGTGGGTAAAAAATACCACCACTACAACGACATAATGAGTGCAACGCAGGGATACTATGTGGGTAAAAAGGTACTTAATGCTCACTAAGAAAGTACATTTTGGCCCAAAATAATAGTGAGTCACAGAAATAAAATAAATCATACGGAATACGTTGTTATGTTCAATTATGAGAAAATACTCGCTAAAAATAAGTAGATGATGGTGAAGTTTTTGGAGTCTATGCACTTAAAAAAACAATTTTCGTTTACGGGATGGACTAAAAGTCATTTACTTTTCCAACGACAATAAAAACCACTAAGAAAGTTTCAGGCGGACAACCCGACTTACATATACCATCACCCTCAGTAAAACAAAAAAAAACTATTATATTGATATTATTACTCGATTTCTAAAGTGGGCGAAGTAGTACATTTGTATGGGAGGTACCAGAAGGGGCGTGTCTAGACTTCCAAATTATTTCTCCAAAACTTTATCATGGTATACCTTTACTAAAGACAGAATTTGGGCTCGATGGCGTTAGGTGTATTGATATTTTACTCCATCTCTAAAGTAGGCGAAGTGGTACATTTGTATGGGAGGTACCAGAATGGGCGTGTCTAAACTTCCTGATTTCTTCTTAAAAACTTTTTCCTGTTTGAACTTTACTAAATACAGAATTTGGGCACGATCGCGTTAGGTCTGTTAATAATATTAGTCGATTTTTAAAGTGGGCGGTACCTGGTGGGTATGGGAGGTACCAGATATGGCGTGGCTAGACTTCCAATTTTTTTTCTTAAAAACTTTATCCTGTTAAAGGATTTCTAAATAAAGAATTTGGGTACGATCACGTTGGATTTATTGACATTATTACTTCATCTCTTTAGTGAGCGGAAAGGTACATTTGTATGGGAGGTACCAGAAGGGGCGTGGCTAGACTTCCAATTTTTTTCTCAAAAACTTTATCCTGTTAAAGATTTACTAAATACAGAATTTCGGCAGGATCGCGTTAGGTATATTAATGATATTAATCGATGTCTAAAGTGGGCGGTACCAGATGGGTATGGGAGGTACCAGATGGGGCGTGGCTTGACTTCCAATTTTTTTCTCAAAAACTTTATTCTGTTAAAGCATTTCTAAATAAAGAATCTGGGTATGATCACGTCACGTTATTGGCATTATTACTTCATCTCTATAGTGGGCGGAAAGGTACATTTGTATGGGAGGTGCCAGAAGGGGCGTGGCTAGACTTCCAATTTTTGGTATAAAAACATAGAAGAAGTTAAAAACTGATTGAGTTCTAAAATGAGCAAGTTCAGTCAAGAACTACTCCCACCTCCCGTGCAAATTGCACCTTTTTAAGGGACTGTCCTTTAGATTTCAGTCGCAGTTTAAGAGATATCGAGCAGAAATTTAAATTACCAGCTTATATCCTCAAAGTGGAGATTAAACCCTAAGATGAGCCCGATCGTTCAAAAACTATTCCCATCTCTCATACAAAAAAGCCCCTTTTTAGGCATGTCCGTCTGTCTTTCGCCCCGATTACATTCGTAGTTTAAAAACTATCGAGCTTAAATTAGGTATACAAGCTTCTAAGCGTAGGTTATGTTATGAATTAAGTAATATGGGACAATACAACTCTCACCTCCCATACAAACTTTCCTTTTTAAGGATTAAACAATTCATAACAATATCCTCAGCGCATACAAACAATTTAAGGTCATTATTTGACATTCCAGTGAAAAATTATTGAAAAAAGTCTAGAAGTCTAAACGAAACATCCACATCTTATACAAACTCCCCTTTTTTGAGGTACAACTTTAATAAAATATATGTCTTTAATGAAAATAACCATTTTTATTGTTAATTTTACAAATGGTGATGGGTATCTGAAAAAAATCACTTTACTAGTTTTTTAATTTCTTTCTCCATATGCTTCAATATGTTAATACTTCTGCAATCTGAGGGGTCTACCACATGGTCAGTTAATTTCATCTCTTTTGGATATTACTTTTTGCCCAAGAATTCCGCCAATTTCACCCAATGAGTCGTTGGAGGTGGTACAAGTTTTTTCTAACGATGCAAAAATAAATCTGTGTTAAGAATACGGTTTAAAGATATTCTGCGTACATTTAAGATGCTAGACTGCTTTCGAGTGAAGAGTATACGTTTGTAACGAACTGACGCTCTTCTATATTCTACGTTGGTTTTTGATCCCTTTATGTTCTAGTTATAGTCGGATCTAAGTCGGATCTTAATTGCAACTATATATATTGTAACGAACGCAAAATTTTTGTAGCGCTATAGACGAATAACCATTGTTCGGATAGTAGTCTGGTACACAGAAAATAGAGGTAAGATTGCAAACTTGTAAAACACGTTTCAACAAGGGCGGATCTATGTGGCAATGATATAAAATATGCAATGTGTGCGATACTAATTGTTCTCAAAGCAATCAAAAATATGCAAATGCATAATTTTTTAGAACGAGATATTAATAAATGGGTAAGGTATTTATATGTTTTCTACTCTTGCAATTGTTTTGACACCTAATGGTTGAGCATATTTTTGCATATTTTACCCATAAAGTCATATTTTAGAATATTTTGGTTTTAAGAGCATATTTAAAAAAAAAAATCTTTTTTTTTTTTATCAAATTTTATATTTTGTTAAACATATTTTTAAAGAAATATCCACTTTTTGGCATATTTATATTTTTCACATCAAATGTAACATGATTTCTAAGAAAAAGTGTGCCGAGCTTTTGTGTCTGCCCACTTTACAAAATTAGAAACCAAACTTATAAGAAAACTATTTGGGGAATACGCGGATTACAAAGTGCCATCTGGAACAGTTCTGCGATCTAAACATTTTAAAAAGTATATAATTGCATGGGCAATATACGAAGACATTTTGAATACATTTTTGACCAAAAATATTAAAATTCAAACAACTGTTGAAACAATTTGTGACGTAGTGTAGCAAAATGAAATTTAAAATTTAGTTAATGATGTCAAATGCTATCGTTTGATATTGGTTTAGGTCACCCCCGAAATACTAAATTAGAAATACATATATCATAAAATGATATATAGGTAGAGATAAATTATGAAATGAAATTGTATACCATTTTTATTTTATTTCACTTACTCAATATTTGTGTATGGAAATTCATCAGAAAAAAAACTTGCAAAAACGAAATTTAAAATTGTTTTGTATAAAAAGTTATTTGTACTAAGAATATTTAAATTCTTGTGAAAAAAATTTGTGTGACTATTTTTTAGAGCATATTTTATTATTTTAAGATATTTTTCTATTTTGAGGGCATATTTTTAGTGCATATTTCCGGTTGCCCTGGTTATAATCGTGCTGTGATAGCCTCACTAACATAGTTTCCCTAAAAAATTCAGACTAATGACGCCGTCGGCACAAATCTCCACTAAACCGTAACTTTATGTGGATGCATTTCTACCTGTTAGACATATTATGGCTTGATGTCATGCCAGATTAATTAAATATGCTTGTTAAGAAGAAACCGGCCGTGGCATGATGGTTACAACACGCGACTTTCATGCGGCATACTAGGGTTATATGCCTGTCTCAGTCATTTACATTTCTTTCATCGGAGAGCCAATCAATGTTGCAGACAGCAACTTCGCAATAGAGGTCGGGTAAAAGTTTCTAAAACAGCTGACGTTTGGATTGGTCTATAAAAATATAAAGCTTCCCATTTATCATCAATAGGTTGTAGGGGGAAAACAAGTTAAGCTTTTAAAGCTTGTTAATGAAGCTATTCAACCAAAGCCAGAACACCCTATGACATTGTTAAGGTCTTAATTTATTGAAACTGAAACTAAATGAAAAGTCTTCTATTCTTAAAAAAATCTTACTAGAAATCATAATATTAGCAGTGAAACGTTGAAAAGTGAGGAGTTTCTTTACAGAAATTTTTAAAAAAAAATGAATTGTCGCATTTTGACTAATTTTTATAGGAGGTACCATAAGGGGGCAGCACAACAGTGACCAATTGTTTTTCGTAAATCGACGTTCAGAAAATATTTATACTGATATTGTTATATCCAGAAATCCAGACAGATGGATATGGCTCATCGTCTGAAAAAATTCTGAAACGAATTCTGTCTTAAGTTTCTCGTATCAAATAATATACCTATACCAGTATCTCGAAGCATGAAGGTATACACCCTTCGGGCAAATGAACCGGTACAGTACTAGACACGGGACCGGTTCCTTGGGGTGCATGAACCGGTTCTAGTTCCGGAACTTTTGTATGTAGAGAACCGGTACGTTTTGTATGGGGTTGGCCACTAAAGTGTCAATTGACACCTATCTGATACTTTGTGATGTGTCTTGAACCGGTTCAACAAACCTAACCCTATGACAGGTCGCAAATGACTCCGAAATGAACCGGTGTTGCTGACATCCCCAAGAGAATGCCAAAGCAAATATTATATTAAACTTTCATTTTATTGTACAAAAAATGAGATCCATTTATTTTTTGGTTTTTAAAAATTTTTCAAAGAACGTTAATTAAATTCAACTTTAAAGATTCAAAAATAGTGAGATCAGCTAAAAATGGGAGTTAATGAAAAAGTTAGTACTTATTCTTATGCACTATCGCTGCCGTTTTTGTCATGGCGAGTTATTCTGACTTTTCTACTTATTTATAAACAATGCCGTTGGAAACATAACGCCGCAGAATACTACAGATCAGTCAAACTTACTTTTCTTTAACATTTTAGAACCAGTTTGGTGACACACCCCCTCTTCACCCGTCCTGAGATTTTACTTAGGTAAAATAACACCACTTTTCCCCTTAGGGCATTAACAGTTTTAGCCATAAACACCATGGAGGTACGTAAAAGAAACTTTATTATAAATAGAAAATAAAAAGTAAAAATTTCCACTATTATCTCACTAGTTTCTACTACAGACCACACTTGCCGACCTGTCAGCAAAAGGTACTTACTGCTCTATCAAATATTGCATCACTGACACACCGTTGCAATTGAGAGCGGAGCGTACTTTTTTTTGTGCAACGAGTTTAAGAACAAACGTCTGTAAATGATAAACTTTACAATAAGTGAGCAAAAGCACGTATTTTTCTCCCCAAGTAATTCTATGAGAGGAGTCATGCACAGCTAACCAACTGACAAACCCACCCATCATAATTAAGGCATTCTGTATTCTTTCTGGAGTGCCTCCTCAAACCCACACTCTCACACACGCACACACACTTGCAAATATACCGGCGCTCGCTCAGACACACGAAGAAATAAAACATTAAATATAGAAAAAAACACAAGACATGACTTTATTGACATACTGCTGGCTAAATAGTTCATTCTCCCTCTTCGACTCAGAAGTATGATGTCAATTGGAAGTTACATTCAAACCATGTTGCATGTTGCAATTGTCTGTTTTTGTTTATGTCTTCTCAGTTGTTCGATGTAATGAGTTGTAAACAAACTCAAGTTCTGAGTTTAGTCATTTGTTGAGTGAGTTATAGTGAGTGGTGAAGGTGTGCGTAATGTAAAAAAACAACAAAAGTATATGGCGGACGTATTCATGGCCACAGGTTGTTGCAATGTAGGAAGAGGAGTTTTTGTTAATAAGTTATATGTATGTACACATGTACTATATTTGTGTATAGTGTTAAGTTTTTGCCGAAATAAGGAGTAATTTTAATGTCATGCCAGTACCTTAAAACATCGTGTCGTATTGTTAAGACTATCTTCAATTTCTAGTAGTGGCGGCAGTGGATACTATAGCTCGATAAATATATTATAAGGCTAGTATGCAAATGTAATAATATCTTTTAGAAGTAATATCTGTTACTTATTTGGCGCAATTACCCCGCACATTCTATATTTGAATATTATGAGTAATGTATTACCTACAAAGGAGTTTACCTCAAACATTATATAAATAAGAAGAATTGATTACATCGCTGATATCGCGAGAAGACCGGCATAACTCAAAAAAGCGATTCCGTGATAATAGCATTTAAAGTTTTCAACGTATAACTGCTGAGGTACAAAACTTTTGTGGACGTCACTCATTGAGGGAAATAGTCACCAATGCAATTTTTTATATGTTATAGATTTTAGTGTCACCCATATTTCTGTATCATTAACTCAAAAATCACGTTTTAGTAAAAGTCTAGTATAAGGCAATATAAAAAGCTGACACACCCAAATGTCTTAATGAGATATTTAATACATTGAATTGGCTTTCTGTAAAATTTTGAAAATTGTGCAATTGACTTAGACCTGTAATGTTTTTTTTTACCATCACCCTTAGGGATGAGGGTACATATCATTTGATACGACCCAAAAGTGTAACACATAGAAGGAGTCACTTAAGACCCTAGGTATCTTTGAACCAAATTCGATTCATGACTTTTTGAGTCGTTTGAGCCATGTCCGTCTGTCTGTCCGTCTGGCTGTCCGGCTGGTGCGCACGATAACTTTCGAAAAACGCAACCAAATGTTTTGAAATTTACCAGTAGTTAATATTTTCCCAAAACTACTTACGGTATTGTAAATGGGCTACATGGCCCCGCCCCTTCTTGTACCTGCCATACAAATGCATTATTCCGCCAAATTTAGAAATCGAGTAATAATATCAATACACCCAACGGGATCGTACCCAAATTCAGTATTTAGTAAAGCTATAACAGGATACAGTTTTGGAAAAAAAATGGGAAGTCTAGCCACGCCCTTCTGGTACCTCCCATACATATGTACCACTTCGCCTACTTTAGAGATGGAGTAATAATATCAATACACCCAACGCCATCGCGCCCAATTTCTGTATTTAGTAAAGGTATAACATTATAAAGTTTTTTTGAAATAATCTGGAAGTCTAGACACGCCCCTTCTGGTACCTCCCATACAAATGTACCACTCCGCCCACTTTAGAAATCGAGTAATAATATTAGTATAAAGGAAATTTTTTGTTATACCGAGGGTGATGGTATATGTAAGTCGGGTTGCCCGACTGAAATTTTCTTACTGGTTTTTTTAATAAAACTCTATAGATGTCATTGAAGACTTAAACCATTACAGAAGTTTCAATACCATCACTCATACGACTTCCTATCTTATGGCCAAACGAGACGTATAATAAAATTATAGAAAAGTGACAGCAGTAAAATGTTAAATTCAATATCTCTGAACATATGATAATTTTTTATGGGGGTGTCCAACTGAGAATCAATGAAATATATCTTATGCGAAAAAGAATCTCAAAAGAAATCATAATTTCTAGTTTTCTTAGGTTTCACCTGTAAAAAACAGATTTAAAGTAAAATATACTCAACGGGCATAGGAGATGCGAGTAGAAGCACAACGTGTCCGATTTTAAGTCGAAATTCAACGATCAATAAACGTTTACCTACTGCACAGTTTTTCTGTCTTCCGTGTACTTACAAAAGAGATATACATGTATAACTATGGGGGTAATTTCGGTAATTTGTGCGAAATGTTCCAGAATACGTGTAGCAAATGTCTCGGTTCTATGCGGTTTTGCCAACTGCTACTAGACAATTTAACTGACAAAATTCAAATATCATGCAGTCCGAAAGTTATGGGGGGAAATAATTATTTTCCAAAAATACTTCATTTTGTATGGGAGGTACGGGAAGGTGTCGGCCAATAAAGTCCATTTTCATTCATGAGACAAATATCTTGCTTAAAATGTGTATGTTTCAAGGTACTTACAAAAAAAATGCATGTAAACCTAAGAGAGTGAATTCGGTTACGATTTCCTAAGTATCTGCCTATTATTTGAAAATAATTGAACGAACCAAATTCAATAACCTCCGCTTGTCTGTTTGGAAGTTATGGAAAAAAATAATAATTTTCCAAGAATTTGTCATTTTGTGTGGGAGGTACCAGAAAGTGTCCGTCGATATTCCATATTCTCTCCAGAGTTAAATTTCCTTAAGCATACATCTTTCGAAAAACATGACTGAATTTAGTTTACTTGGATTTTACTTTTGGCTTCTCAAGTCGTTTATGGATCTTTTAACACATAAGGTTTGTGATGATAGTGGAGAAGTCACAGCAAAGGGTGTTGATGATGATAGTTTGGCAACTATCGAAATAACTATCCGCAATACAAGCTGTCAACATAATCCATTTCACACAACTCTTGTAAAACAAACTCTATTAGCAATAATAGAAAGATCTTGAACCGAACGATGAAAACACATTCATAACATAGTACAACATTTTTCAGCGCATTAATTGGGACTCAACGCTGAGAACTGCACGTGAATGTAGCCCCCAAAAAAAAGAAGTTCTGCATCATTCGTTTTGTCATATTACATAAGTTAGTCACGTTTTGTTTGACATAACTCGAGAACCACTAGTCCGATTTAGCTGAAACAAATTTTAAAAATTTAGAATTACAATTCCTCTAATCGTTATATAAACGTTTTCCTACATAAGATAAATTTCATACCGATATGCATTAAACCCGATCCTCTCAGATTTTAATGAAATTTTGCATACAGATACTTCTTACTTATGCATTTTTGAAAATATGTGGGCGTGGCATTTTATCGAAATATTTGGAAAATGACGGTAATAGGTACTTTTAAGTTGCAATAATTATGGGAAAAAAAAACTTGGTCTTGAAAGTGCTTTCCAAGTACAAACTTTTATTTTTGGAAAAACAAATTTCCAGTGTTATATATATATATATATATATATTTTACAGTGTATATTTTTGAAGGCAGACTTATAAACCTTTCTAATGGCACCGAGATCTTTTAAATCGGTTGAGTCATTCCATAGTCATCGCAGCTTAAAAGTACCTATTACCGCAATTTTTCAAATATTTCGATACCTTGCCACGCCCACATATTTTCAAGAATTCAATTTCTAAAAATGAGGTTGTATTTTTGTAGGTAAGGTGTAGCTGTATGCAATATTTCACTAAACTCTGAGAGGGTCGGGTTCAAAATGCCCCTTTTTTATAGGTTTTCATAAGATATTTATCATAAAATACAGTTTCTCTTTTGCATTCATCAAATCATTTTGAACTGGGTTAATTTTGTAGTAGTTACAATAAAACTTTGTAATCCGTGGCGTATGATTTACGTGGAATATTATTTATGATAATCATACGCCACCATATAACAATATAACAAAAGAGCCTAAACGTAACAAATTCCCCTTTATGATACTTACTTCAAATCGATATTAAATTATTATGGCATGTAACTTGACAAAACGAATGATGCAGAACCTTCCCTTTTTGTGGCTACTTTCAAGTGCAGTTCTTAGAATTGAGTCCAAAAATCATATGTTGTACTGTGTTGTTAGATTGTTAGATCACATATAGTTCAACAATACAAAACAATAGGTTATTTTGTAATGGAGTTACCAGAAGGGGTAGAGCCCAATTACAATCCTATTACTTCAGTTTAGAAAATATTACTACTGGTAAATATTCATACGGATTAGATAAGGTTTACTCAAGTTATCGTGCCCACCAGCCCTCCAGCCAGCCAGATAGACGGATAGATTGATTAAACATGGTTTGTTCGGCTGCTTAAAACTTGAAAACGGCTGTACCAAATTGAATACTTCCTACGACGAGTTTGTTCGTAATTGCTACTCGAAGGTTAAGGGAAAGAACAAATTATTAACAGGTGGAACTGTAGACGGCGATGAAATATGTTTTAGTTCACGTATGAGTAATATGACTAATATACGCTACATAAATATTAATCATTCGTAAAATCTATCATTATATATGTACGAGTATGTATAAAATCGTTCGGCAATATATTTGTCCGAGCGTCAGACCTTAACGATAAGTACTATAGAAACAATATTCACACTGTAGGTTTGGTTTGTGCCCGAAACATTTAGTTTCGACCCGCTAGGTGGCACTGGGGTAGCTTTATGTCGAAAATTTGAATCCATGGACAAATTTAGCTGAAATTCTGAATTTAAAGTGTGGCTTTAGACCTGGTAAATCTACGACGGGTCAAATATTCACCTTACAACAAATCCTGGGTTGAACTCATGAAAAGCAGATCGACACCTACCATCAATTTGTCGACTACAAAGCTGCCTTCAACTCTTCCTCCGATAAGGAATAGGCTATATGAGGCCATGTCTGAGTTTGATATACCTGCAAAGCTAATTCGACTTTGCAAATGTACCTTTGAAAACACAAAATCCTCGTTTATGATTGGTAAGGATCACTCTGAGTCATTCAACACGGAAAAAGGTTTCAGGCAGGGTAATAGCTTGTCCTGTACTCTGTTTTATATAGTTATGGAGAAGATGATGAGAAAAGCTGGTGTCAATATCTCTGGCACCATATTCAACAAGATTCACATGCCACTAGCCTATGCCGATGATATAGACATCTTTGGACGAAATCTGCGGGATGTTACTGCAGACTTCTCATCACTAGAAAAGGAGTCAGCAAAAATGGGTTAAGCGTTTAAACGAGAACAAAACAAAAATATTGATTTCGACGAACTAAGAGCCCTCTCGTTGGGGCGAACAGTGAACGTTGACAATTATTGTTTTGATCGGGTAGGACTTACTGGAGAACACACGCAAAAGACCGAAGTGTGTGGAATTCTTTAATATTTCAGGCCTCAAATTTATAAACCACGTTGCTGAGTTGTAATGGATCACTTAAGTAAGTAAGTAAGTAAGTAAGTATATTAAGCCAAACTGACGCTTAGATTGTATCTGTCTAGAAAAAACTGAGATACTCCTTGGTTTGAACATTTCAAAGGCCATAGTAACAAACTAATCGTTATTGAATTGCAATAGTACTTTCCATATAAATGACTGAATTAGAAAAATGTTATTATCAGTTACATCTTTTCTCTTTGAGTTGAGAGCAACATTATCTGTCTAGTAATCCTAAAAAAACCTTACTGATGGGCAAAATTCAAATCATTTTACATAGAGTACTATTCGCAGGCTTCACTACATAATATTTAAAAGTGACTAATGTTGCCATATAACGTCTGCCGAATTATATAGATTTGGTATTTTCTATTAATAGTATCACTAGTTATGTTACTATATTAAATGGTATACGTAGCACAATTGGCATAGATAACACCGGCAGTGGCATAGCGGTTAGAACACGCGACTACCATGCGGGAGATGCCGGGTTCGATTCCCCCCTTCAGTCATTTACATTTTCCTTTCATTCTCGGCCCCCTCGATGTTGTAGACAGCAACTTCGCAGTATAAGTGTCGAGTTAATCGGCATGTCTAGTAAAAAGCTTCTTAAACAGTAACGTTCGTATTCGTCGATAAACAAGTAGGTGCCGTTTGTTGTGAATCTAAATAGAAAGCGTGTTAGTCACAACAACGTGAGAAGCTATCCCATACCTCATTCATGGGGTGTAAAGGGAAATTAAGTATGTAACACAAATTTTGAAATTGTTATATGTCTTCAAGAAAATAAATTGTTCCGTTTTGTAATGTTCAACGTCCAATCCACATAAATTTCAAACTTTAAGAAATACGAGTATATTTCAATGATATCACACATATTATAAGTACTTCAGAGAATCAGATGTTCAGCTTTTCTCAATGGAAACTTATGTTAGTCGTATTTTAAATAAATGTCAACACTATATCTCTACAGCCCTTGAATTATGACAAATTATCTCAGTTAGGTTTCTATCAATATGTTGTTGCCCCTATATTTCTTCTCGTTGATGGCAATGAGGTGATAATAACTTTTGCATTGATGCAGGTTTATTATACCAATACAGTGACATCGCTGTTACAACTCAGAATAACGACATAGAAGGAAATATGAAAAAAAAACTCATGCAATTGATGGATTTTTCACCATATTTCGTTTTTTTTTTCTTTTCTTTATCAATTCTCTCGCACAAATACTCGTGCAACTAAAAGTTTACGAGTAAAAGAGAAACCTGAGTAGAAAAGCTCAAGAATTTTTTATTGCACTTTGCGTCTTACAGAACTCAAGAGACGAGAACCCATTTATGACCAATTGAACCATGTTCACTAGATGTAAGATTGGCTCTCTCTCTCAGGCTCAGTTTAGTTCGAGCTACTCATTTTTGTGCAAGTTAATATTTTATTCTACACACGTGCAATATTGTCTTGTTTAAAACATTTTTATTTTGGTGCTGTTGCTTTTCGTTTTCCGTTTTCTTTTTAAGTTTAGAGCAATCTTAGCAAAGCTGTTCATTGGGGCATTTTTTAAGCTATCTTAAGATTGTCTTCAAACTATGATACTGAGATGTATAAAGCACAGTGGGAGATATATGCAAAATTGTGCTTTTGGTGTGCCCTTACTATGATATATATGTAAGAACCGAATGTAATGTAGATATTAAAATTGTTGTAATTGTTAAGGTACATTTACGTCATAATGGTGTTTTTATGCATAATTCAGTGGAAACTGACTTCAGGAATATTATTGAATGATAAACTCAAAGGAAAATTTCGTATTTATAGTTCTGTTGTAGATTTGAAAATATTTGGGATTACCAAAATATGACATGGTTTTTTTTGGCCACAATATTACGTTTTGTAAGCAATGCCAAAAAGGTCATTCTGTTTTCAAGGGGTCAGAAGCTGTCAACCGATATATCCCATATCAATTTCTCCGTTTGATTTTTGTTACCTCTCATTTCGCACAATGCATGGTAAAATTCAATTTGTATGGGTAATTTATGGGAGATACAACAAGAGGTATGGCAAGTCTTTTGGTCATTGGAGGTTTTGCCAACAACTAAATTATAATCCCCGCAGGGTGGAACTCTCCGGAGAGCTTTCGGGGATTATCATCCTCGCGTAGCCGAGAGATCCAACGGGGGACTACATTTAGAAGCTGCAACGGTAAAAAGCGATAGCAAGATTGCATTACTTTGTGATCTCCGACCAAAGAGACGTAAGATGGTGTTAAGGGCGGCTAGGGTACACAGTGTACCCAGTGAATGGGTAAGATATCTCTTCGGTGGTTCCATGTAGTAGCTTTGGTTAAACCAAAATTTACGTTTTTAAATTAAAGGTAGACAGAGCCATGACATCAAATTATACTAGGTGATTTAAATTCTCAAATAGGCAGGGAGATCCCATTTGGGCCTACTATCGCAAAAATCAGTCCGAACCAAAACGTCAAACAATGACATCAGACTGAAAATATTCATTCAACATGGTTATCTCCAGTTCAATTGACGAGGAATTAGATAGCGAGGCATGCATCGAGTGTTCTGGACGTACGAGTGATCAGGAATGTGAACATTGATTCCGATCGATACCTTACCTCAGTTAAGGTACGCACAAGGCTAGGAATGGCGAAAAACGTACGTAACCAGGCACAACGAAAGCTCGACATCGGTAAACTGCGGGCCAAAGAGGTAGCGGACGCCTACTTCAACTACCTAACTCAACTGCTACGGAATGCTCCAACCCTTGGTAATATCACCTCGCAGTGTCAATACATAGCCGACTGTATAGAAAGGACTGCGAGAAGCGTACTTGGGTATTCACTGCCTTCTCGAAAAGATACTTGGTACGATGATGAATGTCGCAATGCCACGAAAAAGACAGATGCTGCATACTGGGCGAAACTTTAGACAATGGCAACGCGAGCCGTTCGTGAACGGCACAGGGAGAAGAGAGGCAACTGGTCTTTTTATACTGAAAAATAATGAGCTGAAGAAGAGATAGTATGATTGTACAAAGTTGCTCCGAAGTAGAGGGAAATCCCGATAATTCTACCAGAGAGTTAAGGCGAGGATGCGTGGAACAGGGTTGCTTTCCTGCAAGGACAGCGATAGCCAGTTATTGATGGATGGAGTGAATATTTCTGAAATTTACTGGATACGGACACCACTCCAGAAGACCCCGCTACAATCCAAGACGTCCACATCCGAGCCACAGCGAGATACGTGTGGCAATATCCCGCTTTTAAAATAACAAAGCGGCTGGAGACGATAGTCTCCTACCTGAAATTTTTTAGGCAGGTGGGGAGAAGATGATTAGGAGCATGTATCAGCTCATGGAGAACATCTGGCTAGAGGCGAGCATGCCTGGGAATTGGTGTCTCAGTCTTCTATGTCCCACATAAAAGAAAGGAGATCGTAGTGAGTGTTAGAACTATTGGAATAAGGCTATTATCACTTGCGTAGAGGATCCATTAGAGCATATTGTGAGAAAGTCTATGAACCATTCAACACGGGAGGTGGTATAAGGCAAGGTGATAGCTTGTCCAGTACACTATTTAACATAGTTATGGAGAAGGTGATGAGAAAGGCTGGTGTCAACATGTCTGGCATCATATTCCACAAGTGCCACATGCCACTGGCCTAAGCCAATGTTATATACATCATTGGCCGAAATTTGAGGGATGTAACTGCAGTTTTCTCATCACTAGATAAGGAGTCAGGAGAAATGGGTTAAGCGGTCGACGAGGACAAAACACGAATAATGATTTCGGCGAACAAAGAGTCCTCTTGTTGACAATTATTGTTTTGAGGTAGTAGATGCATTTACCTACTTTGAATCTTTCGTCAATAAGAAAAATAATGTCAGCCAAGAAATCAAGCGGAGAGTACTGCTCGCCAATAAATGTTTTTACGGACTTCGTAACACCACCATATCTCGTGATACTAAGAAACAGCTATACCAGGTGCTAGTTTTACC
This sequence comes from Muscina levida, assembly GCA_964034835.1. NCBI lineage: Eukaryota > Metazoa > Arthropoda > Insecta > Diptera > Muscidae > Muscina > Muscina levida. The sequence continues at coordinate 126,358,903 of OZ035880.1, read as the reverse complement.
CTTAACCTGAAGGACGGTGCAGATGAGGGAGACCCAAACTTCGCTGGAAGGACCAAGTGGTTGGCGACGGTAGGACTAACTGGAGGACGAACGCCGAAGACCAAAGTGTGTGATATACTTTAATACTTCAGGCCTCAAATTTATGAATCACGTCAGTAAGTTGTAATGGGCTACTTAAGTAAGTAAGTAAATTGAAAGTTTGGTTTTCGAGTTATGGAGCTAGGTGTCCCTTTGACACCATAACATAGTCGCATTGCTCATTGCGCATCAATGTCTTATTTTGATTGGTTGCATTTGCAATGCATGTAATAGTTTGGGTAGCTTCGAACCTAAATGAAGGGTGTAACTACGGTTGCATTGTTACGTTGTCTGGGCTTTTTTTCCTTTATAATATGAAATACAATAATTGTGGTTATTTCCTATGAAGGTAGTGAAGAAGCTGGCCGGAAGCGTAGCTTTGCTTCTAGCAAATGGTGGTAAAGAGAGGTGTTGTTGTTGCGGCAGTATACTGCGGTGTACCTCATAAGGATGAGTGACCGGCCAGATGGGGAACTTTGGCTAATAGCATTAGACGGTGTGGGCGCATTATTTGGCGTAATAATGGAATGGGTTATCATTAAATGACGTTATCGCTTATAAATAAAACTGTAGCAAATGATAATAATAGGTGTCCAAATAGGACGGAGTACACGCCTTGAGCTTGTATAGTCAGTCTATATGGTACCTCTGCATAAAAGATGTATGTATAAATTTAATATTTCATTGCATAATTAAATTACGTACCGGACCTTAGGCGGCATTGTGGGTTATTTCAGTGGTTTAGAGCTCACCATTTGGTCAGGTTGGTCAGGTCGACAAGGAGTAATGTGTAGTAATTTTAATACATTTTATTCGATATTTTTATTCATTGCTCATTTTCTATTTATCGAGTGGAAATTAACTCCGAAAATTGATACCAATGTCAATTATTCCTAAATTATTTAAAAAAAACAACAACAACTCATATAGTTCCACCCACTGTCCGAGACATATATTCGAACACAAGTACGAATTGTTGTTCAACCTTTCCGATGATACTTTTTCTCTTGAGTTGAAAATATTTCGCTATAATTGTACCGATGTATGTGTACGTGTTTGCGTGCATTTGGCTGTGTGTTTGGGACTGTTTTTTTTCCAACAGTTTCCTACTCTCTGGCACTATTATAACAAATGCACAGTGTTTATGCCGAGCAAAAAGTTGTAATTTAGATTTTTACCATTTTCATCGTTAGTAATTTATGTGAAGTTTAGTTTTTTACTGTGTTGTCCCCTTCTTGGCGATATGCAATTCTGTGGAAAAATGCATTGCACTGAAGTTGTTCGGGTAGTTTTTGTTTGGACTTTTGCTAGAATTTATATTCTTTACCAAACGAAACAACACCACCACCACAGAACTTAATAGAACAGTGGAAGAATCAAGAATCGTAAGAAAAATAAAAAAAGAACAAGATTTTGTTGTTCTGTTTTAAATGGTGAGAACAGGAAATGGTCTAAAAGAACGCCATCTTGTAAGAATTTGTTAGAATAGCTAGCTTTTTTCGTTTGTTTGTTTGTTCATTCGTTTGTTTTGCAGTCTAAAAAAGTTTTTAAAAAATGCGGTTTAAAGAATTTTTCAATGTAATTTCATGATTTGTTGGCTTCAACAAACACAAGAAAATATATATGTAGAAAGACAGAGCAAATAGAACAAGATGAGAATAAAAGAGTCGCTTCGATTTTTTTGTTTTTTACAACAAGACAATGACAATTTCTGTTTTAGATGAGTCGGTTTGGGAATTGTAATATTTGACTTGAAATTTTTGCACTGTGATGTTTGAAATCGTTTGGAAATGTATAAGATTTTGAGTGAAGAGTTTCATATGATATTCATTTTAATAGCATGTAGTTTGATGCGATCAATTATATTATATATGTATGTGCAAGCGTTTAGCATGTTTATTAGTTTCGAAATATACTGCAATATTATGTTTTTATAGTTTATTAGAGACATGACCTGTACATCGTGCCACAAATAGAAGGCAGTGCCACCAGGGCACTGCTAACTGTGAGAGGCGAAACTCAAAATACAGGCACGTCGGCTCAGAGTGAGCGGTACCCTTGTCAGAGACTGACCCACAATGGGCGGCTGTACTAAAATCCAGGCAGAAGGAGAATACTGCGATGTGGTGCGCTGGGCTTGCAACCCACCACCGACATTTCAACTATTGCAATATAAAGAAGTAATACTCGTAAAAGAAATTAACGAACCCTCCAAAATGTTGACGCAAATGAATTAAGGGTCATGATTTGAGGAAGATTCAGCCGGCACACCAAAACGTCGAACAATGACATCGGACTGATTGACTTCTCTGCGGCAAGAAATATGGTAGTAAGCAGCACTTGATTTTACTATAAAACAATTCAAAAGGCAACATCGTTATATCCGGATTAATTGACGAGGTATAAGATAGATTACGTGGTTGTCAATGGAAGGCACGCATCGAGTGCTCTGGACGTACCAGTGATTAGGGGTGCGACCATTAACTCCGATCCCTACCTTGCAGTTTTCATATTTATCAAAATAATATTTCACATTTTTACATCTGTGTGTATATTAATGATTTCGAAACATTTTTAACACAAGCACCCAAAACACATACATGATACATCTCTGATAATCTCAGCAGTTAAAAAAACCCACCATACATGATTTAACTTGAATATTTCATTAGCATCGCATTATTTTCCTAGTAACAAATCCTACTAAAGCCGTTTGTATGAATTTGTATTTAATTGAAAGTTTGATGTTTGTGTGGCGTAAAGTTATTATCAAAATCTCATATAAAAGTATACCAATATGTATTCTTACATTAAAAACCAGTAAGAAAGTTTCAGTCGGGCAACCCGACTTACATATACCATCACCCTCAGTAAGACAAAAAAATTTCTGTTGTATTGATATTATTACTCGATTTCTAAAGTGGGCGGAGTGGTACATTTGTATGGGAGGTACCAGAAGGGGCGTGTCTAGACTTCCAGTTTTTCTCTCGAAAACTGTGTCCTGCTTGAACTTTACTAAATACAGAATGTGGGCACGATCGCGTTAGTTCTATTAATATTATTAATCGGTTTCTAAAGTGGGCGGTACCAGATGTGTATGGGAGGTACCAGATGGGGCGTGCCTAGACTTCCAGATTTTTTTCTCAAAAACTGTATCCTGCTATAGCTTTACCAAAATAAAGAATTTGGGTACGATCGCCTTGGATTTATTGATATTACTACTCCATATCTAAAGTGGGCGGAAAAGTACATTTGTATGGGAGGTACCAGAAAGGGCGTGGCTAGACTTTCAATTTTTTTTCCAAAACTTTATCCTGTAATAGATTTACTAAGTACGGAATTTGGGTACGATCCCGTTGGGTGTATTGATATTATAACTCGATTTCTAAAGTGGGCGGAATGATGTATTTGTATGGAAGGTACCAGAAGGGGCGGAGCCATGTAGCCCATTTGCAATACCGTAAGTAGTTTTGGGGAAATATTAACTCGTGCAAAATTTCAAGACATTTGATTGAGTCTTTCGAAAGTTATCGTGCGAACCAGCCGGACAGTCACCAGACAGACAGACAGACGGACATGGCTCAAATGACTTAAAAAGTCATGAATCGAATTTGGTTCTAAGAAACCTAGGGTCTGAAGTGACTCCTTCTATGTGTTACACATTTAGGTCGTATCAAATGATATATACCCTCATCCCTAAGAGTGATGGTATAAATATGAATGCAAAACTAAATGGGTGAATTCCGCCATATGTATTGGAAGCACTAGAAGAGGCGAGGCAAATGTTTAGATTTTCTGATAGTTCCTTTGTAATTCCAATCGACGTTACACTTGGAAGTTATTGAAAAAAATTTTATTTTTCCAAAATAGTAAATTTTGTATGGAAGGTACCAAAAAAGGTCGACCGGTCGACATATTCATTCCTGTGTCAAATATTTAAAAGCTTTCATCTTACAATAAATATAATGAAACATGATTATAAAAATATGAGGGTCAATTCGGTCATTTGAATGGGAGGTACCACAAGGGGTACCACAAATCTATCGGTTTAATGAGGAGTATTCTACTAGTACAATATAATTAAACTGACCAAATTGAAATATCAGATGATTGTTTGGAAGCAAGGCATGAAATATTAATTATCCAAAAATGGGTAAATTTGTAAGGGGGATAACAGAATGGGTCGGTGTATGCTGCCAATTTACAATCCCATTACTTCATTTTGGAAAATATTAATACTGATAAATTTTTATAAGGATCAGTTTATGTGTAGTATTGTTATTCTGCCTATCAGACAGCCAGACAGACGGACATGGCTCAATCGTTTTCAAAAGTCCTAAAACCAATTTGGTTTTAAGTTAAAACCTTTTTAGACTCTGACGCATCATATGTGCGATTGGGTTCTGTGTAAAGTATTTCCACTGCTATTAACCGAATGTTAAAAAGGCCGAATTGCGTCGATTGTCCTCGTTATTATTTTCGATTATTTCTCACATTGTTCCATGTTTAGCTAATCGTTACTTGAAAAAAAGGCGGCTTTCTTGACTATACTTTTAGATAATAAGCCGGAGGGGAAAGTTATGTCATCAATAGGGCGACCAATTTTCAGCACATGCTGAATATTGCTGATGCTGCTTAATTTAACGATTTCAAGCGATCTTGCTTATTTAAAAGGTTTGTGCTTTTTCATGCTGTTTTTGCCCTTATTTAAATTTTTGATACATTTTGATAAGATATGTTTCTATCAATTGACAATTTTTCCATATCACAAGCCCTTGCGGTTCATAAAAATATGACAGGTAGAATTCAATTTGCAAACTATCCTCTTATTTTACACACAGCCTGCGTTCAAGATTTTGTAATAGCCCTACTTTTATCGATAGCTTAGATCGTTCGATTCGTTATATATTACTATAGTTTTCAGGCGCCTTATCGAAAACAATAATTTAAACTAATGAAACCTTATGTGCCTCTATAACCTAAACCAATAACGACACGATGAGGAACGTGGTTGGAAGCAGCGGAGTATAATACTAATTATTTGGAAGACATAAGGGAAGTCATTCAAGAGTTTAACGAAATTGATTCTGAAGCATTGCGATAAAGCAAAGAGGTTCTTTCTAATGAAAATTTGTAATCCGACTTTTCCTTTATAAAAATTAACTTTAAGTGCATCTGGCATGCCATCACAAAAATTGAGTCAAGCGGATTGCCATTGAATGAAAGCTTGGAAACAGTTAAATCAATTCAACATGCTATAGAAAAACATCTGATAAAAATTGTTTTAAAAAAATGACTGCCGTTCTTGCACGAAATCCTGGCTTTGTGGAAATCAACAATATTATTTTTAAAAATTCCAAAACAACAAGTGCGTTTGTGGGAAAATATTCGCCTGCTGAATCAACATTTTTTAAATACGCTCCCGTTTCATCGTGTGACGTGGAACGTGTTTTTTCTATATGTGGAAATTCTTTTACAAACCAGCGTAAAAGTTTCACCTTAGAAAATTTGAAAATCCATAAATAAAAAAAATTATAAATGCTGAATATAAAATCTATCGTGCTTATTTCAAGGGTTTTTCATGTTGTTTTAAGTACTGAAAACCGTTTTTTTCGTGCTGAAAAATGGTCGCCCTAGTCATCAATTACAAACATATTAATAGCGGAAAGCTATCGAACTCAACGCATTTTAACTAAATATATAACAAATTCTATGTTTCAAATGAATTTAAATCATTTTTGGCAAAAAAAAGATGTTCTGCTAAAATTTTTAACGAGTGTATCAATTGTGCGTTTACTAAAAATCCTTAAAGGATTTGTATATTGCGAAATCTAGACATTTCAAATATCATAAATATAAGTTCAATAGTTTAGGGTCAGGTCTGAAAGGGATAACACAAGAACCATTGATGATTTCTCATTTCATTCTTCAGCAGAATTGTAAACAACCCCAAACCCTTTGTGGGTTTTACTATGTATAGTAACAGATTACCTTCACCCTTACATGGAATTAATCACCCTTCAGATTGACTATTTCACCTTGTTATCAAACATATATCAACAATATTAGAGTGATATGCGTATGATTAATATACAATACACATAAAATTAATAATACTCATACGATTTGCATACATATGGAGCGAGTACTAAATGCCAACTCACTACATATGTATAAACCAGTACAGAAATTTCAGTCAGTGACTGATAAATACCATCACCCAATATAATATATTGTTTAAGTCTTGAGTTATTAAAAATAATCGATTTGTAATTAAAACCAGTTAGAAAGTTTCAGTCGGGCAACCCGACTTACATTTGCCTTACCCTCAGTAAAACAAATAATTTTCTATTTTATTGATATTATTACTCGATTTCGAAAGTGGGCGGAGTGGTACATTTGTATGGGAGGTACGAGAAGGGGTGTGTTTAGGCTCCAGATTTATTCTTCATAACTTTATCCTGTTATAGTTTTACTACAAACAGAATTTGAGCACGATTGCGTTGGGTGTACTGATATTATTACTACATCCCAAAGTGGGCGGAAAGGTACATTTGTATGGGAGGTACCATAAGGGGCGTGTCTAGACTTCCAATTTTCTCTGCAAAACTTTGTCCTGTTATAATATAACAAAATACAGAATTTGGGCACGATCGTGTCTAGGTTATTGATATTATTACCCTATTTCTAAAGTGGGCGGAGTGGTACATTTGTATGGGAGGTACCAGAAGGGGCGTGTCTAGACTTCCAGATTTTTTTCTCCAAAACTGTATCCTGCTTGAACTTTACCAAATACAGAATTTGGGTACGATCGCGTTAGGTCTTTTAATAATATTAATCGATTTCTAAAGTGGGCGGTACCAGATGTGTATGGGAGGTACCAGATGGGGCGTGGATAGACTTCCAATTTTTTTCTCCAAAACTTTATCCCGTTATTGCTTTACTAAAAATAGAATTTGGGTACGTTTACGTTTGATTTATTGATATTATTTCTCCATATCCATAGTGGGCGGAAGGGTAGGTTTGTATGGGAGGTGCCAGAAGGGGCGTGGCTAGGCTTTCAAAATTTTTTCCAAAACTTTATCCTGTTATAGCTTTACTAAATACAGAATTTGGGGACGATCCCGTAGGGTGTATTGACATTATTACTCGATTTCTAAAGTGGGCGGAATGATGTATTTGTATGGGAGGTACCAGAAGGGGCGGGGCCACGTAGCCCATTTGCAATACAGTAAGTAGTTTTGAGAAAATAATAACTCGTGCAAAATTTCAAAACATTTGGTTGCGTCTTTCGAAAGTTATCGTGCGAACCAGCCGGACAGCCACCAGACAGACAGACAGACGGACATGGCTCAAACGACTTAAAAAGTCATGAATCGAATTTAGTTCAAAGAAACCTAGGGTCTGAAGTGACTCCTTCTATGTGTTACACTTTTGGGTCGTATCAAATGATATATACCCTCATCCCTAAGGGTGATGGTATAAAAAGTATGTACTTGGGTCAGGGTCGTCATTCAATATCATCAGCAATGACCAGTTATATACTTACCACAGATAAGACGGCCTATATATGCCCAGAAATTTCGAGTTATTGGGGAAAATGTATGAAAAAGGCGACATGAATGTATAAATATAAATACTTCATGCAAAACTACTAAAGAATGAAATGAGAAATCATTAATGATTGATGAGCTATAGCACCTCGTTGGTGCCGATACAATTCCGTTTGTTTTAGGTCGAAACTCCACACGGTTCATGTTTTATAGCTGTCTAAAGTTGATCATCTGTACCAATTTTGTAAAAAGATAACAGAGTTCATATTGGTGTAAATTTTGAATGCTACATCGGATTAAGACGATCATTGTATCGCCTGATAGGTTTTCACCTCGTCTTTTGGAATGAAGGACAAAAATTAATGGTCCTTGTGGGTCAAAAACATTATAATTTGAAAAATGTCCTTCGTCCTTGAATAACCTGGAAAAACATCTATTGATTTTCTTCATTTTAAATGTATGGGTTCAGAAAATATTTACTTTTAACAGTCTAATTATCACATTATTCTAACATAAAAGGAGAATTTGCATGGGGTTTTCATATAATATTACACGTATTTATTAATTTTTAAACAACGCATACAAGTAAATTAAGGGTTTCAGAAAACTAAAAAAGTCACTTAATTGTACTGTTTGGTGTGGTGGTTTGTCTAAAAGGATCATTGGTCCATGTGTGACTGAAAAGTTGCTGACAGATTATAACGGAAATATTATTTTGTGAAGAATTTTGTTGTTTTGGTTGCGCGGCTTGTTGTGGATTTTTTCCCCAATACTAAAAGTTTATCGTTAAATGTTGACGGGCGCTGTTCGCTCCAGGATGAATTTCTTGAAGGTCGTCCAATTTTGGTCGTTTTACCGAAAACCACCGTTGCTGTGCGTGAACTAATAAAGCGAGACCGATATGTGACATAACGTGAGATTGAGGCATCCTTTGACATTAGTATGACAATCATCAATAAGATATTGCTTGTTCATTTAGCACATTATTTGACGAATGGTCAAAAAAAGTCGTGTCGATTGGAGCAAAGAAATGTGGAAAAATACAAATGGGGTAGCTCAAATGCTGTGCTAGGTCACAAAGGTCACAGGTTTCGAATCAAGGATGTATGTATATGAGTATAGTTTTTTCTAGACGAGCTAAATCCAACAAAAATTGTTCGTGGGAAAAGCACATCGGTATAACCGGTGAAGTGAAACGTAGGACGTTCAATTCTGAGTGATATACCACCATCTGAAGAAGAATGAAGAATAGAAGACGCATCATTTTGCATCAATGCCTGCTCTCACACATCAGCTGAAAAAAAAGACTATGTGAGCATCCAACTAATTTGGCACCTAAAAACAATGTTTTTCAACGACTAAATGACATATGATTGTTTTTTATTGCTGGGCCATAAATGTAAATAGCAATTCTGGTATATATCCCCTGAGAGAATCATATTGACGGTATGGAAATTCCTTTGTAGTTATTTTGTGGCAGATCACGAAATCCATGAATGGGTCTCTTCCCTTTAATTAATATATTCAGTTCAAATATTAAATATTTCCTCAGATGGTATCACATATTGTAATTCAAAAAGTTTATTTTGTACTTTATTTCAGTTTTTATTGCGGTTAGTTATTATTTATACTATTTTAGGTTGATGTAGATACAACAACAACAACGAAAAAAAAACAAATATATATGATAACGATAAGAGACTAATCTACACTGCTCTTTTTAAACGTAAAGGGAATTCCATAAAGTGAATTTGAATTTGAATTTGATAAATTATAACGCAGTGTTTAGTGTTCAGTCCGTAAAGACAAACAATTGAATGTTTCTTGGAAAACTTAAAGCGAAAATATTATTAATTCATACGATGATATTAACAGTACAACACAGATCTGCTACTTAAGATTTTTTTTTGATTTTCCGAAATACTATGCGCAGACGTATATTAAGAAACTTTAAAAGCTTAACAGTTTAAATTAATATAGATTTTTAAAATTGACATTTTAAATAAGCAACAAACTCATTAGCGAATGCTTACGATGACTGACATCAAGTTATCGGTCGTTCTTAAGAGATACCCCTTTGGTTTGATTTCTCGGCTTATCGTTCACGATCCGGAGTGTTGTTAAATAACTACATATATAAATATTTTGGTTTCATCACATCTACATCTACGCAGACAATAACAATCCGTAATATTTTAGACGTATTGTACGTGCAAAATTTGCGATAAATCAATGAGTATGAGGCCTTTATTTAGGAAAGACATTGGGCAATAGCAAACCCCCGCTAACAAAAGGTGGGTGAGTCAGCGTTCACATACATAAATATTAAAAAATGACACAAACGAACGAACGTTTTTCTTTTTTTATGCCTAAAAGTACAAAGCAAAAAAACAACACAAATAATTTGTACATAATGCAAAAAAAGTTCAGAAATTAAGATAATAAGCCATTGCTAATTACGTCGTTGAACTTTATTGGAAATATTTTGCAAACTGATATGCTATCCCGATAACTATTGTGTAATCGAACGACTGGAAAATTTTATTATTTACAGGTACATATGTATGTGTTCCTCTTTGCTAACCATAAGCCTATTGATAAATAACTTATCTATGTGTATTGCTAAATTTATTTTTGGCATTCAAAGTTCATTGCTCCTGTGGTATACACCACCCAAAAAAAAAAAATAATAATAATAATAAGATTAAAGAAACAAAAAGACACAACTTGCTACGGCTACGTCGTCGTATTCGAAGTTATCTCATTGACCTCATTTGTTGGCATGAAATGTTCATTGAAAATATTTAAGGTCGCCCATAAGAATTTATGATTTGTGTACAATTTAAAACATGAGTGAATGAATGGAATACAAGTATCAGTGATACAGAAATAACAACAACAACAACAAGAAATAATCAAAAATAATAGCAGTAAAAACAATTTATACAATACAATCAGGCAACAACAGATAACTAAATGCACTTTCCTCGAAAATTTCAACAAAAAAAAAAATATGTAATTGAGTTGCAATTAATGAAAATTACTAAGTACATGAACTTTCTTAAGGTCAAAAATAATTGTTTATTAAAGTTTTACGTTGGTATGTGCTGCTTGTATCTCTTGTTTTTGGTAGTAGTTATGTGCTACTTGCAGTTACACATACATACTTACCTATACATATAATTTACATTATTAATGTTTTAAGTATATTCAAAACTACATCACCTGAAAAATCAATCGTTTAAGCCATGTCCGTCTGTCTGGCTGTACGGCTGGTTCGCACGATAACTTTCGAAAGACGCAACCAAATGTTTTGACATTTTGCACGAGTTAATATTTCGCCACAACTACTTACGGTATTGCAAATCGGCTATTTTGCCCTGCCCCTTCTGGTACCTCCCATACAAATACATCATTCCGCCCACTTTAGATATCGAGTAATAATATCAATACAACCAACGGGATCGTACCCAAATTCTGTATTTAGTAAAGATATTACAGGATTAAGTTTTGGGAACAAATTGGAAGTCTAGCCACGCCCCTTCTGGAACCTTCCATACAAATGTACCTTTCCCCCCACTTTAGAGTAAAAATATCAATAAATCAAACGCGATCGTACCTAAATTCTTTATTTAGTAATGCTATAGCCGGATACAGTTTTTGGAGAAAGAAAACTGGAAGTCTAGCCACGCCCCATCTGGTACCTCCAATACACATCAGGTACCGCCCACTTTAGAAATCGATTAATATTATTAACAATAGCGTTAGGTAGATCGTGCCCAAATTCTGTATTTAGTAAAGTTCAGGCAGGATAAAGTTTTAGAGAAAAAATCTAGAAGTTTGGACACGCCCCTTCTGGTACCATCCATACAAATGTATCACTCCGCGTGCCCCCACCACATTCGTCTTTTGTTAATTGTGACAACGACGTATGCGGCGTCTTTTAATAATGCTAAAGAGAGAGTAGCGAAACTAATAACGACGTGTTGGAAACTAATAACGACGGGGGGCGTGCCCCCTACCGCATTCGTCTCTTAATAATGCTAGATTTGGTTAGAAGAATATTTTTTTGTGGTATTTTTCATAAATTTTAGGGGGTATTTTTCATAATTTTTGGGGAAAACTTCGTTGTTGAGTTTTGGGTAATTTTTCATTTTTTTCCCAATTTTATTTTGGGTAATTTTTCGTTTTTTTTTTTGGGGCATTTTGCATTTGGGGCATTTTTCATAGAGCCCAAAGCTGTAACAGGATAAAGTTTTGGAGAAAAATTTTGGAAGTCTAGACACGCCCCTTCTAGTACCTTCCATACAAATGTACCACATCGCCCACTTTGGAAATCATGCAATAATATCAATATAATATATTTTTTTTTGTTTTACTGAGGGTGATGGTATATGTAAGTCGGGTTGCCCGAATCAAACTCTCTTACTGGTTTGTCTTATGCGTACATATAAATTCACTTTCCTATGTAATGGGATTCTGAGGCATAAGAACTTGATGATATTTACAGCGACATTAAAACAAGTCTGCTTATAAGGATTCGTGACTGAATCGGAAATAGCTATCAAGTTTGCCATTCATTTTGAGAATATTACCCTGCTATTAAAATTATTCTTTACAAACTGATCTTGAGCTTGAGTAAAAATAAATATCAATATCTTGCCCGTAGATACAATTATTTAGATTATTTTTGTTATCGAATCACTATAAAACAGTACAACATTTTCAGCTCATTGATTTGGGACTCAATTCTGAGCATTGCACGTGAAAGTAGCCCCAAAAAGAAGAAGTTCTGCATCATTAGTTTTGTCAAGTTACATGCCATAATAATTTAGGGAAATTTGTCACGTTTTAGGCTCTTTTGTTTGACATAACTCGGGAACCGCTAGTCCGATTTACCTAAACCAAATTTAAAAATATTAAGAATTACAATTCCTTTAATCTGTTCATATAACGATTCCCTACATAAGCAAAAGTTTCATTCTTCCAATTATCAAATGATTTTGAACTGGGTTTATTTTGAAGCAGTTACAATAAAACTGTTGTACTCCGTGGCGTATGATTAACGTGAAATATCATTTATGATAATCATTCGCCACCATATAGTATTTATGTTATTTCAAACAAAAGAGCCTAAAACGTAACAAATTCCCCTATACAATACTTACTAACTACAAATCGATATTTAATTATTATGGCATGTAACTTGACAAAACGAATGATGCAGAACTTCTTCTTTTTGGGGTTACTTTCACATGCAGCTCTCAAAATTGAGTCCCAAAATCATGTGCTGTATTGTGTATTACATCAAAAGAACATAGTGAAAACACTAATGTCGGTTTTTTAATTTGGAGGTATTATAAGGGGAGGGGGGATTTTTCCTATTTGAGCTTTCTCATCGATAGTCGCTTGAGAATAACCAAAATCTTTTTTTGGAGGTCGTCCGCAGCTTACAATGTCTGATAGATCACGTGTTTCCTTGTCAAATTTTGGACAACCTAAATTGCATCCTACCATCTATGCAGTTCACAATGTCCGATATATATTACGTGTTCCCGGGGCAATGGCAATGCGATAATGCGCAATGTTAATTAACCTAAATAGCATTCTACCATCTATATGATCTCTGCCGCGCCCATGATATTAAAATTATTCCGGGAGACTAATCTGGGTAAATAAGCAGTGCTCTTGGTTCTTAAAATCTTAAATTCCCTTTAGACCCCCTAAAAGAGGTACGGGATAGCTTCTCGCGTTGTTGTGAATTAACACGATTTCTTTTTTATATTCACAACAACCGGTACCTACTTGTTTATCGACGAATGCGATTGACATTGTGTGGGAAGCTTTTTACTAGACATGCCGATTGACTCGACACTATACTGCGAAGTTGCTGTCTTTAACATCAAGGGAGCCGGAAAATGAAAGAAAAATGTAGATGACTGAAGCCGGGAATCGAATCACGGATCCCCCGCATTTTAGTCGGGTGTTTTAACCACTATGCCACGGCCGGTCCCTCCTTATTCAGCAGTGGGAAAATTTAGCCGATATGGGATTCAGACTGGTTAGCTTCGCGTCGCCAAGAAACATTGTAGTGAGTGGAATCAGCTTTCCACATAAAGATATCCAATCGTGCGTGCGATGCGTGGTGCAAATATTGACTCGAATCACTACTTAGTTGCAGTCTAGGTACGCACGCGATTAAATAGTGCTAAAAACGCTCGTAACCAAACAAATGGAAAGCTAGACATTGCAAAGCTGAATACCACCGAGATAGCTAATGCCTACTCCAACCAACAGTCCTAATTACTGCAAGCAAACCCCCTAATTGGGATATTGCGAATTATTTGATTATTGTCGCAATCGTACCACTCTCAGACAGGCGCAGGTACAATGAGGAATGCACACATGGAGGAAACACTTTCGTTCTAGGTTTGTTCCTGAAGGCAGCATAAGTGACGAAAACACGCCAATAATCTTCGACGGCGTAGGTTATCCACCACCGAGCCAAAGCGAGATCAGCACGGTAATTGTTCGGCTTTAAAATAATAAAGCTGCGTGAGGCGATGGATTGCCGACAGAGCTTTTTATGGCCGGTGGCGATAAGATGACATCGTACATGTACAAGCTAATGACCAAGATTTAGAATCCGAGTGCTCTTTGTTCTGTGCTTACGAAAGGCGATCCAAGTGTGCGTAACATAAATCAGCCTTTTATCTATCGCATACAATGTCCTGTTTAGTGTGTTATGTCAAAGACTAATGTCCATCCCAGTGAACCTGATTGTACCTTATCAGTATGTCTTTAGAAATGGTAACCCGCGACCGACCCGATAGTCACACTATGACAAATTCTGAAGAAGACTCAAGATATGCAGATCGTCACCTCGAGTCTGTTTATCGCTTAAAAAGCATAATTCAGCGGTTCGATTAGTCCGATATGACATAAACAATTTGATGCTATGCCTGCGTTTGGTATCGCCGCGAAGCTGATACGACTTTATGGGATGACACTGACTGACACATAGTCTGCAGTAGAGAAAGGCAGAGTCATGGCTCAAGACAAAGCGATAATCTGTCATGCGATCTCTTTAACACCATAGTGGAGATGATCATGTGAAAGCCTGCAAGAAGCAAGGCTGGTACCATCTTTAACAAACGTCAGATGTTGCTGGCATTTGCCGATGGCATATATATCACTGGCCGAGGACAGTGGGAAGTTACTGCTGCCTTTTTAAGCCTTGATAGTCAGTCTGCAAGAGTGGGTCTAAAAAAAATGAGGATAAAGCCAGGATATTTGTTTTAACGAACAAAAAGTCTGGTCGTTTGGGACGAGGCCTGAAGATTGACAAATATATGATTAAAGTGGTAGGTGATTTTGTCTACCTTGGCTCCGCCGTAAACAACAACAATAATAGAAGCCTGGAAGTTAAGAGACAAGTTTTAATCGCAAACCGCTGGAACTACGCTCTAAGCAGGAGATTTAATAACAAAGCTTTATGTCGTCGAACAAAGATCCATCTATTCCAGGTACTGATCCTAAATGTCTTGCTTTACAGCGCATCAATTCATTTAGCAAGTCTCCTAGAAAAAAATACTTTGCAAAACATTTCGAACCATCATAGTAAACGGCGAGTACCGCCATCGTAAGAACCATGAGCTGTATTACAACATCCACGTAGTCAAGTAGCAAAGCGCGTTCGAATAGACCAAATGCGCTGGCTTGTACCCGTTGTACGAATGGATGAAAATGCTTTAGCTCGAAAAGCTTTCCGCAATAAAATCGATGGGTGGCGCAGTAAGGGGTAAATTCGTTGGGTGGACCTGATCAAAAAATTGTTATCTAAAATTTCTTTTCTACGTGTGGCTACTGATTGATGCATTTCAATTGCTGCTGCCAAATAAGAAGAAGTGCAAAAATTTAAATCTTATGAACTGATTGCAATATATCTTGTTCCAATCTGCATTCAGAAGTTAAAGAGGATTTATTTATTTTTGCTAAATCGGTTAATTTGATGGGCAATAAATTTTGAATTTTCATCGGTGTTTTTTTTTAATTTTTATTTTGGTTTATGTAAATATGGAAAACTCATTTCAGAAATTTACTGGATACGGATACCACTCCAGAAGACCCCACTTCAATCCATGACGATGGTATTAACTGTCCACCTCCGAGCCAGAGCGAGATACGTGTGGCAATCTCCCGCCTTAAAAACAACAAAGCTGCTGGAGCTGATGGACCCCCTGCTGAACTGTTTAAGGCTGGCGGTGAGGAGCTGATAAGAAGCATGCATCATCTCATGGAAAACATCTGGCTAGAGGAGAGCATGCCCGGGGATTGGAGTCTTAGTCTGTTATGTCCCATATACAAGAAAGGTGATCGTAGTGAATGTAAAAACTATCGTGGAATAAGCCTATTACCAATTGCGTACAAGGTCCTTTCAAGCATATTGTGTGAACGTCTAAATCCACTTGTAGAAAAACTAATTGGACCATATCAGTGCGGCTTTAGACCTGGCAAATCTACGACGGATCAAATATTCACTCTACGACAAATCCTGGAAAAAACTCATAAAAAGCACCTCTTTGTCGACTACAAAGCTGCCTTCGACTCTCCGATAAGGAACAGGCTTTATGATGCCATGTCTGAGTTTGGTATTCCTGCAAAGCTAATTCGACTAAGCATATGTACCTTGGAAAACACCAAATCCTCGGTTAAGATTGGTAAGGAGCACTCTGAACCATTCAACACAGAAAGAGGTCTCAGGCAGGGTGATAGCCTGTCCTGTACACTATTTAATATAGTTATGCAGAAAGTGATGAGAAAGGCTGGTGTCAACATGTCTGGCACAATATTTCACAAAAGCCACATGCCACTAGCCTATGCCGATGATATAGACATCATTGGCCGAAATCTGCGGGATGTTACTGCAGTTTTTCTCATCACTACAGGACAAAACAAAAATAATGATTTCGACGAACAAAGAGTCCTCTCGATGGGGATGCAGCGTCAACGTTGAAAATTATTGTTTTGAGGTAGTAGATGAATTTACGTACCTCGGATCTTACGTCAATAAGAAAAATAATTTCAGCCAAGAAATCAAGCGGAGAATAGTGCTCGCCAATAGATGTTTCTACGGACTTCGGCAGCACTTTAGTAACACCACCTTATCTCGGAATACTAAGAAATAACTTTACCAGGTGCTAATCTTACCCGTTTTTTAGTATGCTGCCGAATCATGGATACTTACGTCAACGGACATACAAATCCTGGGAGTATTCTAGAGAAAAGTACTCCGAAAAATATATGGACCTATCTGTGTCTACGGCGAGTTTCGCCATCGGATGAACCATAAGCTGTATGAGCTTTACCACGACAACGAAGTAGCTAAACGAGTCAGAATCCAACGACTACGATGGCTGGGACATTTTGCCAGAATGGATGTGAATGCTCCAGCGAGAAAGGTGTTTGAAGGCGAACTTGAAGGACGACGCAGAGCAGGGAGACCCAAACTCCGCTGCAAGGACCAAGTGGTAGGCGACGTGCCACCATCTGGTAGGACTAACTGGAGAACACACGCAGAAGACCGAAGCGTGTGGAATCCTTTAGTACTTCAGGCCTCAAATTTATGAACTACGTTCGTAAGGAATTTAAGAATTTAACAAAGTGCTCCACAATCTGGAAAAGTTTTCAAATAACAATAAATATAATTGGATCAATTCTGATCCACTCAGCTATGACTACTTTTCGGATATGGTGAGGTCTAATGCAATCCGCAGAGAGATCTAATAAAATCCTACGTTTTTATTGGAGTTGTAATATAATTTTTTATTTTGCGTTTGATTTTTAACAGGGAATGTTAGATCATTGACGTTAACTTTCCTTACCAATATTAAACTTATAGTGTTATTTTATGTGGCTTAGTCTATTCGCTTTGTGTTTCTGCGAATACTTTTAATATCCGTTTTTGCTTTTTTATGAACCATTTCCCAATTTTTCGATTATTGCTGTCATTATTTTCTAAGTTCCATCAATCGTTCAGTTGAGACTAAAACATCTACAAAAATTATTTTACAAGAAATAATCGTATTCATCTCTTAACTTTCAAGTTCGAACAAAATTCGGTTCATATTATTTCGAGACCACATCCCAAAAATTTTTGTGTATGGCTGTGACACAAATGCATTTGATTTTTGAGAAATTAGGTCTGCACTACAAAATGCATATGTATGTATGTAAATATATGGAAACATCTTGACCTTTTTTGTTCATTTGACCGAAATACTCGCAAAGGTTACTAGAGTATGTTATATGTATATATCATGTGCATTAACTGTGCGTTCCCCACATTTTCGATTTATTACTTTTTAAGTTTTTTTGCGCATTATAATAATATTCGTTTATGCTTATTTTTTTTGGTTTGCTTCATTCATATACAAAATTGGTCTGCTCTGTCTCTGTTGTATGCCTGTGAAATTTAAAGGGGTAAAGGTGTACGGCGCCGTACATTTCGTACATCAAAACATTATCATACAGTAAGTAGTGCACCACCACACTTGGTTAGGTTCGTATTCCAATTCGGTCACCATAATTTAAGAAAAAGTTACACAGATTCCAAGAAAAAGATGATTATATCCCCCGAATTCATTCGAACATGAATACGTAACAAACAAATTATTGAGGTAGGGTCGGTCGGTACAGTTTTTCGTTCCTAAGCGCGTATAAGGGCATTTAAAAGAAGAATAATATTGTTCATCGCTGCTGACGTTGTTGACAATTTTCTTGTCGCTCTCATTATTATTATTAAGTATTGTATACTACAATTACTTGCATTCATTCATTCATTCATTTATTTATTCTGTTCATTGTCAACATGTTTGGATGTGTGTTTGCCCAAGTGCGCAAGTATGTGTGAACATGTAATACGCCGAAAACACACAACAACCAACTGAAGCCATACAACAACTCAGAATAACAAAAACAACAAAGAAATAATACAAAAAAAACACAAACACAAAAAATGTTAAGGTTATTAACCATGAAAACTGAATACCAACGACCGACAACAAAAGTAAGACAAAACGACCAAATGAAAGACGCAGCAGACAGGCAGTCGGACATGTTGTTGTTGTAGTTGCTTTCGTCTGTTTTTTTTTGTGTGTACAAATCTCCCAAAAAAAGTGAATTAAGTAATGACAAATTTTAAATTGAGTGTGGTCAGGAAGACGACGACATAAGGCTTCCTTCCCATTTGTCATGTGATGTTTGGAATGTTTTATGAACGATTGTGGAATTATCATACTATTTTACTAAACCGTGGAAAAAAAACGATAAATATTAACTGTACTGAATTTTCAGTTGATTGAACTGACTTACATGTACCTTCACCCCAATTTGTTTCAAAGGATTGTATTTATGGTTGTGCGAAAGCCCATGTTGTTATTTCTTAAGTTTTTTTATTTATAGATAGTGAACGACGAATCCTGGTGTTTACGTTAGATACCCTAGGATATGCAACTGGGACGTCAGGACTCTTTATAGAGAAGCTGTCAGTATCCAACTGCTGAATGTCCTCAAAAAATACAGGGCTGACATAACCTTTTAGAAATGCAATAGATATGACAGGAAATGCAATAGATAGTGATGCCTGCGAATTTAAAAGTGCCACATCTACTACAGCTACCATCTGGAAAAGCAAGATGTTGGATGTGAGATTCAAGATACTACCTAGAGGAAACAAATAAATATATACATCACAAAACTGCAGACTCCAGACATAGCCACTGCCTACTTAAATCAACTGTCTCATCTACTACGACATAACTCCTTTACTTCTGACTTTAACGATACACAATGACAGCATCTTGCACCTTCCATGGCAACCGTCACAACAATCGTGTTTGAATATAAAACGGCAAGTATACGAATCCTGGTACAATGAAGAATATCTTAAAGCATCTGAGGAACAGGATACTGCTTACAACGCCACGTTACAGCCCATTGTTACCCGTGCTATTGGGGAACGGACCGGGAGAACGTGGATATACATATGTACAGAGATAGATGGGATAGATTGTACCAGAAAGTAAAAGTACTTCGCTCCCCTCCTGTAAGGACAAAGATGAGACTCCGGTTATAGATACGCTGTGTATATGGAGAGAACACTTCCACCAGTTGCAAGATTCGCAACGCACATGAAGGTTTCACCCCAATTGTCGACGATCTGTAATTGACTCAATGGAAAACTAATAGTTACCGGCAAGTATCCTAAATTACTCTGAGCTTATTGAATCTTCTGCTAAAGTAGTGTCATAACTGTGGACTGAGTGTAAACACGTGTAAACCGGAACTAGTGTATTCAATCGGAGATAAAAAAATCCATCGGCCTCAACTAGGAAATTACCCCCAAAAATGTGTACTAGTCATATGGGTTTGTTAGTAAACCAATTTTATTTTACGGATCGACGGTTTGGTGACCGGCGCTGAAGAGGACGAAGTCCAAAGACTGAAATTCGAAAGCATTATAAGACTGGTGGCGATCGTGATAACAAGGCACTTAGAACTACTCCAAATAAAGCACATTTTTCGATCTTAAACTTATTATCCTAGACATTGAAGCAAGGAAAATAGCAGCGAACAACGCAATGCGTTTAGACGCCACAAAAACATGAAGTCACAGGAAATATGGTCATGTCATGGACTTAATCAATATGAGGTGTTACACGGATTTCACTATACCAGGACCTGTTTTCGATCCGCGTTTTATGAGGAACATCTCGGATAGGTCCTATGATAATGTCATTCTTATTTTCACGGACGGTACGAAATTAAAAGAAAGATCAGGCTGTGGAATCTTTTCGGAGGAGTTGCAATTGAAACTGTCAATCAGATCACTGTAGAATAGTTCAGGCCGAAATAGCGGCCATTAGAATAGCCGTAGAGAAAGTTCAGCATCGTGGGATATTGGGCGGCAATATTCATATTCTTACTGATGGTAAACCAGCTATCATATCCTTGGAGAAAGTATACACCATTTCGAGAAATGTTAGAGATTGCCAGTCGTCTCTTGGGGAGATACATACGACAGTTACCCTCACATGTGTTATAGGACATGAAGATATAAATGGTAACCAAAGAGCCGATACATTGGCATGGGCCGCCACCAGAGTAAATTCGGGGAAGTTTACGATCACATTCGTGTTCCTCTCATAAAGGGGAAACAGATAATTGTGGGATACCGAACCTCATTGCTTCCGGCAGAGACACCAGCTCCTACGCACGGTTTGGCTTAAAGAGTGCATTACCGACGATTGAAATATAAGCGTATTATGTCCTGTGCTAAAAAAAAGTGATCCAAGGCCTTTTACCCATCGCATATAAGGTCCGGCCGAGTGTCCTATGTGAAAGACTAAAGCCAGTGTTATCCAACCTGATCGGACCTTATCAGTGTGGCTTTAGACCTGGGTTATCAACAACAGACCAGATATTCACACTTCGGCAAATCCTGGAAAAGACCCAAGTAAAACAGATAGACACGTACCATCTTTGCGTCGACTATACAGCTGCCTTCGACAGCCCGATACGCCAGAAATTACTCGAAGCCATGGATAAGTTTGGTATTCCTGAATGGACGCTTACTGACACGAAGTCTTCGGTGTAGACTGGCAAGGACCTTACGGAGCCATTCTTCACCAGACGAGGTCTAAAACAAGGCGACGGCCTATCGTGTGACCTCTTCGACGTAGTGATGGAGATGATAATGAGGAAAGCTGCAGTAAACACGAGTGGCACGATATTCAACAAAAGCCACAACTCGCGTAAGCTGATGACATAGACATCATCGGTCGAAAATTGTGGGAAGTGACTGCAGCCTTCTCAGGTATAGAGAAGGAATCAGAAAATATGGATCTAACGGTGAACGAGGATGAGTTTTCTGATATGAGGCGCTGCGTGAACGTTGGCAACTATAATTTTAAAGTGGTAGATCTTCTTAGATGCACCATCAATAAAAAAATAGTATCAGCCTTGAAATCCGAGGAAGAATCCTTGCAAACAGATATTATCACAGACTTAGCAAGCGATTTTATGACAAGGCCCTCTTTTGAACGACAATCTACTACACAACACACTGGTTCTACCTGTCTTGGTATATGGTTCAGAATCTTGGGATAAGACACAAGCAGATTATACGGTTTTGGCAGTATTCGAGAGGTAAGTAATATGAGCCGATCATTGTTAACGGAGTGTATCGACGTCATATGAATCAAGAGCTGTAAGAGCTGTATACCGACATTGACATGATCAGACGCATTAAGATACAGCGGTAGCGTTAGTTATGTTTTGTTGTACGCATGACTCCAGCTCGAAAACTCTTCCAAAATGAACTCGATGGATGGCGTGAACAGGTTACTGAAAACCTGGCAGAGCATGGTGTGACGCATTGGAGATCGATGCGCATATAACATTTTTTGAAGTGCTGCTAACAAACACAATATACGATTGCCTGGAATTACCAGCTAAGTATGTAGGTAAGTAACTTGCAACAAAACTTGTGTAAAGTAAAATTTTCGTAATTGTTGACCTTCCGACACGCAATTCGGCAACAATTCGGTACATACTTTATGAGTTATATTCACCACTAAATCAGTATAAAGATGCAATACGAGCCACCCTAAAGCCTGCTGTATCAAAGCATGAATAAGTGTCTCAATATGTCCAATTATATTTATTTCAAAGCTGTAATCATAATAAAAATGTAAACTGCCACACGTTGGCCTTGTACATTGACACACGAACAACAGCAATGGACGCGGGGCTGGCTGCTGCAACCGTTACAGCAACAAACGCAATGCAACGGCAATGAGACTCTGAAGCAACAGTGACACTCACCGACTTTTAAGTGAAGTAACTATGGCAACAACATCAAATGTGCTATTGGCACCAACAACAAAGATAAAACTACATCCATGGCAGAGGCAACAACAAAGACGACAAAGGCAACTTGTTGACTTGTGCGACATTTACACGGAAGCATTGTTGAAAGTCTGTATCCACTAATATGAAGTAATAGCCATTGAATAGAGAGGCACATACGGATGTGTTGTCGTAGTACATGCGTATGTCACACACACACACACACACGCGCACACACAAAGCCAGGTAGGTGTATACGTGAGTGAGTGCAATGTATTGTCTGTATACTCACGTTTCGCTGTTGTTATTTTGGTTAAAGTTATGCGTATTTCAACAGCAACAACAACAACAACGGTTCCAGCTAATAATTCGGATAACAACTTTATATTCTAAAGCTATACACTGATTACGTTCGTACACACGCATGAATATGGTATATTAGAGGGGCTATGCTAAAATATTCGTACATACATAGTTATATACGATATGGGATACAAATAATTGTTAACATTCAGACGGGATTCATCAATATATATGATCAATGAACATTTTACATTCATGATAATGGCGGGGAGACAAGATTACGTACATGCGTAGACTTTGTATTTTTTTGGGCCACCTTATTTTCTACACTAGATACAATTGAAAAACTTTTAAATCTGACAGATGTTCAAGCCAAGTTATGATGGAATCAGCATCAACCACAAATATCGATAAAAGGAAAACGACAAACTTCAGATCTCTTTATATTTATTTCATTTGTTCCAAATTTAATGTGGCATATGATCTCACAAAAGAAATGAATTCTATAACTCTAGTGGACATGTACGCATATCGAGGTCGTGACTTACAAACTACATCAGTTAATTGATACAAGTTTAAGGGATATAATAAGACTCATTAGTGTGGAATATAAGACAAATAAGACAGGCGATTGACTAAAATGTGGACTAAACAATTGTTAATTTATTCGAAATATATTTTGTAGTTTAAAGCCGTGTCAGTTTTCAATAATTTAGTTTCTGTATACCTGTCATTAACGACAGGATAATAATTTTTTATACCATCACCCTTAGGGATGAGGGTATATATCATTTGATACGACCCAAAAGTGTAACACGTAGAAGGAGTGACTTTAGACCCTAGGTTTCTTTGAACCAAATTCGATTCATGGCTTTTTAAGTTGTTTGAGCCATGTCCGTCTGTCTGTCTGTCTGCCTGCTGTCCGGCTGGTTCGCACGATAACTTTCGAAACACGCAACCAAATGTTTTGAAATTTTGCACGAGTTAATATTTCCCCAAAACTACTTACGGTATTGAAAATGGGATACATGGCCTCGCCCCTTCTGGTACCTTCCATACAAATGTACAATTCCGCCCACTTTAGAAATCGAGTAATAATATCAATACATCGAACTCAATCATTCCTAAATTCTATACTTAGTAATGGATATTTAGGATAAAGTTTTGGTAAAAAAATTTAAAGTCTTGCCACGGCCCTTCTGGTACCTCCTATACAAATGTACAACTCCGCCTATTTTAGAGACGGAGTTATAATATCAATACACTCAACACGATCGTGCCCAAATTATGAATTTTGTTAAGTTATAACAGGATAAAGTTTTGGAAAAAATTTTGGAAGTCTAGCCACACCCGTTCTGGTACCTCCCATACAAATGTACTTTTCCGCTCACTTTAGATATGGAGTAGTAATATCAATAAATTCAACGCGATCGTACCCTAATTCTTTATTTGGTAAATCTATAGCAGGATACAGTTTTTGAGCATAAAACTGGAAATTTAGCCACGCCCCTTCTGGTACGCCCCATACTGATCTGGTACCGCCCTCTTTAGAGATCGATTAATATTATTAGTAGAACTAACGCGATCGTGCCCAAATTCTGTATTTAGTAATGTTCAAGCAGGATACAGTTTTCGAGAGAAAAACTGGAAGTCTAGACACGCCCTTCTGGTACCTCCCATACAAATGTACCACTCCGCCCACTTTAGAAATCGAGTAATAATATCAATAAAATTTGTTTTACTGAGGGTGATGGTATATGAAAGTCGGTTTTCCCGACTGAAACTTTCTTACTGGTTTTAAATATTGTAAAGTAAGGGATATTGGTCAATTTTTTACCTAGAAAATGCAATGTAAAGGAAATATTTAAAAAACTCTGGGCATCGGATATTACTCTCCCTATAGATAATCTCTTGGTTCTGATTTTTACGATAAAAGTAGGAAATAATAATAGTATTCCATTCAAAACGCCCATAAGGAGGCGTGGTATGTATGTTAATAGATATATATAAATGATCAGCATCGAATACTGAGTCGATTTGAAGATGTCCATCTGTATGTCTGTCCCGTAGTTTAAGAGATATCGAGCTTTTATCCTCTAAGCGGAGATTAAGTTCTAACATAAGCAATATCGGACGAAAACTACTCCCGAATTTACTGATAAAAATTGGACGTGACAGGCTAAAAGTTATGTGCAACCCTCTTTTTTGTATTAACAAATTTAATTAAATATATACTGGTACTAGATATGTCAGCATTTTAACAAAAAGTGAAGGAATCTAACCTTCGGAATAGCTGAAGATAATTATCTTAATAGCTGATATGTATTTAATTTGTGAGTCATTCCATGAGTGTAAAAAACTTTTAGATATAAAAATTACGAAGTAAGTTTTATTTGACCATTTAAAAAATGTTGATTGTTTTTTACACAAAATTTAAAAATTGCTAAACAAGTATATTTCATCCATTCGCATAATATATAAATTCACATTTTTTGGTAAGGATTAACCTTGAAGATCTCACCCGCATTATGTTACCACAAACAGAGTTGCATCACTTGTGATCTGCGCAATTTGTTGGCCAATAAGATATTTCGTTTGGAAGATAACATACAGCACTAATGGAAAATACCCCGTATACTCAGTTCCGTATCTACAATTGAACAAATCTTTTTATCGACAACTTTTCATTATATCCACTTAAGTTATCTTTCTGTTCAGTCATCTAATGAACATTGCTCAGTTTTCTTAAATAGTCTTGCAACAAAGATGCCGAGGGTCTTATAAGTCTCCATCAATGCATTCTCGCATTACTGTTATACATATACCACTTTTCCCATACTTAAAAAAACGTAATTTCTCTTTACACCCTATGCATAAGGTATGGGATAGCTTCTCGCGGTATTGTGAATGAACATGCTTTCTATATGACCGTGGAACATTTTCAGGCTCATTGTCTGGGGGGTGAGAAATTCCAAGTCAGGGTGTAGTTAAAACACACAAAGGGTTTGGTGTTCTCAGGCCAAACTTTCCTTATCTTGATGTTTGTTTGCTTAGTTTTCCAGCAATAACTCAAGAACCTTTGGTGATTTCTCATTTAATTCTTCAGCAGAATTGTAGAGAACATCAAACCCTTTTGGGGTTTTACTACTATACTGACTTAGAAACTTCACCTCACCCTGAATTTATCACTCCCCAGGTTGGCTGTTGCACTTAGTTATTAAACCATAAATCCACAATATTGGAATGGTTTGCGTATGATAAATATAAAATCCGCATACAATTTATATTACTCATACGTTGTACACCCTGACCTGGAATTTCTCACCTACCAGGTTGGCTGTTGCATTGTGTTATTAAACCATAAATCCACAATATTGAAACTATGTGCGTATGGTTAATATAAAATCCGCATAAAATTTATATTATAAAAATATATATTGTATGTACAACTTTTTTCCATTTATTGCAAATAGCAAAGGGGCCTTGGCGTAGTCGAATAGCCCATTGACAAATATTTAAATAAATGGTATTACTTTTCCGCTGTTGTCAAAAAAGTTCACCAACAAAATGCTGTAAAGTAAAACTCGAATATTTTCTTTTATATCAATATGTCAAACTGTTTTGAATCTGCGTTTACATTTTGCTGTAAGGACAAAAATGCACCACTTTTCTATAACAACAAATATTAAAAAGTATAAAAAATTTGAGAAATTCGGCTAACGATCAGAAAAGTGTTTTTTATTGTTTAAATGTATTGTGTATTGTTTGCTTGTTTTTAGTCGATCGTTTTGATTACACCAATATCAAACGATAGCATTTGACCACAGTAACAAAACCCTATACAAATTTTTTTTACAGTGGTTTGAAGTTTGAATTTTTTGGTCAAATTTGGGGTATTTCATGTCTTCGGAGACCTATATTAAAACATACATATATATTTCCGGAAAATTTCACTAAGAGTCACTAAAGACAAATAGCCTCAATGAAGATTTCAGTAGATGAAATCAAGAATAAACAAAAACCAGTAAGAAAGTTTCAGTCGGGCAACCCGACTTACATATACCATCACCCTCAGTAAAACAAAAAAATTTCTGTTAGATTGATATTATTACTCGATTTCTAAAGTGGGCGGAGTGGTACATTTGAATGGGAGGTACCAGAAGGGGCGTGTCTAGACTTCCAGTTTTTCTCTCGAAAACTGTATCCTGCTTGAACTTTACTAAATACAGAATTTGGGCACGATCGCGTTAGTTCTGTTAATAATATTAATCGATTTCTAAAGTGGGCGGTACCAGATGGGTATGGGAGGTACCAGAAGGGGCGTGGCTAAATTTCCAGTTTTATTCTCAAAAACGTTATCCTGCTATAGATTTACCAAATAAAGAATTAGGGTACGGTCGCGTTGGATTTATTGATATTACTACTCCATATCTAAAGTGGGCGGAGTGGTACATTTGTATGGGAGGTACCAGAAGGGGCGTGGTTAGACTTCCAAAATTTTTTCGAAAACTATCCTGTTATAGCTTAACAAAATGCATAATTTGGACACTATCAAGTTGAGTTTATTGATATTATAACTCCTTCTCTTAAGTGGGCGGAGAGGTACATTTGTATGGGAGGTACCAGATGGGGCGTATATAGACTTCCAGTTTTTGTTCTCAAAAACTGTATCCTGCTATAGCTTTACTAAAATAAAGAATTTGGGTACGATCGCCTTTGATTTATTGATATTACTACTTCATATCTATAATGGGCAGAGTGGTACATTTGTATGGGGGGTACCAAATGGGTCGTGTCTAGACTTTCAGATTTTTTCTCCAAAACTTTATTGTGCTTGAACTTTACCAAGTACAGAATGTGGGCACGATTGCGTTAGTTCTATTAATAAAATTAATCGATTTCTAAAGTGGGCGGTACCAGACGTGTATGTGAGGTACCAGATGGGGCGTGGATAGACTTCCAGTTTTTTTTTCCCAAAAACTGTATCCTGCTATAGCTTTACTAAAATAAAGAATTTGGGTACGATTGCCTTGGATTTATTGATATTACTACTTCATATCTAAAGTGGGCGGAAAAGTTTATTTGTATGGGAGGTACCAGAAGGGGCGTGGTTAGACTTCCAATATTTTTTCCAAAACTTTATCCTGTTATTACTTAACAAAATAAATAAATTGGGAACGATCGTGTTGAGTGTATTGATATTATAACTCCATCTCTAAAATAGGCGGAGTTGTACATTCGTATAGGAGAAGGGGCGTGGCTAGACTTTAAATCTTTTTCCAAAACATTATCCTGTTATAGCATTACTAAATATAGAATTTGGGAATGATTCAGTTCGATGTATTGATATTATTACTCGAGTTCTAAAGTGGGCGGAATTGTACATTTGTATGGAAGGTACCAGAAGGGGCGTGGCCATGTAGCCCATTTTTAATACCGTAAGTAGTTTTGGGGAAATATTAACTCGTACAAAATTTCAAAACATTTGGTTGCGTCTTTCGAAAGTTATTGTGCGAACCAGCCGGACAGCAGACAGACGGACAGACAGACAGACGGACATGGCTCAAACGACTTAAAAAGTCATAAATCGAATTTGGTTCAAAGAAATGTAGGGTCTAAAGTCACTCCTTCTATGTGTTACACTTTTGGGTCGTATCAATTGATATATACCCTCATCCCTAAGGGTGATGGTATAATTATGGTGAAGACGTCTGCATTATATTTATTATATTAAGTATTCCATTAAGTATTACATTGAATTCACTTATGTAATTTTATCTACAGTAGAGTAATTAATCAATAGTCTGAATCTTATAAATATTATGTAAAAAATAACGTCATTTAATTTTCAACTATTTGTGATTTTTAGTTTTTCCAGACATATTTGTGTTGGCCCTGCTTATTACAGTCGGTGTTGTTGTAGACAAGTTAATATTGTTTAATTTTTCCATACACCATCCATTTTTCTTAAATAGTATATAGGATTTCATTTAATTATAAAATACTTTGAATATTTGCTATGTATTCAGCATATCTTGGATTTGATAATACAGATTTGTTAATCTGTCTTAAAAGTCATAAGGTTGAATGGTTAAATCATTGCATCTATACTATTTTCTTTGAGCAAGTGTGTTTACATTCAATATGGTGCTCTTACGTCTCGTAACTTTTTGAAGCAAGGAAATAATTAATTACAGTGTCAGGACCCGCCGCATTTTATTCAAAAAAAAGGATAATGGCAAAAGAGCGGAAACCAAATGACTGTCAATGGCCACCGTAAAGACTTGCGATGTTAATGTAATAACAAGAAAAATACATTAAAATAAAGGCGGTAAACCACCATTACCATTATTTTTCGCCTTCACACACCCACTTTTAATATAAAATGAGAAAACATTTTTAGAGTTCTAAGTGCAACAACTACTCTTTCGTGCCACTGCCAGCCACCAAACAAAAACAACAGAGATATTGAGAAGAAATTTGCAGTAGAAAAAAAAAAATGAAAAATGGTCCGAATGTACAATATTGGAGGGGATGGCGACGATAAGCAATGGAGTAAGATAAATTCAGGAAAAGCCATAGAAACACAAAAGAAAATAGAGGAAAATAGGTAAAGTGCATATACAAAAGTCTCTTTTGCTATTTCTATTCTCCTATTCATATTTTTTGTTGTTGCTTTAATTTTGGGTGGGGCTGTTTGCCGGATGTACAAAAAAAAAAAAACTAATAATATAGCTAAAGAAGAAGAAAAGAAAAAGCCAATAGGTATGTATGATGACATTTCTTCCAGAAGAGAGAAATGGACACACTTGTAGACATTTATAAAGGAATTTTTAGTTTTTTTTTCATATTGTTTAATAATTTTAATAGGAATTCCATACGCTTGTTATATTTATTTAGTGTCAAATTATTAAGTCAACTGAATTTGTTGAAGCTTCTAAGAGACGTAAGAGTGTCACACATGCATTTACTACAAATTTATACTCAATATATGTGTGTGTGTGTGTGTGTTGGGTGAGTAAATATAGTAACCTTATTCTGATTAGCCGGGCCAATAATACAAACTGCTGCACAAACAAGGCGCCCAAAACACTTGTGTATTACTAGTGAGTGGCATCCCAGCACTTAACAAATTCAATTCGCAACAAGTTTTTTAAATAGACCCCCCACCCCTAACAAATTCGAATACTTGTTGCATACATGGTATTGCGGGCATACTGCACCTATATGTCTGTCCAAATTTGCACACCTTTTGTCAAAATATACACTAATATTGAATTCGTGCTATACTCTAGTTTTCCGTTTATATTACAGTCGAATACGAATTAAAAGTTCAATTAAATATCTCTGGGTATAAGGTAATTTTCTAAAGGGGTACCGTCTCTAACGGAAATCTCAAAAGAAATCATATTTTCTATTGGGTGGGGTAAACCTTCAGCACATGATATTGGGACTCAATTCTGAGAACTGCACGTGAAAGTAGCTTAAAAAAGAAGAAGTTCTGCATTTTATCTAGTTACATGCTATAATAATTTTACATCGATTTGAAGTTAGTAAGTATCGTATACGCGAATTTGTCACGTTTTAGATGCAGAAGTGCTTCTTTTTGGGTCCACTTTCACGTGCAGTTCTCAGAATTGAGTCCCAGAAACATATGTTGTACTGTGTAGATTTCACCTATAAATACAATGTTTTGTTTTTTATTATTAATTTTTGAGAAAATGGCTAATTTGTGTAGGATGTGACAGTAGGGTTACCACATGCTGTCCAATTTTTATTCGCAAGTTCGGTTAACTTTTACCGGGAAATATTAATTTTATTAAAATAAGAATTGGCTACTTACAAGAAAATGTATGTTACAATTTATGATTGCGGACAGAAGGGCAAAAAGAACAAGAAATCAGATTGATCACGTGGTAATGTCATGTCGTGCGCATGATGCGCAGTGCAAATATTGACTCGGATCACCACTTGGTTGCAGTCAAAGTATTACACCGAGATAACCAATGCCTACTCCAACAAACTCTCTCAATAACTTCAAACAAACTCTCCTAAATCTGATGTTCCCAACACACAGTGGCAGCATATTGCAAATTCTATGACCACTGCCCAAACAAGCAATGCTACGATGAAGAATGTGTCATTGATAGTTTCTAAGAAAATGGATGCTGCATACAAGGCAAAATTGCAGCCAATGGTAGTGCGTACCATGACGGAACGATTTAATGAGAAGATGAGGGAGATGAAACGCCTCTTCAGGCAGTAAAAGTGTCTATGGAAGAAAAGAAATACTTAGGATATCAAAAATAACGATAATAAAGGTGCAGTTCGAAATTCCTACCAAAAGGTAAAAAGTAACGGTTTTGGAACAGGGTTTCCTACCTGTAAGGACAGAGATCGAAATCTGGTCACGGATACGCAGAATGTGCTGCAAATATGGAAGGAACATTTTCGTACTCTGCTTGTTTCGGAAAACAACATAGGTGACAAAATCATCGCCAATCATCGACGGGAGAGTAGACCGTCCACCACCGCTCAGTGGCACCGCCCCATACATTTCTTGGAAAAAAAATAGAAGGAGTGGTCGTACAGCAATTAAATTTTTAAGAAACACATCTCTGGGCTAAATTAAGAAATTTTGAAAAAAACTGGGAAACTATATAACTGCACTTGCCAAAATTTTTATTTTTGGACCTAGGGACTTGCAATTCGGGACGCTTTTTAATTGAGTTCTCCTTATAAAAAAAAATTAAACATATTGGGGATGCCACGCCTACTTTAGATTTTACGCCCATTGAAAGTTGTAAATTTTAGGTGTTTTCCTTTCCTGGCTAGTGATTTTTAAAATATCTCAGCCAAGATGATATGACATTGCAGTGAGACACTGACCGGCAGGAAGTCTTCAGTGAATCTAACAATAATCTGACAGAACCATTTTTTAGATAAGCTGTCGTGCAATCTCTTTTACATTCTAAAAAAGATGTTCATGCCGAGAGCTGCAGTAAACACGACTGGCACTATCTTCAATAAAGGTTACACGCTGCTTACGCAAGCCGATGATGTAAATATCATTGGCCGAGGACTGCTGCCTTTTCAAGCATTGAGAAGCACTAGGCAAAACTAAGTTGTTTGTTTCAACCAACAAAGAGTCTACTCGTTTGGGACGCAACGCGAACGTTGACAAGTGTTATTTTGAAGTGAAGTACCTGGCTCCGCCATAAACTATAATAAACTTAACTTAATTTCCCTTTACACCCCATGAATGAGGTATGCAATAGCTTCTCGCGTTGTTGTGAATTAACATGCTTTCTTTTTTTAGATTCACAACTAACGGCATCTACTTGTTTATCGACGAATGCAAACGTCACTGTTTGAGAAGCTCTTACTAGACACGCCGATTGACTCGACACTAATACTGCGAAGTTGCTGTCGACAACATTCGAGGGGAGCCGACAATGAAAGAAATTTTTTTTACTTTAAGATGACTGGAGCCAGGAGTTGAACCTATGATCTCCCGCATGGTAGTCGCAAACCGATGCTACTTTGCACTAAGCTAGCAAATTATTGACAAAGCCCCTTCTCCACAAACAAAGATCCAACTCTACTAATCACTTATCCTACCTGTCTTGCTCTATTGCGCAGAATTCTGCGTAATGACAAAAGCGGATCAATCAAATCTGAGAGTCTTCGAGAAAAAAAAGACTACGAAAACCCATCATCGGTAACAGGTAGTACAGGTAGTATCGTCAAATTGAACTATGGGTTGTATGAGCTGTACAACGACGTCGACGTAGTCAAGCGCATTCAAATAGTCCGAATGCGCTAGTTTGGACACGTTGTACGAATGGATAAAAATGCTCCAGCTTAAAAAGTCTTCGGTATTTAATGCAATGGGAATCGAAGAGTATCTCAGCTTAAGCATAGCCCAAGATAATTTATTTACTTGTTTAATTTATGTATATATAATTTGATACAAGAAGAAGCGTAACGTATTAAAGAAGACGTGTATGAACCCTACTACTATAATATCAAATTTGTTTCAGAACTTTTTAAAACGACTGAGCCATATCCGCTGAGCTGGCTGTCTGGTGGGTCTGATAACGCGAGTAAATGTTAACTGATATTTAAACTAATGGGAATGTAAGTATGCAGAATAATCCCACACCTTCTTGTACATCCCATACAAAATTACCTAATTTTGGATATTTAGTATGTCTTCCATAATTTTCTAATATTCAACTGGATGATATTTGAATTTTTGCAGTTTGTATAATTTGTAATTATAGACAAACCTAAAGAAAACCGAAAACTTTTGCCAAGACCCTACTAGGACCTTCTGTACAAATGACCGAATTGACCCCCACAGTTTTTTATACATATCATTTTTAAGGGGACACTGAATTCATACAATTGATGGGAATTGTATATCTTTTTTCTAAGTACACTGAATTTAGTAAACTTTTGCCTAAGGTAAGCGTATATTGATCGTTGATTTACGAAAAAATCGGACACGTTGTTTTGCCCCTATTAGTACCTCAATTTTTCGAAGATTAATATTTTTCCAATAATTTCTTAAAATAAACTTCTCAAAAAGTTTAAATTAATTAATACGAGATTTTTACTTAGTTCTCAATTGGTAACTTAAAATACCCTTTCGGCTATCCCATACAAAAGGACCAAATGCCCAGAAAAATTGTACTGATCTTGTTACATTTGTTGACACATTTACTTCTTGCACTCACTGTAAACTTTCTTTACAGTTTTACCACATGTCTGTAAACCTCTGGTTTTACGACCGAAAATCCTATCTCCAACAGTTTACCCAAACTGGCAAATAATAAAACATAATTAATTTAATTTAAAAATGTCTTAATTTCAGTAACTCAAGACTTTAACAATATCATAAATGAATGAGGGTATTTATTAGTCAGTTTACCTGACCAAAATTTGTGTACTTGTTCTATCACAATCGCACAAAAGGCAGTAGAGTTTTGTATAACTCAACTGCAGTCCTGCAGTGGTATATAAACCAGATTTTCCATCCTTTCAAACAATGTTCTTCTTCTGCATGTGTTTTTTTAATAAATTAATTTTCCAAACAGGCCATAGATCATATTGACCTGGAAATATGAGATAAGATTTATCTTGAATTTCTTTAAATTCAGAATCATTATCGACGTCAGTATTCATTTATCCTGAAGTAGAGGGTTGTGAGTAGTCAAAGTAAATTGTATTAGTAAAATGTCATTATAATGAAATTTTAAGAACACAATAATGGCATGATGTGACGACGGGATTGACAGACTCACTCCAGACATTTGAACTACTGACAACATATCGAAAGATACAGCGTTACCAAATCAAAAAATCACATTTAAT
Organism: Muscina levida; assembly: GCA_964034835.1. Taxonomy (NCBI): domain Eukaryota; kingdom Metazoa; phylum Arthropoda; class Insecta; order Diptera; family Muscidae; genus Muscina; species Muscina levida. Next base: position 126,324,680 of record OZ035880.1, on the reverse strand, counting down.
ATTATCGGTGTATCTGGCACCTGTTTTCGAGAAAACACTATAACATCATTGCTACTTTTTCCAAGTTTAATTCTTTAAGACAACCTGTTGATTTTCATAAGCAATTGCAAATACAACCTGTTGACTTATGAATGTCATTGAGTTAGAAGCTTAACATATGTATAACACATAAAAAGTTTGCATTATTTTCGGAGAAAAAAAGTAACCGTAAAGATGCTGTGAGTTTATTTCTACCTACTCACAGAAAATATCAAAAACAAAATCCCATCTCGCAACTGCAATCCCATCTCCAAACTGTTGCCCGTGTCGTGCTGGCTATACACTTCAATTCGAACTTTATTTCGTTTACTCCACCTCCTATGCCACTTGTTGCAACTATATATACACACATACAGACACACACACACACACAAACATACGTACACCGAAAAATGTGTATCCCTATTTTGGTCTAGTAAGTGAGTGTGTTTATACAGACGGGTTGGTTGGCTTTCTATTGTATTTGTGTAGTATATTATGTAAAGCAACAAGTGATTTTATCTAGAAAGAATTATAACACCCCACCAATCCCACTCATGTTTTGTGTCTCTCTCTCTCACATTCAAAATTTCAGTAAAATTCTTCCCAAGTTTACTTTCTCGAAGACATTTTCAGCGAGTCCATGCAACTTGTTGCATTCAAAATATTTGCTGCAGTGTGAGAAGGGAAACTGTATTGGTACATACACATACACAGGCATACATTTGCACGCATTTTATTTAAAAAGTTTTATATTAAAGAAATTTGTCTTGTTGTCGTCTACAACACCCAATTGTTGTGTTGGTTACATGAAAGTTGGATGAAGTTTTTAAATCACTTTTCAGAACTTCCGAAATATTTATTATCATTTATGCGGACATTAGGTACAATTTATTAGCGTTGAAACTGTAATGGTCTACAGGATATTATTACTTTAATTTCAGGTTCATTTGTGTAGTAGTGTGTGTTTTGCGGTGTGATATTGTGATATAACAAAAATTAGACATGTAGTAGATTTTCGATTGTTACTCCATGTTGACTTGATGGTAACGCGTTGACGTGAAAACACACGACTATACTGCTAGTGACCATGGTATGACCCCTGTTATAGCCATCATCATTTCTTTGATCGGCAGTCTCCTCGATGGTGTAGACCTCAACTTTACCGTTACTGTTTTTAAATATATGCAAGTTGGACAAGCGCTGCTTCCGTTATGAACAGTTTAGGTTGCATACAATTCATATGCTTGGCTGAAAGGGTAAAAGATCTGACTTACTTAGGTAAGAGGTGACAAGTGCGGGATAAGACTTAACAAATTAATTTCTCTTATCTCTTTTTACTTCCAAATTAGATATGACCCAAGCGGATGAGATAGAATGTATTGTATAACACATCTATATATATGCCGATGATATAGACATCATTGGTCGAAATCTGCGGGATGTTACTGCAGTTTTCTCATCACTAAAAAAGGAGTCAGCAAAAATGGGTTTAGCGGTCAACGAGGACAAAACAAAAATAATGATTTCGACGAACAAAGAGTCCTCTCGTTGGGGACGCACCGTGAACGTTGACAATTATTGTTTTGAGGTAGTCGACGAGTTTACCTACCTCGGGTCTTCCGTCAACAAGAAAAATAATGTCAGCCAAGAAATTAAACGGAGAATAGTGCTAGCCAATAGATGTTTCTACGGACTACGGCAGCACTTTAGTAACACCACCTTATCTCGGAATACTAAGAAACAGCTTTACCAGGTGCTAATCTTACCCGTTCTTTTGTATGCTGCCGAATCATGGGTGCTTACGACAACGGACATACAAAACCTGGGAGTATTCGAGAGAAAAGTACTCCGAAAAATTTATGGACCTATCTGTGTCGACGGCGAGTTTCGCCATCGGATGAACCATGAGCTGTATGAGCTTTACCACGACATCGACGTAGCTAAAAGAGTCAGAATGCAACGACTACGATGGCTGGGTCATGTTGCCAGGATGGATGTAAATGTTCCAGCGAGAAAGGTGTTTGAAGGCGGACCTGAAGGACGGCGCAGAGCAGGGAGACCCAAACTCCGTTGGAAGGACCAAGTGGTAGGCGACGTGCCACCATCTGGTAGGACTAACTGGAGAACACACGCACAATACCGAAGCGTGTGGAATTCTTTAGTACTTCAGGCCTCAAACTTATGAACCATGTTCATAAGTTGTAATGGGCCACTTAAATAAGTAAGTAAGTATCTATATATAAGTATAAACAATTGTTGCAAGTGGGTAGTGATTTTATAACTCACGAACGGTCACACCGAATTTGATTAAATATTTAGGGTTTGTAGATGGTTTATCTAAAGCTTTCGCGAAATTTTGTCTATATAAAAATAAAACAGCAAATGTGTAGGTGCCTATGAGCGTTAAAACTCAAAAACGGCTGGACCGATTTTTAATTTTTTTTTTGTTTTGTCCGCTAAGATCAGGGATGGTTTAGAAAAAACATATTTAGGGTGGAAGTGGGCGGTGCCACGCCTCCTTTTCAAAATTCGGTTTTCTAAAAGACCAATTGAAATGAAAATTCTACACAGGTCTACTAATAAACCCTGGCTATACTCGGTTGTGCTTGGATGTAATATGAATTACAGCCAGGGTGGTAGTGGCCTGAGCCACGCCCCCTTTTCTAAAATCGCTCTGTCGGCTTTTCTAATAGACCAATTGACACGAAGATTTTACAAAGTGGTAGTGATCTGTTGATAGTCCCTGGTTGTGATTGTATAAAGGAATGTGCCGCAGCTCATACAACTTGAAAGTTTAAAAGGTTATATCTCATGAACTTCCAGAGGTAGGAAGAAGAGATTTGTTATATATGTTGTTGGTACCGAATAAATTATAGCCAAGTGGACGTGGGCTGTACCACGACCCTTTTAAAATAACCCGTAATAAGTGTCATAGTAATAGTTTAATCGTCCTGAAAATTTCACTGTATGTTGCTGTTCGCCTAGAGATTTGAAACGGCCGTACCCAAGGCGGATGAGGAAATATCGTAACTGCGCTGACTAAAACAGTGGTATGTTTTTCATTAAGTTTACTGGTATGTGTTTTTTAATTACTTTTTAGGAATGCGAATCTGTAGTTGGAGAGGAAAACAGTTTTTGTTTGACTAGGGGTCACAATTTGAATTTTCTTAGTATGTCAGAGATAGCATTACCGCACATTTGGAAAAAAAACTATATATGGGGCTTTATTTTAGACCTATGGAACTTCCGATACGTATAAGTGTTAAACTGGCTGATGAAGTGTGTTAGACTTCCTTTCAGTATACTTTGGAATATCACTAGCAAAGACACAATAAAACAACGCCAAACTTATCTAAGCAGCTAATGCGCAATACTATGGATCGACCACATTTATTGTGCGTAACAGAAGAAGCTACCGCCGCTGTAGACGTAAGTGTGACTAGGGACTCGAATTTTTCGAACCGATGCCGTTCTCACCAACTCTGTCTATAAATCCCACTGGTATATAATAATTGGAGCCAGTCGACGATCAATTGATATTTTTATTTCTCAAAGCATTGCAAATCATTCGCAGGAGAAATGTTTCCAACACGACGGTATAACATGCCATACGTGAGACCATCTCTTTGTTAGACCAAACATTTGGTGACCGAATTATCTTTAGAAAATGTAATACAAGTTTAATACAAAGACAGTACTCGGAAATATTCTTGATCAGTGGGAGACGAAGCCATGGCAAAATGGTTTTTTATGTCTAAAAACATAATGTTTGGTACATATATAGTACTCGGCAACAAAGGCACGTATATTCATACGAAATTTTCATTTGATATCAATAGGAGGAGAAGGCATGCCAAAAGTGTTATTTACGCCCAAAGAGATAGTAAGTATACAGAAGGTTCCAGCTACTATCTATATATATACAAATGGTGGCAAAAATGTATAGTAATTCATCAATTGAGAACGGCTGGGCCGATTTTGCTCAAACTTTTTTTAAGTTGTTCGTTATTGGCAGGAGCAGGTTTATGTGAAAGAAAATTTTGGGAAAATCTTCCGGAAAAGTCGGAAAATTGGAAAAATCGAAAATTGCCTTTTTGTATGGAATTTGTGTGCAATTGTTACAGAATAGCTTTTCGAGTAGAAAAATGGAAAATTTTTGTTGAAAAATGCGGAAAATTCCGGAAAAATTCAAAAAGTTTGAATTTGTTGTTCGACGAAATTTTGCATATTATCGTATGATTTGATAATTTTGGACGATGTAACAGTGAACAATTTTGGATAATTATTCCGAAATGACTCTCCGAATGGAAACATAGAAAAATTCTCGGTGGAAAACTCGGAAAATTCCGGAAAAAATCGAAAAATTTGGGTTTTTTCAGAAACATATTGCATTGCAAATTGAGTTTTTGTATAACTTTTTGTTTGCAATTGTTCCGTAGTGGCTTTTCGGTTGAAAAAAACAGAAAATTTTCGTTGGAAAATTATGGAAAATTTCCAAAAATTTGAATTTTTTTTTCGACTAAATTTTACATTTTTTGTGTTTTGTTTGGAATTTTGTGTGCGGGAATGCCAAATCAACATTTCGGATGAATGCTCGATAACGACTAAATGAGCTTTGGAAGTAGTTGACCGAACGATGAAGGTTTTACGAGGGAACTAGCGGACCCGGCGAACTTTGTCTCGTCCCAATTTTATGCCTTTAAATAAACTCAGTGTATGGTAAACAATGTTTTTCGATTAGTTTTCCGCCTCAAAAACAAACAACGAAGGCGGTTCTCCAAAACTCGAAAAGGCAACGTTCAACTGACCGGACATAAAACAGGGAAATTCGAGATTAATCTCATATACTTCCAACGATTGGCCTTGCGATTTATTGATTGTCGTCGGGGAATTGGAATGGATGATCAGTTGGAATTATCTAATTCGTAAGATAAGGAATTCCTCTTCTTTGAATTTGTTCTTTATGATCGTCTGAAATCACATTTTTTATCAGATTCTTGACGGACAACCGCGTACCGTTGCACAATTTCGGTTGATTCGTATCCGCAATATGATTATGATCGATCCCACCTGTATCTGTAAATTATGCGGCATATTAAGCGAGTGGAAAATTCGGTCGGATTGTTGGTCGCTTCATCCTTTACGGTCACGCTGTAAACAGATTTGTACGAATGCAGTTCTCAAGCGATTTAACTTTCTAATTGAAATTGTAGCTATTAATGTATTTATTCTTCTCTGCTAGTAACATACTGCCTGTAATCCAATCGAGATTTTTATAATTTTGTGCAATTTCATGAGTTACTTTTCCAACGATGTGAACTGGCAAAAATTCGCTGGGAACGATATCAATTCAGTCGAAACATCAACCCGAATTTGGCCATTGCCAAGCGCTGGCAGTTGTTTCGGGAATTCAGCAGAAGATGGGAGGTTCTGGAATTAGCCCCTAATTTTTTGGTCAATTACAACTTCTTTTCGTTTTCAAGCATGGTTTTAGTAAATCAGCAGCATTAGACATTTTGAGCAAAATCATAGCCCCACCAAATCGTTTAAAATTTATATATATAAAAATGGTGGCAAAAATGTATAGTAATTCATCAATTGAGAACGACTGGGCCGATTTTGCTCAAACTTTTTTTAAGTTGTTCGTTATTGGCAGGAGCAGGTTTTTTTTTCTCTCTAATCCTCGAATCCGCAAATTTAGGTCACAGTGTTAGTTTTTTGGTGAAATGCGATTAAAAAGACCACATTCAGCCCATAGTGAGGAGAATATTCCGGCTGTAGCGGAAAGTGGGCTGAAAACACTGACCAATTGATTTAATTCTGTGCGCAGTATACATCAACGCGTTCTGCAACTGCTTAATTCAAGTTCAGCTACTTCGCGCTGTTTTTTTTCCGTGACGATTCATATTTCTAAGACAATATGTACGTCAATAAACTTAATGAAGTATCTCATATGGTCTGACAAGCAGTTCGATTTACTTTCATGTCCGATTAATTGCTCCGATTTTATATCATCACCCTTAGCGATGATGGTACAGTTATTCCATATAATTCTAGAAAATGTGTAATACTTTAAAGGAGACGTATAAGATCTCAAATATCTAAGACGATTTGATGATTGAGCTATGTCCGTCTTTCTGACTGGCTGGCTGGAGGGAAGGATAACCCGGTTATATCTTAACTGATCTTTATGAAAATGTATCAGTATTAATATTTTCCAAAACAAAGTAATGGGATTGGGCAGAATAGCCCCACCCCTATTGATATTTCCCATACAAAATGACCTAATTTTGCAAAAATAATACTTCTCCTATAACATTCAAGTTGACAGCTGGATGACATTTAAATAATGTCAGCAAATTACCTTGCAATAACAGTGAACCCTTAGAAAACCACAACTTTTACCACAACCCTTGTAGTAGCTCAAATACAAATAACTGAATTGACTCTCATAGTTTTACATACATCTTTTTTTTGTAATTACACTGAATTCAGACATATTTTGCGTAAGATATATATGTACTTGTGACAGTTTAACTCAGGTATTAATGTGGACTATATCGGCCGACCCATTCTTGTTCCTTCGTTCATAACTTTTAAACGGACAACTTTAGGATATTTTAATTTAAACAGTTTAGTTATTTTGTTATGGTGGACAAAACCTTAAAAATCAGAAAATTTTTCCACATCATGTTGATTTTTTTGAGATTTTTGTGAGCATTAATTATAGACTTTCTTTGATTATTAGGTGGTGCCGTTAAACACCCTTTCGGTACCCCAATAAGGAATGACCAAACGCCCAGAGATATTGAATTTAACATTTTACATTTGTTGGATGTAACCTTTTCCACAATTTTACTCTATGTTTCGTCTGACCGAAAGTTGTATGGGTGAGGATATTTTGCAGTCAGTTAACCTGACTGAAATTTCAGTTTAATTTATAATTAAAAATAAAAACCGTAATTAACGGTAAAATTTAACGGTTATTGGAAATAGGGTTTCTTAAAACTATAATACAAAACTTTTCTTAGATGGATTCGCATATTGCGAGTAACAAATCTAAAGCTCTTTGTCATAGTGTTAAGTGCAGTTTACATATTGAAAAGTCTAATATGCTGATAGAATGATGTAATTTAATCTGATGGTTTCTTAGAAAAACTTACAAAACTACGAAAGAGACCGAGGAATATAACATCTGATCCGTTGTTCAACTTGGTTTATTGTTTTCAATGATAACAACTCGTGGCTTTAAGCTCTTTTAATTGATATCAACTACTTTTTACATTTTAGCAAACGCGAATTCCTTAAAACTATCAATTATCACGTTTAAAAAGACCTAAAAGCAATGATCGCTAATATGTTTTAAATTTCAAGGATTGATCAGACTAAGTTGAAGAATTAAAAAATTTGATACACTAATTGGATTAGCTATTTAGTACATACTAGCGGACCCGGAGAACTTCGTCTCGCCCCAATTTTATGCCTTTAGATTAACTCAGTAGAGAATAATTGATAAACAATGTTTTTCGATTAGTTTTCCGCCTCAAAAACAAACAACGAAGGCGGAATGGACGATCAGTTGGAATTGTCTAATTCGTAAGATAAGGACTTCCTCTTCTTTGAATTTGTTCTTTATGATCGTCTGAAATCACATTTTCGGTTTATTCAGATTCCGCAATATGATTATGATCGATCCCACCTTTATCTGTAAATTTTGCGGCATATTAAGCGAGTGGAAAATTCGGTCGGATTGTTGGTCGCTTTATCCTTTACGGTCACGCTGTTAACAGATTTGTACGAATGCAGTTCTCAAGCGATTTAACTTTCTAATTTGAAATTGTAGTTATTAATGTATTTACTCTTCTCTGCTAGTAACATACTGCCCGTAAATTAATCCAATCGAGATTTTTATAATTTTGTGCAATGTCATGAGTTACTTTTCCAACGATGTGAACTGGCAAAAATTTGCTGGGAACGATATCAATTCAGTCGAAACATCAACCGGAATTTGGCCATTGCCAAGCGCTGGCAGTTGTTTCGGGAATTCAGCAGAAGGTGGGAGGTTCTGGAATGAGCCCCTAATTTTTGGTCAATTACAACTTCTTGACGTTTTCAAGCATGGGTTTAGTAAATCAGCAGCATTAGACATTTTGATCAAAATCATAGCCCCACCAAATCGTTTTAAATTCCCTCGTAAATCCTTTATCGTTCGGTCAACTACTTCCAAGGCTCATTTAGTCGTTATCGAGCATTCATCCGAAATATTGATTTGGCATTCCCGCATCTACTTCGCCGTTGCGAAATTCTTGGTCGTTGTATACTTTGGCTTTTCAACCGTGAGAAGATTCATCGACAGTTTTAAAGTGGAATTTTCAGTCCGAATGCCTTCCAACAATGTGACAGGTATGCCAGAGGATGCGGCGGCTAACGTTATTTGAGATCTTGACCAAATTGTTGCCGGAATCAACAAAAAATGTCTTAGGTGTCCCACTCGGAGCATCGAGAAAGTAAATGCCTCCAGTTTCATCGTGAATCATACACGTTCTTGTCCTCGGTATTAACCAGCGGCACATATGTTCGAACTCTTTCGATCAGCTCATCTAGATTATAGTCTTGCTCCCGTTAAAATTCGCGATCGTATGCATTTTGCATCGAACGATTTGACGCTGGCACTCCCAATGTCGGGTTCGACGGATTTTTTATTTAAATATTATTTTTCTCGTTACCAACCAACATTTAACCGAAAATTTTACACCTAGACATCGTTCAAAACCATCAAATCATGCGAAAATTGCAAAATTTTGTCAATAAAAAAAAACACATTTTTTGGACTTTTCCGAAATTTTCAGAGTTTTTCCTAAGAAATTTCTATTTTTACATTCGAAAAGCCATTCCGTAACAACTGCACACAAATTCCATACAAAAAACCAATTTTAGATTTTTCCAATTTCCCGACTTTTTTAAAGGATTTTCCCAAAATTATCTTGCATAAAACCCTCATACCAATTACGAACAATTGAATAATAATTGAAAACAAAATGGGCCAGCCGTTCTCCCTTGATGAATTACTACACACTGTTTACACCGTTTTTATACATATAGGTTTCACAATAAGACGAATTTTTCCAAGCAGCACAACGAATTTTCACCTTTACGTCGTCTAAAATCATCAAATGAAGCGATACAATGAAAAATTTGATGGAAAAATTCAAAATTTTCGAGTTATTTCAAGAATTTTTCTATTTTTCCATTCGAAAAGTCATTTTGGAATGATTATCCGAAATTTTCACATTTACATCATTCAAAATTATCAAAACACAAAAAAATGTAAAATTTCGTCGAAAAAAATTCAAGTTTTTGGAATTTTCCAACCAAAATTTTCTGCTTTTTCAACCGAAAAGCCACTACGGAACAATTGCACACAAAAAGTTATACAAAAACTCAATTTGCGATGCAAAATGTTTCTGTAAAAATCCAAATTTTTCGGGTTTTTCCGGAATTTTCCGAGTTTTCCACGAGAATTTTTCTATGTTTTCATTCGGAAAGTCATTTCGGAATAATTTTCCAAAATTGTTCCCTGTACATCGTCTAAAATTATCAAATCATACGATAATATGCAAAATTTCGTCGAACAACAAATTCAAACTTTTTGAATTTTGTCCGGAATTTTCCGCATTTTTCAACAAAAATTTTTAATTTTTCTACTCGAAAAGCCATTCTGTAACAATTGCACACAAAATTCCATACAAAAAGGCAATTTTCGATTTTTCCAATTTTCCGACTTTTCCGGAAGATTTTCCCAAAATTTTCTTTCACATAAACCTGCTCCTGCGAATAACGAACAACTTAAAAAAAGGTTGAGCAAAATCGGCCCAGCCGTTCTTAATTGATGAATTACTATACATTTTTGCCACCATTTTTATATATATAGATGTACGTAAAACTATTTGTGAGTACAAATTTATGGAAATTAAAGATTACAATTAAAAGCTTTCGACCATTAGCCTTGATATCACCATTACACTTTTAACATATTTGTAGCTCATATACATATGTTCCCTACGCAATATTTTCACAGAATTTACTAATTATTCAATTTGTACCTTGGCAGGATATTCCTAAATAGTGGCACATTTTAAGTAGTGTCTTGATCGTAAACACAATGAAAGTTGAGAAGACATTCTACATAGTTCAATATTGTATGCTTGATATTCCAGAGATTCCAAAACCAAGACAAATTTATATAAAAAAAGTTTCGTGCACAATTTTATAAAAGCCTGTATATAAAAGCTATTAAGCTTAACTCCAAGACATAAAAAGTAGAGACAAATGTGATGTTTGAAGAACTGATTTCCAGAACTCATGAACATGATAAAAGATACCATTGTTTTTTTATGGCTTTTACAAAAAAAAAAAAACTGAAAGTAGAAAATTTCAAAAAAGATGTAGTTTGGCTTGGTTAACCAATGCGTTTAATTAAAGTGGAGTTAATAGGAATAGCTTTTATAAAAAAATACAAAATCGATTTTTATATTTTTTATTGGAAAATCTATTTTTAATAAAAGAAGAACAAAATAACATTCAACTAGGAAACAAATAATTAGATAATAATATAACAAATTTAAAAAAAGTTTTGAAAATCCCAGCTAAGCATTTTATAATCGTTTTGTTCACTTATTATCTACACACATTTAACTCATGATTAGGGGGAAAACGTCTTAAAATCTGCAAACATCGTGTATCTAGAACGTGTTGTAGTTTGTCACCTCAAGTGTATTAGAGTTGCAGTTTATGTTGCATGCGCCAACTTTATTAGATATCAACTTACCAGTAGTTATTGTATTTAATGAGATTTAACATTTTATGCTGCTAATGTATCGTTTAATCTATTCGATTCTATACTGTGGTTCACTAAGCACTCGATGCTATAATTTCATCAAATCAATTACAAACAACACTGTATAAGCTAGCTTTGTTCTTTATTTTAGTGTAAGCAGCATCAATATTTACCGTTTGCAGTGTTAGTTGGTATTAATCGTTTCGTAAATTGATTGGTTCCTCAAACAGATAATTGAATTTATCAAGAGATTTTCACACAAACTATATGCAGGTCTTTAGATAAACTGTTTGGTTAATTTTCTTTACCGGAAACGGAAGCTAAGCACTAGATGTGAATGTATTTATAACACAACACAAACAACAACAACTTGACGCTGAAGCAAATAATTGCTTGTAACATTTTGATGCCAGTATTTACATTTTACATGAAATAGTTTATCATTCGATGCAGATGCAGCACAATGTGGAGCGATGTTGTCGTCGTCGTCTCCGTTGTCGTCAGAGAAACGAGCAACAACAGTTGGTTGCAACAATTGCTGCTAATGATATTAATGTCAACACTTATCGATGCGGTAGTCGAATGCCTCTTTGTGGTCTAGGAAAGTTCCTCTAGTTTCAGTTTCTCAAGTAATGTGCGTGCCTTCAGCAGCCTGTTGCTTTCGAGACTAACAAACCGTTATTGTTGACAAAGTCTCGGATGCTGCGATGTGTGCAACCAGTCATCCAGCCACAGTTATGCAAACCTACATCCTCAGAATCCTCTGTAAGCACACATACATATTGTATATGCCGTATACACAAACTTTTTTCTGTTGTTGTATTTGGCTATACCGAAAAATGCAAGTAAACTACCAACACCAAAAGTTGGTAAACGGTTTCGTTCTTTGCTCTTAGTCGTTGTTCCGTTTTCGTAGTTATCGCAGAATGAAATAGTTGGGCGGCGTTGGTGATGGCGACGACGTAATGTGCACTCTAAAAGTTGTTGTCCTGATGCCAGCTATTGCCAAACTCACTTGTTGCACAATGCCAAAAGCACTAAACAGCCAGCCATAGCTACGGCACCTCGGCAAGCAACAGGAGCAGGAGCTGGAACAGCTAAAAAATGGAAAACTGGGGAAATATTTCGACTAAAATTACTCACTCCCTCCAAAATAACAGCTTGAACTACAACAAAAATAGCGAAAAAAAAGATGACAACGAAGTAGAGGAGCCAAAAGCAGCAGCAGCTGCACCAGCAACAGTTGAGGTTGTGGCACCCCTAATGGTGGCCAAAACAGCCAATGATGCAGCTAGTCTAACGAACTAACAAAATATCTACCGGTCACCACCACACTAGACTCCTACCACTACAACATTATCACTATTAGCACCACACACACACAACTATTGCTGCCACCTACACCACATCCTTTCTGCCATTGCCATCATCATCATCATCATCAGCACCGCCACCATCTTCGTCTCATCCACAGTACGATCTACAGCGCCCGTCCACCATTAACGAATACGAAAGGCAAAAACACAAGAAGGAAGGACACGAAAAAATAGATGTGAACAAAATATAAAATGAAACTTTTTCTACATTTTTTTCGAGCTCACGAAACTTTTTTACAAAACTGTAAAAATTTTACAACAACAACAGCAGCAAATGTGCAATTTTATGTAGTAGTGGTGGGTCTTTGTTGTCGTTATTTTTGCGCCATTTCGTTTTTCACCAGTTTTCGCCGACAACGCCGTACAGCGTACGAGTACAACAAGTTGTTGCAGCAGCTCTTTATGTTGTTTTATGTTATTCCGGGTACTCAAACTTTACGTAGTTTGATAGTTTTGGCTACAAAACCCAACTGACAACCCATCCTCCTCCCATTGACACACACACACACAAACACCCCCTTTGACTAACACAGCAACAGTTGCTGTCACACACAATGCAGTAACACATTTTTGTATAGTTTTCATCGTTGTGTTGTTTTCAGTTTTTTGTGACCAACTTTTTCTTTTTCTTCCTTTTTCCTTTGTTGTCGCCTTTTTCCGTACAAGCAACAGATATCACATTGATACCATATGGTAACCTAAATTCCAGACACAGCTATTCTGCTATGTAATCCTGGAGACCAACGTAGATTTTTGGATACTTAAATGTGAGGTCGGTCCACTAAGCCAAAAGTGTCTAGCTGTTCTTATTTATATTTCTAATACATACAAATATTATTCTAGCTTAAAAGGGTCATATTAATGTAATTAAAGTTAAGCGTAATACTAATGCCAATGTAATTTAATGCAGTGCTGTAGGAAACCAATATTGACCATACACTTTCTAGTAATGAGATGATGTATTTTCTATACTTAATTTATTTTAAGCTTTTAAATTTTTGTAATTTACTACATATAGATATTTTAATATTCTTTTCGTGAATACGTTAACATTAAACAGAAAATGTTTAGTTGTTGTTGTTTACAGTACTAAGATTATAGCATAAGTGATTGAAGTTATGATATTTGAGGATCGACTATATACTAAACACTTATTTGTTACTAAAAACTGTCACCTCGCTGTTTGTATACATTCTACCAAGGTTTTATGTCCTTTGTGACTGAGACAATACATTGACTGATAACACTGTGACACAAAATGGAGGTTATAGTATTGAAGCGGAATGAAAGTCGTAGGTGAGTATATTAAATTTCCGGGAGGACAGGAAAAAACAAAATTACCTACGCATCTTTTTTGCCCTTATTTCGAGAAAATTGTGTTAAATGGGACTTTACTTGGGGTACTTAAAGATCAAAAATGGATATCTCTAACGTTAATTAAAACACTTTGTATCTTTTCATAGCTCCGTGTAAACAGCAACCTCAAATAGTCGGAGTATCTATGTTGCATATTGTTTAATGTGGAACGTTGAAATTCTCTTAACGGGCTTCTTACGTGTCCTTTCCGTCCTTGGTTCGAGAAAGTTGAGATAGGGACCTTAAAATGGTATTTTAGAACTTTAAAATTTTCTTCAAATATGTTGCTTAGAAAATTTCACACGGGGTGTGATCTCGTTTAGTACATTTATATAGAGCCCAAAAAAACTGAAATTTAACAAAAAGCAATTTTTTCGAGTTATTTAAGACTGTCCACCTACAGAACGGTCAGTGATATAATCGAAAAGTTTTGGTAATATATATAAAGCGAAAAGTCGGGAACATCGATTCCGTATATGGCTTCCATACAAATGGGACCAATCTCACAAGCATACATTTATAAAATCGAGTCATAGTTTGTTCGGAAGCTTAAACATAAAAACGGCTGTTAAAAATTGACTACATCCTTCTGCGCAAAGGTTCAGGAAAAGTGCACAAATGTCGAGAAAAACGACTTATATATGCCCTCACCCTCAGTAAAACATAAAGTTTTCTATAATATTTATATTATTAATCGATTTTTAAAGTGTACGGATTGGTACATTTGTATGTGAAGCCCCAAAAGAGGCGTGACTAGACTTCCAATTTGCTCTTCATAACTTAATCCTGTTATAGTTTAACAAAATACAGAATTTGGGCACAATCTTATATAGTGTATTTATATTAGTACTTGCTTTCTAAAGTGGGCGGAGAAGTACAGTTTAATGGGAGGTACCAGAAGTTTGCTGAAACTTAATTCAGCTTTAGCTATACTAAACACAAAATTTGGGCACGATCGCATTGGGTGTTTTACTTTTATTATTCGATTTCTAAAGTGGACGGAAAGACCTATTTGTATTGAAGGTACCAGAAAGGGCGTGGCTAGACTACCAGAGTGTGGAGTAAATATGGAGGGACACTTTCAATCTCTTCTCGTTCCCGAAGGCAGCATAAGTGACGAAATCGCACCAATCATCGACGATGGAGTAGACTGTCTACCACCGTGCCAAAACGAGATCAGCACTGCAATTGCGCGCCTTAAAAATAATTAAGCTGCGGGTGCCGATGGACTGCCGGCAGAGCTTTTTTAAGCCGGCGGCGATGACCTGTTAATATGCATGCACCAGCTCATAAACACGATTTGGCTCAGGGAGTGCATGCCCGATGATTGGAATATGAGTGTCCTATGTCCCATGCTTAAGAAAGGCGATCCTAGTGTGTGTACCAACTATCGCGGGATTAGCCTTTTACCCATCGCATTCAAGGTCCTGTCTAGTGTGTTATGTGAAAGACTAAAGCCCATTCTGGCGAACCTGATTGGACATAATCAGTGTGGCTTTAGACCTGGTAAATCCACCACCGACCAGATATTCACGCTATGACAAATCCTGGAGAAGACCCAAGAAATGCAGATCGCACCTACCATCTGTTCATCGATTACAAAGCTGCATTCGACAGTCCGATACGACAGAAATTGTTGAATGCTATGGCTGAGTTTGGTATCCCCGCGAAACTAATACGACTCTGCGGGATGACACTGACTGAGACGAAGTCATCAGTGAAAATTGGCAAAAATCTGTCAGAGCCATTTTCTACCAAGCGAGACTTTAGACAAGGCGATAGTCTTTAACATAATAATGGAGATGATCATTCGGAAAGCAGAAGTAAACAGGAATGACACCATATTAAACAAAAGCCACATGTTGCTCGCGTATGCTGATGATATAGTTATTATTGGACGTGGATTGCGAGATGTTACTGCGGCTTTTCGAGCATTGAAAAGCAGTCGGGTGAAGTGGGTCTGGTGATGAACGAGGACAAAACCAAGTTATTTGTTTCAACGAACAAAGAGTCCACTCGTCTGGGACGCTGCGTGAACGTTGACAACTATAACTTTGAAGTGGTAGATGATTTTGTCTACCTTGGTTCCGCCATAAACAAAAATAATAATGTCAGCCTAGAAATCAAACGATGAGTATTGATCGCAAACCGCTGCTACTATGCGTTAAGCAAGCGATTTAACGACAAAGCGCTCTCTCGAAGAACCCAGCTCTACCAGACTCTGATCCTACCTATCATGCTCTACAGCGCAGAATCCTGGGTAATGAAAAAAGCGGATCAATCTATTCGGGGGGTCTTCGAGAGAAAAATACTCCGCAAAGTATATGGACCGATCATAGTGAACGGCGAGTACCGTCGTCGAATGAATCATGTGCTGTATGAGCTGTACAACGACATCGACGTGGTCAAGCGCGTTCAAATAGACCGAATGCGCTGGCTTGGACACGTTGTACGAATGGACGAAAACGCTCCGGCTCGAAAAGTCTTCGGCCATAAACTAGATGGGCGGCGCAGGAGGGGGCGACCAAAACTCCGACGGATGGACCAGGTGAAAGAGCTGTTAACTAAGCTTGGTGTGACGAACTATCTACGGTACATTGTACGGAAGGTACCAGAAGGGGCGTGACCATGTAGCCCAGTTGCAATACCGTAAGAAATATTAACCTATGAAATATTAACCTACGCTAATTTTCAAAACAATTGGTGGCGTCTTTCGAAAATTATCGTACCAGCCGGACAGACTGAGTGACAGACATACAAACGGACATGGCTCAAACGACCTAGGGTCTAATATGGTTCCTTGTATGTCTTACACTTTTGGGTCGTATCAAATGATATATACCATCGTACCCTTAGGGTGAGGGTAAAAATATTCCATTTTCCTAGTCTTGGTCCCCAAACCACGGAATGATAGATACATGAGGGGCCCCTTGGGTTCTATGACCCCTTGGGTTATTATACTGTCACCCTTAGGGATGAGGGTATATATCATTTGATACGACCCAAAAATGTAACACATAGAAGGAGTCACTTTAGACCCTAGGTTTCTTTGAACCAAATTCGATTCATGACTTTTTAAGTCGTTTGAGCCGTGTCCGTCTGTCTGTCTGTCTGTCCGGCTGGTTCGCACGATGACATTCGAAAGACGTAACCAAATGTTTCAAAATTTTGCACGAGTTATTATTTTCTCAAAACTACTTACGGTATTGCAAATGGACTATATGGCCCCTTCTGGTACCTTCCATACAAATACATCATTGCGCCCACTTCATAAATCGAGTAATAATATCAATACAACCAACGGGATCGTACCCAAATTCTGTATTTGGTAAAACTATAACAGGATAAAGTTTTGGAAAAAAATTTTAAAGCCTAGCCACGCCCCTTCTGGTACCTCCCATACAAATCTACCTTTCCGCCCACTATAGAGATGGAGGAATAATATCAATAAATCAAACGTGATCGTACCCAAATTCTATTTTTAGTACAGCTATAACAGGATAAAGTTTTGAAGAGAAAAATTGTAAGTCTATCCACGCCCCATCTGGTACCTCCCATACACATCTGGTACAACCCACTTTAGAAATCTATTTATATTATTAAAAGATCTAACGCGATCGTGCCCAAATTTTGTATTTGGTAAAAATCAAGCAGGATAAAGTTTTGGAGAAAAAAATCTGAAAGTCTAAACAAGCCCATTATGGGACCTCCCAAACAAATGTACCTTTCCGCCCACTTTCGGGATGCAGTAATAATATCAATACAACCAAAGCAATCGTGCCCAAATTCTATATTTGGTAAAACTATAACAGGATAAAGTTTTGGAGAAAATTTTAAAAGCCAATATAATATAAAATTATTTGTTTTACTGAGGGTAAGGGTATATGTAAGTCGGGTTGCCCGACTGAAACTTTCTAACTAGTTTTAACTACAAATCGGTTAATTTCAATAACTCCAGACTTAAACAATATCTTATAGTGGGTGATGGTATTTATCAGACCCCATATGTAATGAAAAAATATTTTCAAGATGAATAAACTGGTTTTTATGGAACCTACTGGTTCTACTGGTGGATTCGTCTTAATAATATCTAACATTTGAGTATCTGCACATATGGGGACATCATAGAACCCAAAGGGGCTCCTTTTTTGACCTCAAGCGGCCGATAGTCCCCGGCGCAAACTTTGACCTACCATTCCGATGTTGTTTGGACCAAGACGAGGAGAATGGTTTTTTTATTTTGGAATTCCGTCTCATATTCTGCACTTCAGCACCTCCTGCGAAACACCGTGACACAAGTTTTTTTTTTTACCCATATAACTTTTCGCCGGTGGTCAGAACTCCTACCGATTTTGGCTGTCGCATAGTGTTATCAGCAGCTTCCGCTATAGACTGTGCTAAAATATGTTCTTATTCACGTATGATTAATATGAATAATATAGTCTTCATAAATATTAATCATTCGTCCGCGCATCTTTACTTAAGTACAAGAGCGTTAGAAGCTATATTATTACACTACGTATATAAAGGTTAGGCTTGCCAGATTAAAAATTGTAAAATTCGTGACATTCATCAAAAAATATTTTGATTGTGAAAAAAATCTTGACAAATAAAAACAATAATACGTTAGAAGTTGTAATATTTCATTTAATTTTTTTTTATAAAAATATCATTTTCATATAAAAAGTATACGAAGAAACATGAAACAAATCCAGTACAGATATTTCAGTCAGATGAACTGACTGATAAATACCATTACCGTATGTATTATATTATATAAGTCACGAAATGATATGTATTACAATTTTTCAGTTTGTGGAGCTTAAACGATTGGAGATAGGACTCTCGGTCGTATGGCCAGATTTTAACTGAAACCTTGTTACACCGTTGAAAGGGTTACTGTGTAAAAAGTGTTTATGAATTTGCCAACATAAGTAGAAGTTGTAATTCTATATTTCATAATTTCTAATGGCTTGGGTAAAACAACTAGTTTTGTAAGTTTCACCTATGAATGCAAAATATTATTACTCTTTTCAACGTCTTGGAGAGTTTCTTTAAGAAATTATTGAATATATTGTACATAAATTTTGGAGAAATTGAAATTTTTCACCAAACGTTAAATAAACAAAAGTGCTGATACATTTTCAAACATATATACTAAAAGAAAACTCTTCACAATAATATTTCAATAAAATTTTTTAAAAAAACTGCTCAAGGAAAAGAAATTTTGAAAAACACATTTACGTTATTTTTGGGTTGGTATGTAAAAATCTTGCCAAAAAATATTTTTTTCTTGATTCTTAGCGAGCATTAAAAATTCTTGGGTGGGCGTGTACTTCAAAATATTTTGATATAATTCAACACAGTTGGGGCAAATTTGATTCAATTCCAACAACAATTTTGGAAAATACAAGTTTTTTTTCCATTTTAGGATATATTGGAGGTGGGATTTGAGTTAATTTTATATAATTTAACATAGTTCTCAGTAAAATATCACAGACAAATTGAGATACATTTGGTTCAATACCAATAACAGTTTTGAAATATTTAAGTTTTTTCTTTCAGGATATATGGGAGGTGGGCGTGTCCTTCGAGATAATTTCTTAAATTTTTATATAGTTTCCAGTAAAATATCACAGACAAATTGAGCTAAATTTGGTTTAATTCCAAAAACCATTTGGAAAATAGTAGTTTTTCTCATTTCAGGATATATGGGATGTGGGTGTGTCCTTCGAGATAATTTCATATAATTCTATAGAGTTGCCAGTAAAATATCACAGACAAATGGAGACATTTTTGGTTCAATATCAATATGAGAAATTTAAGTTTTTTTCGTTTCAGGATATATATAGGATGTGTGCGTGTTTTTTTGTCCTATTATTGAAAAAAAAGTGCCCTAATTTTTCGTCTCCGTTTGCAAGACGCGTTCATAGATTTTCATGATCTATGTCTGAGTTTGTTTACACGTTATGTGGCATGTGGCAGTACGTGAAAGCAGTTAGGTTTAACACTTTTTCCCGTTTTGGATTTTTTATTTTTTTTTAAATATAGAAAAATGAATATTTTAGGCAAATTTTTAGTTGTTTTTTTTTAAAATTATTTACAGCTACGACACTGTTGTAAATGCATTGAAATGATGTATAAACAGATAAAATTCCTTAAATTCTGATTTTTGTTTCATCAATGTCAAAAAAAGAGCCTAAAACAAGACAAATACCCCTATGCGATACTTAAAAAGTTCAAACCGATATATCTCGATTCCTATATGAGTCCCAGCGAAACGGCGGGACACGTATAAGATTTTTTTTGACCCGTATAACTTTCCCTGGTGGTTTGATCCCATTCCGATTTTGGCTGTCGCACAGTGTAATACATCCAAATCCGAATTACTATTTTATTGATGGATCAGTTTTATTTGCTACTTTTAGGTAAGCTTCTGTATAAAAGAGTCCAACACCTATTGCTATTTGGTAACTTCAACAAAATACACCCATACCTCGATATACGGCCTAGATACGTTGTCAAAATGTTGGCCGTAAAGCGAAACGCCTAAAAGTGAGGTAATACATTTCATACCTACTTATATTTACATACATACCTACTTATTATTACTCAAGAACGGAAAAATGTGCAAGAAAACTACGTCTACTTACGATCAGCGCAAACAAGAGACTGCTGCATCAACCCTCGCTGCGCTTGTGAGTGAATGCTTTTGTAAGTCTCTCACTCTTCATAGAAAAACGGTGAATCCCCTATTTGCTTTTAACCGTATAGCGAGGTAATGTGCGCCGTAAAGCGAAGGTGTTCCAGAATTGAAAAAGGCCGTTATAGCGAAATGCCGTAAAAAGAGGGGCCGTATAAAGTGGTATGAGTGTAAATTACTTTTGATTTTCGTTAAATTCTAAATGTATTGTTTGTTTTATTTAACAGTACTAAAAAAAAAATTATGTTTTTATTTTGAAAGTTAACTAGTAGAATTTTTTCTATTAATTGCCTGTATTATCGAGTTTTTACTGTATCTTAATAATAATATAATTATTAACTCCATACTGTTATTGGCCAATTTTTCTAATGTATAATTGTAATTTTATATAAACACGAATTACGTCTAGAGGACTACAATGACATATTTTAAAAATATCTAATTAAATCCACACTTGCCAAAAACAAATGTAAATTACATTTCGCATTCATCAGGTTGGATGCTTGGTGTCGCACTTAACAATCACATGTTTTTTGCGTTTTCTTCTTTTTTCGTCTGCAAGCTGAATATAATAAAAATGGGTTGGGTCTTAGCTGTGTTTTTGAATTTAGTAAAAATGAAACAAAACGAAATGTACAGAACTATACATACATCTTTCTCGCACATATCCAATTTTTAGAACCATCGAACACTCCCATCCAAAAACTATTCGTACAGAATGAAAAAACACATGCACATATTTTTATATCCTAACATACATATGTGTGTGTGTGTGTGTGTGGGATGTGTTTTTTATATTATATTTCAGGGTTTTATTTCTATTTACCCGAATATAACGCACAAAAAAGTTCTGCCGCTTGGTACTTACCTCCACTACAATATTTTGCATTAAACTCTACGACTACCTTGGAGAAAATTGAACTTCTTCGTACACACACCCGTTTATATAATGAACCAAACTCACATAATATGCTGCCACTTCCTAAAGAGAAAAACACGTGTTCTATATAGAAATACAACAACAACAACAAAAAAAAAACCAAAAGTTCGCAGTTTATCCCCATCCACCCACTTGAGGATTTCTATATACTCTGTCGTCGAGAACTTTTTGAGCAACAATTTTTTCATGCTTTAGCAAAAAAAAAATAGAATAAAATGAAAAAAACTGAAAACCCTCCAACATTTGTTTCCTCTAGGTATACATTAAGTATTGCATAATGCTCTTGCTTTCCTTCTTGTTCCTTCTGCCTTGTCTTCCTGCACTGGGCCCCAAACTGCCCAACCCAGCGAAGATACCCAATGCAACACCCAGCAAATGGGGAGAAAAAACAAAAACAACTGTTATAACCTAAATAAAACCCCGAACTGGAAAACTGTATCCTCACATTTCCTCACACGAAATCGTTAGATTTTCTTTACGAAAAACAGATCCTAAATATATAGCCAATATGCACAGACTCTTACCATTCTACTCTGCTCACTCTAATTCATCCTTAATACACCAAAACATTCTCTTACACAAACACAGACAAAAATATACACTTGTGCTCCTTCTCGATTTGGTAGAAAAATACGAAAAAGAAACGAAACTAGACGAAAAAATGGAACAGAGTTCGGCTCTCCTCAATGCATGCGATATTGTGCCATAGTTTTGGTGTTTGCCCTCAGTACCCATCCCATTGCAAATGGTAGTGTCGGGACGGAAGAAGTCCTCTGATATTGCATCGTTGCCGTTTCCATTCTTCTTGGAGGGCGAGTGGGATGAGTATGGTCTCGTGCGTGTATGTGTATGTGCATATATTTCGTGTGCTGTGATGTTGTTATTTTTTACCCGCGTTTTTGTTATTCTCCGAAATTCGCCGTGCTAGTTGTTGTTGCAACAAAAATTCTATCGCCAATCGCTTTTCTCCGTTTGTGCACTACTTCTCATACCACATCCCAGGCGGCATCGGCTGTGCTCTAGGATGTGGTGTCATCATTATTACCGAACCCACTTACATTTGACGTCGTACTTCTCATCATGTCCATTCAACAACGTTTCGGGACGCCTTATAATGGGCTCATCGTTTTTATTTTTTCACTTTGCTTCTCAAGTATTTTATAAAATTCATGCTAAAACGTTTGCCATTTTCCTTCCTGCTTTGCGTTTTTTTTTCTATGTTGCTGTCGACAAAATGAGATATTTGGTATATTTTTTCATGGTGCAATGTACAGCAGCAGGGAGGTGGCAACTGGTGGAAATACATTTTAATATAGTAGGTACGATTTACGATGGTTTCCAATGAATTTTCCAATAAAGGACTGAGTTCTATACATCAAACATATAGTTCAATTGTTGAATTATTTTATGTAGACTAGTAACAGCAGTTATGTTGAGATTTATGGGAGCCCTTTATTGCTATGTTAGCAGTACTGGCATAAAGGTCTAAAAAACAAGTCTTGTTTACCTTTCGTATATTATGACTATATGGGTGTTTAAATGACCAAAATTACATGCAGATAATACAAAAAAAACTGCGCACAGAAATCAAGTCAAAGTTACAATATAACAAATCATATCTTTAACATAGTTATCTTTGCAATGCGTAGCAATAATAAGCTTTGGGTCATCTGTTAAAAAATTATCGAGTGCATACGAGTACTGATTTGCGCCTTATACAACACTTTCCATTCCTTAAGCTGGTACATCTTTGCAATCCCAGTGGATTATATACCGCATGTAGAAAAATATTATAAGCGCCTCGATCTTCTGCGCTTCTTCTCCAGTTAGTAACACCGAATTCTGTAAGGTTCTCAGTAACCTGGTCTTTCCAACGGAGTTTTGGTCGACCTCTTCTGCGCCGTCCATCGAGTTCATTGTCGAAGACTTTTCGAGCTGGAGCATTTTCGTCCATGCGTACAACATGACCTAGCTAACGCAACCGTTGCACCTTAATGCGTCTGACCATGTCAATGTCAGTGTACAGCTCGTACAGCTCATGATTCATACGACGCCGATACTCTCCGTTAACGATGATGGGCCCATATATTTTACGGAGTATTTTTCTCTCGTATACTGCCAGAACCGATTCATCCGCTTGTGTCATAACCCAGGATTCTGAGCCATACATTAAGACAGGTAGAATCAGTATCTGGTATAGCTTGAGTTTTGTTCGTCGAGAGAGGGCTCTGTCATTGAATCGCTTGCTTAGTTCGTAGTAGCATTTATTTGCAAGCAGGATTCTTCTCCGGATTTCTAGGCTGACATTATTTTCTTTGTTGATGGCGGAGCCTAGGTAGACAAAATTATCCACCACCTCGAAATTATAGTTGTCAACGTTCACGCAGTTTCCCAAACGAGTAGATTCTTTGTTCGTCGAAACTAACTTCGCTTTGTCCTTGTTCACCTATACTTGAGAAGTCTGCAGTCACATTCCGCAGTTTTCGACCGATGATGTCTACGTCATGGGGAATGGGACTTTGCCCAGAGGCTGAAAGTTACTGATTGTCACTCACTTGGGAGTGACCAGAATCGATTCCTTTGCGGCACTGTCCAAGCAGCTAACTACTTCCGGTCTTAGACCAAGTATTCCCTGGGCAATGACTTTAAAGCAACCGCTTAGAAGTTAGCTAGAGTTAGAAGGCGAAACGTTGAGTAACCTAATCGGCATGCTACCACCGATGCGTCTTAGGAATTAGGTAACATAAGTTACTGAAGCTCAACACAGGCTCTCCTAGTGGCTTTGGCAGCCCCAAGAAACTAGGATCGGGAGCGGTGGCCTAATAAGCCACTCTCCTTAAACAAAATTTATTATGAAAACACGGAGAATAAATAAAACAAGAACCCCCCCAAATGTTGACG
This sequence comes from Muscina levida, assembly GCA_964034835.1. Lineage (NCBI taxonomy): Eukaryota > Metazoa > Arthropoda > Insecta > Diptera > Muscidae > Muscina > Muscina levida. The sequence continues at coordinate 126,300,546 of OZ035880.1, read as the reverse complement.
ACCCCCGCAAACGATATAAGGATATGCACCTGGAATGTCCGAACTCTTTACAGAGATGGTGCCTCTATCCAACTGGCGGATGTCCTCGACAAATACAAAGCTGACATCACCGCCATACAGGAAATGAGATGGACGGGACAGGGATGCACACGACGAAAGAACTGTGACATCTTTTACAGCTGCCATGCAGAAAGACACGAATTTGGATGTGGTTTCATAGTCGGCAAGAGACTTCGACACCTGGTCTCGCGGTTTAATCCTGTAAGTGACCGAATAGCCACCATTCGCATCCGGGCGAAATATTTTTACATCATGCTGATTTGTGTACACGCCCCGACGGAAGATAAAGACGATGAGATTAAAGATGCATTTTACGAGCGCCTAGAGGAAACATACGACCGCTGCCCTGGCCACGACATTAAAATTGTTCTGGGAGACTTTAATGCAAAAATAGGAAGGGAAGATGTTCTTGGTCCATCGATCGGTAAATTCAGCCTGCATACCGACACGTCAGACAACGGGTTTAGGCTGGTTAGCTTCGCAGCGGGAAGGAACATGGTAGTTAGTGGAACCAGATTCCAGCACAAAGATATCCACAAGGCAACTTGGCTATCCCCCGATCAAAACACCGAAAATCAAATTGATCATGTGGTAATTGATGGCAGGCATGCATCTAGTGTCATGGACGTGCGTGTGTAAGTAAGTAAGTAAGTAAGATGTCTACGTCATCAGCGTACGCGAGTAGCATGTGGCTTTTGTTGAATATAGTGCCACTCGTGTTTACTGCAGCTTTTTTCATTATCATCTCCATTACAATGTTGAAGAGATCACACGATAGGCCGTCGCCTTGATTTAGGCCTCGTCTGGTATAGAATGGCTCCGTAGGTCCTTGCCAATCTTCACTGAAGACTTCATGTCAGTCAGCGTCATTCCGCAAAGACGTATCAGCTTCGCAGGAATACCAAACTCATCCATGGCTTCGAGTAATTTCTGCCGTCGACGAAAATATGGTACTTGTCGATCTGTTTCTCTTGGGTCTTTTCCAGGATTTTCTGAAGTGTGAAAATCTGGTCAGTAGTTGATTTTCCAAGTCTAAAGCCACACTGATAAGGCCCGATCAGGTTGGATAACACTGGCTTGAGTCTTTCACATATCACACTCGACAGGACCTTATATGCGATGGGTAAAAGGCTGATCCCGCGGTAGTTGGAGCACACACTTGCATCACCTTTTCAGCACAGGACATAATACGCTTCCATTCCAATCGTCGGGCATGCACTCTTAAAGCCAAACCGTGCGCAGGAGCTGGTGCATGCTCCTTATCAGCTCCTCGCCACCGGACTTAAAGAGCTCAGCGGGCAGACCGTCGGCACCGGCTGCTTTGTTGTTTTTTAGCCGCGATATTGCTCTTCTTACCTCGGATTATCGACAAGTCTTACGCCGCCAATCTGATATGTTTTTGTTGACGTATGATTAATAAAGGCTACATAAATATTAATTATTCGTAAAGGATAAAGGCTCGATTATTGGCTATCAAAGAATGGCAAAATGTATAAAAAGAGTATTGTTGAAGTATTAATGTCCAAACATGTACATGTGTGAAGAGTAAACGATCAAACCATATCCATACTCGCACACACCCATACTGGTAGCTACAAGTGTTCGTTGTGTTGGGTACTAGTTACACTTGACTAATTTCTATTTCTGTTCCATAGGGTATGAGAATACACAGGAGTATTTATGTCACCCATAGTTCTTAGAAGAGAAGTGAGGATCAAAAACGATGAGCTATGATGATCATTATCTTAGCTAAAAGACTATAATTAAGTTGTGTACACATGTGTGAGAGATCCGCAAATGTTATAACGACCAGAACTTAAGCAAATACACCTGGAAAGTCCGAACTTTTTACAGAGATGGTGCCTCTACCAAATTGGCGAATGTCCTCGATAAATACATGTCATATAGGAAATGCGATGGACAGGACAGGGATGTACACGACGAAAGATCTGTGACATATTACCGTGCAGAAAGACAAGAATTTTTATGAAGATTCATAGTTAACAAGGACGAGGACATTAAAGTTGAATTCTATGAGCGGCCGGAGAAAATAAATGGCCGCTTCCCCGCTCATTAAAATTGTTCTGAGAGATTTTTATTGTATAATAGGAAGGAAGGGTCTACACAACAACACCTACGATAACGGATTAAGACTGGTTAGCTTCACGTCGGCAATAAACATAGTTGTGAGTGGAATCGCAAAAAGATATCTACAAGGCAACCTGTATATCCCCTGATCAAAAGACAAGAAATAAGATTGACCACGTGGCAATATATGTCTGAAGCGTTATGGACGTGTGATGTGCGGTGTAAATATCGATTAAGTAGTGCTACAAAAGGCTGGTAACCAAACAGAGAGGAAGCTAGACATCTCAAAGCTGCAAACTACCGAAATAGCCAATACCTAAGGCAGCATCAGATATGGTCCGCACGAAAAGTTTTTAGGTTTACAACTGTCGAATAGGTGTAAAGTTGTAAACGTTAGGGGGGAGATTGCACGGCTTAAAAACAATAAAGCTGCGGGAGCCGATGGACTACCGGCAGAGCTTTTTAAAGCCGGCTACGATGAGCTTAAGAAAGGCGATCCAAGTGTGTGTACCACTGTCGCGGGATCAGCCTTTTACCCATCGCATACAAGGTCCTGTGTGTTATGTGAAAGACTAAAGCCGTGTGGCGTTAGAACTGTTAAATCCACGACCGACCAGATATTCACACAACGACAAATCCTGGAGAAGACCCAAGAAATGCAGATCGACACCTACATCTGTTTATCAACTTCAAAGCTACATTCGACAGTCCGATACGACGGAAATAATTTTGATCCGTCATCGTTAACGGCGAGTACCGTCGTCGAATGAAACATAAGCTTTAAAAGCTGTATAATGACATCGACGTAGTCAAGCGTACTTCAATGTTAAAAAGTGAAAAAACAGTTTCCAAATCCGAAGAGTAACTTGAAATCTGTTCATATTCAACCATGTTACTGGCTCATTAGTGCATAAAGGTACGAAGCACCGTTTTTGTTTTTGCCAGAAACATAGTATCATTATTTTTGTAACACAGTGTTTTTTTTTTGAGGTACTACGTAAATGTTGTACTATGTTTAAGACAATCGCCTTGCTTGGTAGATTTTTGTTTGTGTTTGTTTAACCCTTTGTGTCGGTCAGTGTCATTCCATAAAGCCGTATTAGCTTCACAGGTATACCAAATTCAACCATGGCGTTTTTTCGTTAAGGACTGTCGAATGCTGCTTTGTATTCGATAAGAAGAGTCTTCCATTACGTTAGTCTTCCTGTCTTTTTGTGAATATCAGGTGGATCGTTTTGACGTTGACGGGTAGTCGAAAAGATCTTGTACGCGTTAAGTTTAAGGCATTTCGATTGCCTTTCTTAAGCCGGCCGTGGCATTTTGGTCAGAAAATACAACTACAATGCCGAAGATGAATGGTTCGATTCCTGTCTCCAGTCATCTTCTTGATGTTTTAAACAGCATTTTCACCGAATTAAAGCTACGCAAACATTGACGTTAGCATTCGTCGATAAACAAGTGGGTGCCGTTAGTTGTGCATCTAAAACGAAATTGCATGTCAATTCACAACAGAAAGATAATCAGATTCCATTAAGCCTGCATTTCTATGGTCAAATCGTGTTTACGAGCCAGTCCATGTACGTTAGCAGCTCACAACGTTTGACCTCGTTTTAGATCGGTGGTCGACAATCAACTCCGTTTGTTTGCATTAATTGAGAGAGTATGCTGCCTTGCGATTTCTTTTCGCCTTATCCGCGATGGAAGAAATAGACCAGGACACTAAAAATGTATTCTATAAGGACTGAAGGAAATATATGACCGCTGCCCTGGCCGTGATTCAAAATTTGCAAATTTTTTAACTTAGTGGGTTGTAGGCAAGATCGTTGTCTTGTTTACCCTTTGTGCACATCCTATGATGCTAAATGTATTCACTAACCACATTTTATGACAGTGCTTAAATATTTATTCTTATTAAGTGTTTTCATTCCAAAAGTTTGCAAACACGCGATTTGCGATCATTACGTGACGAACGTACATCTCTAAAGGGAACAGCATTTGTATGACTTATTGGAAAATACTTACAAATAATTATTTTCCACGAAACTTTCGCTTACATGCACATATTTCGTCCAAAATGTGAAAAACGTCGCTAAAACTGTAAATTGTAATTACAGGGTACATATGTTTCGCTTCAACTGTTGCATATTTCGAATTAATGAAGTGAATAAAGAAAGAAATCAGTTTTTAAAATATCTTTTCTTTATATACTACGAAACCTGCAGTAGGACATAAGAATCAAGTGGCACAAAAGAGGAGTTAAGATTGAGGTACGTCTCCATATTTATATGTTATTATTGAAATTGAAACCATGTTTTCTTATAAGATTTACTTAGCAAATACAACAAATATTAACAATTATTTCCTATACAACTAATATTCTGATTCTATCAATACCCCCGACATCACCAAAAGTTTGCACGCCCATGTCAAACAAAATTTCAGTGTCGACTAAAAAACTGTTCAGAAAAAATCTTTACGTAAAAGAAAATAATATAAAAGTAAAATAAAATATTTGCAGCAGCTGACTTCCTAGAAGCTACAAGTGGATGGATGCACGTTAAATACAACACCAGCAACATCACATAACTACAGCCATGGCAAAGCAGCAGGAGCACCAATAACATCATCACCACCACCACCCAAACACAAACACAATCATCATCATTATCCTTCACAGTCTACATCTGTTGCTACATCATCATGTCGTCCTTCTGCATTTTCTTATTCCTTGGTTTTGGGGAAAACAATGAAACCCAACATACCAAACACATACACTCACACTCACACACATTCCTCCCACGGCAACAAAACTTACATTGGCAAACGAGTTCAAGCGAATAGTTTCGTGCAATTTGTGTTAGCGGCGACTGAGAACGTGAGTTTGTGTGCCAACCAAATATTTTCTCGTACTGGAAATGCACGAAAGTATATACGAATTTGTGGGAGTGGAAATCTTCATACTTTCTTTCGGGTGCTTTAGGTTCGGCTCATTGCACTATTGCCAAAGCGAGCGTACTATTTGACTTCGTCTTCGCCTAATAATTTGTGGAACATAGCACATCTGAAGTGTAAGGAATGTGGGTTGCCTAGGTATTTAAGTTAAAATTAGTATTTTGGAACATACTTTGTGTTTTATTAAACTTACAAGATATATTGCAACCATTACCTAATATTCAAGATCAATTGTAGTTGTAACCTTCAAATTCTAACTGTTGTAGCAGATTCTACTAATCTAAGTTAACGATATTGAACGTCGGCCAATGATCGGCTTCTGACCTTTTGTTGTCTATTGAATCAGTACACATCGGAGTGGTCTTGATGCGAAAGAAAATGTACTGGTGAAATATGATGAAACTCAAGTAGGTTCCTGCATTGAACTGGTGAAAATTTTTAACTGTATTTAAAATTAAAACATCCTCTATATTCGTGTTTTAAAAAAACGAAACGTGTTTCCAAATATACACAGTCTTGATCTTTACATCGAAATTAAAGGTGATCCTTTATCATTTCGCGAACATCAAATGGCGCAGGGGATGGGAAATAATTTATTTTCTCTCTCTCTCTTTAAATTACTCATACAAATCAACTGGCTAAAATAATTATAATAGGATATTTTGTTCCATATCTCTTCTACTGTTTTGCACTTAACACTGAATCCATACGACAGCGGTTCATTATCTTGTGACTGAGAAATTTCTTTCAATGCAATTCGACTATTCCTGTCGTCTGCTCCACTTACTAGGCAGGCAGCATGATTTACGGAAACTACACCCTACATACCCTTCCAATCTGTGTACGAGTACACATGTATTTACAACAACATGTTGCTTCATACTAATGCAGTTTTTATTAGTTTTTTTTTGTGTTTTTTTTTGATTTTTTTTGTTATATTTTCGTAAAATTTTTTTGTGAATAATCTCGAAAATTGTCGTCATCAACGAGGCATACACATAGTGAGTATGTATGTATATTGTTGCCGAGAGCAACAGCGACGACAGTTGAGTCGGTGGCAACAACAAAAATGTTGCTGGCAACAGGTTGGGGTCAACCACATTTACTTGTACACATGCATCTATATTTTGTAAAACACACACAAACGACTTTATACGTACAACGTGAGAGTCTGTGAACTGAGGCAAAGTAGGGAATTTTGGTACAGCGAATTGAGGACATAAGTTGGGCAAAGAAACAACTGTGTGTAGCAAGCAAGGACAACGATAAACACACAAAGGAGGTGCCAGGATGTATTTCTAATGATGTGGGTGGCAATAAGGAAGTACCTCTTATTGGACACATGCCCCATACAGCTCTCCCTTAAATGAGGACGTCGCGAACATGCCAAAGACACTTGACTTTTTGTTCAGCACTAAGGATTATAAGCAGCAAAAGGGTGTGGACAGTAAAAGGTAACTTTTAATATGTAGATGGAGGAGGAAATACGCCAAAAAATACATACTTGCATTAAATATGAAGTAAGTAAAGTATAAAATGTAAATACTTAATACAAATATCCCCGATATCTCGCAAAGTAAAACAACAAGTTAGTCTGCCGAAATAGCTGAACATTGCCTTAATGTAAAAAAGGGGAGAGAGTAATACTAAACTAGGAAATTTATCAATTACAAAAACAAAAACTGTTTTGTAGATAAGTAAAGCACATGATCGTATTATGCGGATCACAGATTTCCGCATTTAGAATTTATAGATTTGCATATCATATACAAACAACATTATTATTGCAAGTGATGGCATAGTTTGGGAATTTATTTATTCGACTTGCTTAATAACGGTATGATTTAAGGACGCTTTTGGATTTATTATAGAACAATAAACCATGCCAAATACAGAATTATGTGGATCTTTTAAGAACTTTATTATCCCGTAATTAATTAGAGTACAGGGAGGATTTTCTAATTTGACTTTTCTGATCGTTATTCACATTTCTCAATTTCCAAAAAAACGCGTATTCCCCGGGAAATACCATAGAACATCTGTTCAGTAGTCGCAAATGTGAAAAGTCGCAATGTTGCGTAACATGCTGGCACCGATGCGTATTAGGAATTAGGTCGCATGAGTTACTGAAACTCAACACAAAGAAGAGTAGCCGTATAAGCAACACTCCTTAATTAAAAAAAAATAATTTCCCTTTACACCCCATGAATGAGGTATTGGAAGCCTTATTGCATTGTTGTGAATTCACAACAAACGGCACCTAGTTGATAATCGACGAATGCGAACGTCACTGTTTGAGAAGCTTCTACTAGACGTGTCAATTGACTAGACACTCATATTGCGAAGTTGCTGTCGACAACATCGGGAGAGCCGCCAATGAAAGAAAAATGTTCATGACGGGAGCCGGGAATCAATCCACGGATCTCCCGCATGGTAGTCGTGTGTTCTAAAATAATAATAACAATAATGTAATAACAATAATCCCCAAATGTTGACGACCACCGCAAAGTTTTTAAGGACCACTTTTTAAGGATATGCATCCGGAATGTCCCATGTCTCTACAGAAATGGTGCCTCTATATAATTGGCGGATGTTCTCCACTAATACAAGGCTGACATCGCCGCCATACAGGAAATACGTGGAAGGCATGTCTCAAGCGTTATGAACGTGCGTGTAATGAGCGGTGCAAATATTGACCCGGATCACCACTCAGTTGCAGCCAAGATACACATGTGATTTAGTAGGGCTTAAAACGCTCGTTACCAAACACCAACGGAGTTAGACATAGCAATGCAGCATACCACCGAGATAGCCAATGCCTACCACAACTAACTCTCTTAATTGCCCTAAAAACCCCTTAATTCGTATGTTGCTAACACACAGTGGCAGCATATTGCGAATTCTATGAGCACTGCCGCAACAACCGTACTGGGTTATGAAAAGCCGGGCTCAGACAAACCCTGGTACGATGAGGAGTGTCGCGAAATGTCTGAAGAAAAGAATGCTGCATACTGGGCAAAACTTCAGCCAATGGCAATGCGTGCAGTGACGAAGCTTTATAATGAGATTTGGATTGAGATGACACGCCTCTTTAGGCGGAAAAAGCGTCTATGGAAGAGAAGAGAGAGCCAGTATATCGAAAATTACAGAAATAGAGGTGAAGCCCGAAATTACTACTCAAAAATTAAAAGCAAACTCCAACTCCAACTCTACCAGACACTAATCCTACTTGTCTTGCTCTACAGTGCATAGTCCTAGGTAATGACACATGTGGATCATTCTATTCTGAGAGTCAATGAGAGAAAAATCCATCTCAGGATGTTTGAACTTATTATCGTTAACGGCGAGTACCTTCGTCGAATGAACCATGAGTTAGATGAGCTGTATAACGAATTCACCGTAGTCAAGAGCATTCAAATAGAGCGAATGCGTTGGTATAGAACACGTTGTACGAATGGATAAATATGCTCCACCTAGAAAAGTTCTGTGCAGTAAATTCGATTGTCGGCGCAGGAGGGGTAACCAAGACTTCGTTGTATGGACCAGGTGAAGAGAGAGCTGTTATCTACACTTCGTGTGACAAACTTTTTACAGAGCGCAAAAGACCGAAGCTCTTGGAATTCTAAGAATAAATTTCTGTTGCAGCTGGCAAATAAATGCCCCCACTATTAGAGAATGTACATATTGTGTACTAAAACTTTGTACATCTTACTTAATAAATATAAAAACATATTTTTTATAGTTTTAAAATTTTGATTAACAATTTTTGTGTTCAGTTTTCAAAAATACACAACGTTAGCAATAAATTATATTAAAAAGCATACTTATATCTTTGAAGAATAGTTCACCAAAATAATCAGTAGTATGGAATTTATAAACTTTTGATTGTACCTATTTGTAGAAAAGTTTATTTCAGAAAGAGATATTTCATGTTAGTAGCAGCAACAATATTTAGTAAATTGTTTTCAACAAAAATCGACAATTTTTTTTTTTTTTTTTTGTAAATAAACTTTCTTTGGACATTCATATTAACAATATTGCTCCATATCCAGACTTTTTTTTTTGGTGTAAACAACAATATATTCTTATATGTTTATTATGGAATTATGGACTTACCAACAATATGAAGCATATCCTTGGAATGTTTTATAAGCTCACGTTTGATCAAACGACGCTCCTGTAAACATTTGGCATACGAACACTCAGCCATGATGTCAGTGCTAACATTTAACACCAAAAGTAAAACACAATAATTCAGTTAAGTAACCACTCGAATTATTAATTGAATATACAAATTTCTTGTGGCGTGAGATGTGCTGTAATGGAAAGGAAAGAGAAAAACACAAATTAATTTCAAATACATAACAAGAATAGTAAGAGACCATCTTATGAAAATTGTAGTCAAGACATTCGAACAAATATGATTCAATTTCTATAACTGAATTGGGAGAGAAATGAATCGTCGTGGTTGTGGTTTTTAATTTGTAGTTTTAGTTTGATTCCCTATCTGTCGCTGTAGCTAAATTAGAAAAAGATACATATGCATTTTTAATGCTAATAAATTTCAAACACTGTCTGTTCAAATATAATTAAACGAGATTTATTCAAGGTAAAATACAGAACGGCAACGACAATAACAAATCTTACAAAACTTGTTGTAATTTCCAGTCGCGTAAATAGTTTTTTTTTTGCAATTTGCCAATTGTTGTTGGAAACTTTTTTTTGTTGTTGTAATATTCTAAAGTTCGGTTTTGGTTCTAAATTCTATAAGTCTACACACACACACACGCACACAAACGATCGTACAGTGGAAATATTTAAATATTTTATGTACATGTGACGACTACGTATATGTGTGTGTGTGTGTGTGTATAAAAGTTGTTTAAAATATTTGTTTCGTTCATTATTATTCTGTAAGTTTCTGGTTTATTTTGTTAGAATTCAGCGAATTGCCGCCTTAAGATTCATTTGTTTGTGTTGCTAATTTGATATGTTGTTGTTTTATAATATGCATACATGTTTATTTTGTCTTCTGCATTAATTTGAATTCATTTTTAGTCTAGATACCATACAATCTCTCTAATTCGTTTACGGTTCAGTTTGCGATATGTAACATTTTGATGACTCTGAAGATAATAAAAGCAAATGTAACACTATTGATACCGACTATTAGATAGGGTCAAAAAAAAATGTTGATACATTTACCTACCCAGTTACGTAGTTTGTTCAAAGGTATTTGGAAGACATCAAAACTTTTTTTGATCCGTGTACCCGAAGTTGTATTAATTATGCTGTATCGTAATTTGATGTCCGATAAAAACGAGGCGCATATCGTAATTCATTTTCCCTATTGGACATTTTTGACTTTGACGTCAGTTTAAGTTTTTAATTTTTTTACTTCATTTGTTACACAAAGAGCTCAAAAAATAAGAAAATTCTTCTTTTGAAGTACAGCTATTGATTCATAAACAAACCAGTAAGAAAATTGCAGTCGATCAATCCGACTTACATATACCATCACCCTCCGTACAACAAAAAATTTTCTATTATACTAATATTATTACTCGATTTCTAAAGTGGGCGGATTGGTACATTTGTATGGGAGGTACCAGAAGTGGCGTGTCTAGACTTCCAGATTATTTCTCCAAAACTTTATCATGTTATACCTTTATTAAATACAGAATTTGGGCACGATGGCGTTGGATGTATTGATATTATTACTCCATCTCTAAAGTAGGCGAAGTGGTACATTTGTATGAAAGGTACCACAAGGGGCGTGTCTAAACTTCCAGATTTCTTCTCTAAAACTTTTTCCTGCTTGAATTTACTAAATACAGGATTAAGGCACAATTGCGTTAGGTCTATTAATAATATTAATCATTTCTAAAGTGGGTGGTATCAGATGGGTATGGGAGGTACCAGATGGGGCGTGGCTAGACTTCCAATATTTTTTCTCAAAAACTTTTTCCTGTTAAAGCATTTCTAAATAAAGAATTTGGGCACGATCACGTTGGATTTATTGACATTATTACTCCATCTCTATAGTGGGCGGAAAGGTAGATTAGTATGAAAGGTGCCAGAAATGGCGTGGTTAGACTTTAAATTTTTTTTCCAAAACTTTATCCTGTTATAGCTTTACTAAATACAGAATTTGGGTACGATCCCGTTGAGTGTATTGATATTATAACTCGATTTCCAAAGTGGGCGAAATGATGCATTTGTATGGGAGGTACCTGAAGGGGCGGCGCCATGTTTCCCAATTTACAATACCGTAAGTAGTTTTGGGAAAATATTTACTCCTGCAAAATTTCAAAACATTTGGTTGCGTTTTTCGAAAGTTGTCGTGCGCACCAACCGGACAGCCAGACAGACAGACGGACATGGCTCAAACGACTCGAAAAATCATGAATCGAATTTGATTCAAAGATACCTAGGGTCTTAAGTGACTCATTCTATGTGTTAAACTTTTGGGTCGTATCAAATGATATATACCCTCATCCCTAAGGGTGATGGTATAAAAAGTTATAGAGGTATTAAAAATCAATTGGCCACCCTACACACCGCTGAAAATTCAAGAACAACAACTGCGTTCCGGGTCTGAAATGTTCAATAAGCTAAACGTAGCCTTTGAATTCTCTAAAATTTAGAAGTTGGGTTGCCCGAAGTTTCTGGAAGTTAGCCTCTGTTGTGTTACCAGACACTGCCATATTTCTAGGAACGAATCAACATACTTAGGTGGGGCTGTACTATGTCTGATCATGACTCTTAATAGCAATTAGCACACATTGGATCTCCATAACAGACTGCATAAATGCAAAATAACTGTGGTCCAAATACAGCAGATCCTGATCTGAATACATGGTTGATTTAAATCTGGCCTGTGTAACGATACTTCGTCACTGCAACATCGGACACCTAAAAAGGAACTGGGTAATATTCAAACCGTTCTACTGTCGTAAGTGTGACGATGAGAAGGAGTCCGAAACGATAAAACATATTTTTTGTACCAGTCTCAATCTTGACCTTAGGGGGCTAAGTTGCTTAAGGCAAGGTTATATAGAGGAACTAGAATCTCTCTCCTTAATCGCAGTAATATGCCTATTGTGTGCATAAGATTCTTTTACTGAAAAAGGAGTCATATACCAAATTATGCTTAATTTTATATTAAAAGATGAAAGGAAGGTGGCCATCTTGGGCGACAGACATTTCATATGTTTTAATAAATACCTGGTATAGCAATATATTCCAATATAATTATTATTATAGACATTTTTTGCTGGTTGGCGTTCAACTATCGATACCACCTAATTTGACCCGCCATGTGCAGTGCTCATATTTGTCGTTTCCCATTAATCAAACCAAAATAGCAAAAAAAAAAAAATAAAACTCAAAATGCTATGGTGCTAATAAAATATTCTATTGCATTTTGTTCAAATTAATTTATGCTAAATTGTTGTAAATATGAAAACGTGTTTGGGGTTTTTTTATTCTCTATTCGGACGTTTTTATTTTGTCATTTCATTTGTTTTTATATATTCACTTTTTAAGTTAGTTTGTCAATATTCTTTACACGAAATTAATATTCAGCTTAAAATAATATTTGTAATCTAATTGTTTTACGAGAATTGGGTTTCATGCAATATATATGTATACGAAGAGCGCAATTGATTTTCAGTTAAATGTTACAATGAAAAAGCTTTCAATTTGTCATAAATACCAAATGACTAAAGTGTTTTCCTGGTAAAAAACTGGTATTTGCCAAGGTTAGATCTCTTGTATTTTTGTTGTAACAATTATATGATTATTCTAGTGAAATTAACAAGTTTCGTATAAAATGTAGTAATATTAGTTTTTGTTTTTTTTTTTATTTTATTTTTGTTGTGTTAAATGATTGATTTTGTTTTGACTCTTTGTAGAAGATTAAACGAAATATATGTGGAAACATAAGTTACTCGTAGTTTTTTACGCAGTAAGCACAACCGGAAAAAGTTCAGATATATGTAGAAGTCATTAATTAGAATAATTAAATTTGCTAAGTATAGATTACACTTCTTTCCCAGTAGGAACGCGTCAAACTAGTTAAAAAACGTACTATTTACAGGTCAACGTTCAGCAAAATGCTTACCTTGTCCAAAATATTATCAAATTCAGTGTACTTACAAAAAAGATTGGCATGTAGAATATTGGAAGTGATCTCGGTTATTTTTGTATATGAGGTACCAGAAGAGGTGTGTCAAACATTTTGGTTTTCTCTACTAATACAGGATAATTCAACTGATCAAATTTAAATATCCTTCAGTTGTCTGTTCAAAAATTATAGCAAAAAACACAAATAGCTCAATTTGTATGAAAAGTGTTTAAAGGGGTTTGGCAAAGATTTCGGATTTTTGAGGGTTTGCCAACTACCACAAGATAGATAACACAGTACAACACATGATTTTGGGACTCAATTCTGAGAACAGCACGTGAAAATAGCTGGAAAAAGAAAAAGTTCTACATCATTTGTTTTGTAAAGTTACATGCCATAAAAATTTAATATCGATTTGAAGTTAGTATCGTATCGTATCGTATAGGAATGTGTTACGTTTTAGGCTCTTGTGTTATATTGTTATATGTTGGTGTATAATTATCATATGTAATGGCGAAACGCCGGGCCACGTATAACTTGTTTTTGACCGATATAACATATCCCGTTGGTTTCTTCCCATTCCGATTTTGACTATCGCATAGTGTTATTAACCGATGTTGTAAATAAATCCGTTTTGGTGAAAAAAAATACAGTAAATCCGGTGGACGGGACACGGATGCTCGCGCATGAAGACGTGCGACATCTACTTTAGTGGCCATGCGGACAAGCACGAGTTTGGATGTGGATTTGTGGTTGGCAAGAGACTGCGACACCTAGTCTCAAGGTTCAACCCGGTGTGTGGATGTATAGCCACTATAAGAGTTAAAACTAAGTTTTTTCACATAACACTTATATGTGCCCATTCTCCGACAGAAGAGAAAAGCTATGAGAACAAAGACGAGTTCTACGAGATCCTAGAAAATGTATATGACCTAAGCCCGAGCCATGACATCAAAATTTTACGAGGCGATTTTAATTCTGAAATAGGCAGGGATACCGCATTTTAGCCTATCATCGGAAAATTTAGTCCGCGCACCGAAACGTCGAACAATGGCATCAGACTGATTGATTTCTCTGCGGCAAGAAATATGGTAGTTAGCGGCTCTAGATTTGACCATAAAAATATTCATAAGGCAACATGGTTATCTCCAGATCAATTGAAGAGAAATCCGATAGATCACATTGTAATCGATGGAAGGCACGCATCGAGTGCTTTGGACGTACGAAGGATCAGGGGTGCGAACATTGACTCCGATCACTACCTTAGCGCAGTTAATGTACACACAAGGCTAAGCATGGCCAAAAACGTACGTAACCAGGCACAATGAAAGCTTGACATCGGTAAACTGCGGGCCACAGAGATAGCGGACGCCTACTCCAACCACCAAAGTCAACTGCTACGAAATGCTTCAACCCCTGATAATATTACCTCGCAGTGACAATATATAGTCCACTCCTTAGAATGGTCTGCGAGAAACGTACTTGGGTACTCAAAGCCGTCTCAAGAAGATCCCTGGTACGATGATGAATGTCGCAATGCCACGGGAGAGACGGTTGCTGCATACAGGGCGAAACTGCAGCCAAAGACAACGCGAGCCGTACGTGAACTGCACAGGGGGAATAGACAAGATGCAACTGGACTCTTTAGACGAAAAAAGAAAGAGTTGAACGAGTGCTCAGAGTTGCTCCAAAGTAGAGGGGAAGCCCGAAAATTTTACCGGAGAGTTAAGGCGAGAATGCGTGGAACTGGGATTCCCTCCTGCAAGGACATCGATGGCCAGCTAGTAACGGACCCGGATAACCTTCTAAAGATATGGAGAGATCATTTCAGAAATATATTGGATACGGACACTACTCCAGAAGACCCCGCTCAAATCCATGACGATCGTATTAACTGTACACCTTCGAGCTAGAGCGAGATACGTTGGACAATATCCCGCCTTAACAGCAACAAAGCGGCTGGAGGCGATGGTCTCCCTGCTGAAGTGTTTAAGGCAGGCGGGGAGGAGATGTTTAGGAGCATGTATCAGCTCATAGAGAACATCTGGCTAGAGGAGAGCATGCCCGGGGTGTGGAGGCTCGGTCTGTTATGTCCCATATACAAGAAAGGAGATCATAGTTAATGTAAGAACTACCGTGGAATAAGCCTATTACCAATTGCGTACAAGGCCCTTTCGATCATATTGTGTCAACGTCAAAGTTGCCCTGATGGATGTTGGATACAGCGATTGATTTTTTTTTTGACTAAACAGTTTTAATTTTGTTTTATCTGGTTTCGAATTAAGTCCCCTGCTGAAGCACCAGTCTGCTAGGATGCCGATATAGTGCAGATTATGTCGAATTTCCCTTGGTATACGCGTGTTGAGCATTCGATAGGATATACGGTTCGATTAAATTCTTAATGATATCATCCATGATCCTTTTAAGAGTTTTCAGAATCAATGATGTATGATGTATTGGTCCTTCGCTTTGGTGTGCGATGACTATCCCGGTTTTTGAAATGAATACCACCTTAGGCGTTCTTCATCTTATTGGCAAGTGGGGCAGTTTCACACAGCCATTAAAGATAGCCTCTACCCATGGTAATGGTATATCCAAAGTCTGTAGAAGTTCGGCTGGAATATCATCCGGACGGGGGGATTTGTTTTACAGCAATTTATGGGTTTACTTCAATTCATTGAAGGTTTTATGACTGGAAAAACGTAGTTTAGGAGAGTTTTTTTTGATACATAAAACACCAGTTATGTCTTTGAATAAGCTTCGTTGCAGATTAAACTACTTTAAAGAGTGGTTGCAATTGAAACTCCACATTCGAACCCAAAGACTTTAACAGCGCGTGATGCTCAAACAAGAGTTACAACACCAAGTGATCAGGCGGAAGACTAAGCCTTGGGGCTCCTTGATCTCCATGCCAGCTGCTGGCAAATTGTGATTTATGTAACCTTACTTCACAGGATTGGAATGAGAACTTATTGCAATCTTTATATATACCGAACAGATGGGACGGCCGATACTTTGTAAAGAGGTTAAAACGTTAAGAAAATTTACTGTTTTGTAAAAAAATAGTTACAGAGAAAACTGCGTTGTGGAGAGATTTGACTGTATTCCAATGCTCTATATATGTGACATTTGCCTATATGTAATTGTGCGGTTGTGTTGCACGTGAGTATACACAAATGACCTTTAGGTTAACAAAGCCATTAGTCGTTTTTGTTGCATATCCTGATGAAAATACTCGCACGCAATAATATTCCTTCCGTTGCCATAGCATTTGTTTTCCGTCTCCTTTTAAATATGTGAACTGTCTACTTTGACGTGACATATCTCAAACACAGTTTTTTTTTTCAAATCCAATAAAAATATGGCAGAAAATCTATATTAAGCTATACAATAATTTAAACGACTTACATTTAGATACGAGACACAATATCCTTGCCTCGTTCGATTACAAAATACGAGCATTTTGATGGTTTACACAATAGCCAAGATGAGACAAAAGCGAAGCGCAACAAGTCGTTGTCCTCGAATATTGCAAATACTATGTACAAAATATGTATGATTGTAATTGAAAGTGTGTATGGTTACATGAACAAAGAAGCGACTTTTAAACGATCCGAAAACGACGACAGGAAACGACCACAACTTCATACATACTCCAACATCCACAAACCATGTAACCAACAAACGTACTCGTACAGTGCAAGAAACACGAATACTTATAGGAATGAGTGCAAAGAGAGTAAACCTAACATAAATACAAGGAAAATACATACATAGATGTAACTGTGACTGTGTAACGTATGTAGGTGCTCGCCAAGTAACCGAAACTAACGAAAATACAGTAATGTCTGTCCTCTTAAGGAAATAAAAAGTGACTGCAAACGATGCTTTGTCTCTGCAGCTCTGGTATTTACCCAAAGTTGAATAGCACTGCAGAAGCCACCCTATGGCCTTTTGTTTTGGCCCGAATCACGTTTACGCCGTGGGTGTGCATCCCCCATACTCGTGCTGCGCCAGCATTTGCAAGTGATACCAAAAAGTTGTACTCCTATCTGTGCGAGTGTACGGACGAATGTATGCAACATTTCCTTTTTCCGTTTGAACCAAGTGTCAGACTAG
The DNA here is from genome assembly GCA_964034835.1 of Muscina levida. Lineage (NCBI taxonomy): Eukaryota > Metazoa > Arthropoda > Insecta > Diptera > Muscidae > Muscina > Muscina levida. The sequence goes on along the minus strand of OZ035880.1, from coordinate 126,283,199 downwards.
TTGAGACACTCTGTCGGAACATGTAAAACTACTACTGTGACTGGAATTGAACAGCAGCACAAAAACCGATTTCTTCTTTATTTCATATATATATATTTTGTTCAGTTTTTGCCATTTCGTTTGATAGACCAAAATGAGAACAACAACGAACATTGTTTCAGCAAAACAAAGAAGTCCAACTTATCGCCTTTGTGAGACATATCTCCACCCACTTTTCGGAAAAACGCAAATCCACGAGAATGTGCACGCAACAAGTTAGCAAGAGAACCATATAGTAGGCACAGTGGACTCGAAGGCTATTTAAGTGGGTTAAAAGGAATAATATGAACTTAGTATGATTTTTGGTTTAAAATGTATTAAATTGAAGTAATGAATGTGGTTTTATTTTTGCGTATTTTGGTCATAAAATTAAATAAATATATATATATATATTTATCAATCTAAGTTAGTGTATCAAATTGGCTAAACAATCAGAAAATTTTTTTATTGTTGATATTAATGGCCAATTCAGTGTCACGCACTAGGATGACGCGTTTCGAACTCCATGCCGAGTTCATCATCAGACCCCATTGTGACAAATTGGTGCACTTTGGTACATCATCAGCATTATGTCAAACATGTACATACGACGTAGATATTTACTTACTCTTAAGATATCTTAATATTTTTATTATAATTCGCCGTTAATCTATGTCATTTATGGTTAATTTTCTGAATTTTTCCGTGACTTTATACCAGTGTCTTTAAACATTTGTGCACTTTGATTTATATGCTAATGGCAATATACGAAATGTCCACTGTGCATTGGCACACAGATGTAAAATGTTTAACACATATACACATCAACAATTTCACCAGGAATCTTTAGCAATGGAATACTCTAGCTTTTATGTGTGTAAAATGCTTTACAAATGTTTGTATGCCAACACCAAAAAAAAACAAAACACGAGAAACAACACAAATACCAGTAAATAGTAGTAGTGGTGGTATCCAAATAATGACACCTCTGCGAGTATAACGAATAGTCAACTTTTCCCGGCTGCTGACAAAGAGCAAACTGAAAAGTGTACAACTTGTGGCACGTTGCCGCAGTTTGTTTACATGCACCTGACAATACATACAGCATCAGTATCCTTGAGTTACACATTGACAACATTTCAATAGATTCTGAGATTGAGAGAATTCATTATTTACTAGTTGTTAGTATTTTATTTCATATATTCGTTTGCGCTTTTTGGGATTCTCAACGTCGATGGAAGGGAACTCAGATTGGATGACTGCCTGGGTACTGCAGCTTTTTAACGTCATGTGTAACAAAGCATCACCATTATGATGAGTTGGACGCTTTTAGCTATACATATTTGAGTCTTGCATTTGGCAGACGACTGAGCATACAAGTGCGGTAGAAATTTTTTAAAGGTGTCATCTAATATTTTTACATTTAAGGGTGAGTCAAATTCGCACAATTTAACGAGTTTGATTCCTATTTCGAATGTCATGCCTGTCATAAAGTTGATATTTGGGTCAACACTGGCAGATAGTGTAGACAGCTTTCAAGATGAGTCCCCTTTGGTAAGTGATTGCTGATCAATGTACAAGTTACAAATCATAGCGGGCACGTTTTAACTGCTAAAAGCACAATAAACAAAAATTAAACGCGCTTGTTCATTTCTTTAATTTATAAAGTGTGTTGATCACTGGACGCATATAAAGTTCGATGTTAGTTTTCATACCCTCACCCTTAGCGAGGGAATATATCATGTGATACGAGAATAAGTGTAACGCAGTTAAGGAGACGTGTTAGACGCTAAGTATCTTACGACCAAATTCGATTCAGAACTTTTTAAGACAATTGAGCCATGTCCGTCTGTCTGGCTGAATGGCTGGTGGGCAGGATAAATCAGCAAACCTTAACAGATATTTATGAGAATAACCAATATTAGTATTTGACAGTACAAAATTTTTCACCTCATTGATTTGGGACTCAATTCTGAGAACTGCACGTGAAAGTAGACCCAAAAAGAAGAAGTTCTGCATCATTCGTTTTGTCAAGTTACATGCTTAATAATTTAATAGCGATTTGAAGTAAGTTAGTATCGTATAGGGGGATTTGTCATGATTTAGGCTCTTTTGCTTGACATAACTCGAGAATCACAAGTCCGGTTTAAATGAAACAAATTAAAAAAAAAAGTTAAGAATTACAATTCCTTTACTCTGTTCATATAACGTTTCCCTACAAAAGCAACAGTTTCACTATAGACCCTAGTTTTCTTTGAACCAAATTCGATTCATGACTTTTTAAGTCGTTTGAGCCATGTCCGTCTGTCTGTCTGTCTGGCTGTCCGGCTGGTACGCATGATAACTTTCGGAGGACGCAACCAAATGTTTTGAAATTTTGCACGAGTTAGTATTTCCACAAAAGTCCAGCGACGCCCCTTATGGTAACTCCCATACAAATGTACCACTCTGCCCACTTTGGATATGGAGTAAGAATACCAATACACTAGACACGATCGAGTCCAAATTCTGTATTTTGTTAAGCTATAACAGGAAAAGTTTGGAGATAAAACTGGAAGTTAAGCAGCGACTCTTGTGGTACCACCCATACAAATGTACCTCTCCGCCCACTTTAGAAATCGAGTAATAATATTAATATAACAGAAAATTGTATGTTTTACTGAGGGTGATGGTTGCCCGACTGAAACTTTTTACTGGTTCATTCATCAAATGATTTTAAACTGGCTTTATTTTGTAGCAGCAAAACTGTTGTACTTCGTTACGAATGATTTACGTAAAATATTACTTATGATAATCATACGCCACCATGTAGTATTTATGTTATGTGAAACAACAGAGCATAAACTTGACAAATTCCTCTATACGATACATACTAACTTCAAATCGATATTAAATTATTATGGCATGTAACTTAAAAAAAGGAATGATGTAGAACTTCTTTTTTGGGGCTACTTTCACGTGCAGCTTTTTGTGTTTGCCAAAACGAAGTTATAGGATTGAAAATTGATAGAATAGTTCCACCCCTTTTTGTACCTCTCATACAAATTACCCAATTGACCCTCACAGTCTTACATTATTCTTCCTATATGAATAACAGAAAAGGAAATTCATATCAATTAACGCACGTGAAGAATTCCAAGCGCTTCGGTATTTACAAACCATACAGCTCTTTCACCTGGTCTATCCAAAGAAGTTTTGGTCGCCCCCACCTGCGTCACTCATTAAGTTTATTGACTAAGACTTTTCGAGCTGTAACATTTTAATCCATTCGCACAAAGTGTCGAAGCCAGCACATTCGGTCTACTTGTACGCGCTTGACAACGTCAATGTCATTGTACAGCTCATACAGCTCGCCTTTAACGGTGATAACTTGAAGTAGCAGCGGTTTGCGATCAATACTCGTCTCTTGATTTCCAGCCTGACATTATTGTTTTTGTTTTAGGCGGAGGCAAGGTAGACAAAATCATCTACTACTTCAAAGTTTAAGTTCTCAACGTTTACACAGTGTCCCAAACGAGTAGACTCTTTTTTTGTTAAAACAAATAACTTGGGTTTGTCCTCATTCATCACCAGACCCATTTTCGCCGACAGTTTCTCATTGCTAGAAAAGGCCGCAATAACATCCCGCAGACAACGGCAAATGATATCTATTTCATTGGGATACGCGCGCGGCATGTGACTTTTGTTATAGATGGTACCAGTCCTGTGTACTGCAGCCATCCGCATGATTACGATGTTAAAGATATCATTTGACAGATTATCGCCTTGTCTTTTGCTTCGTAGAAATATCTCAGTCAGATTTTTGCCTATTTTCACTGAAAACTTTGTGTCAGTCAGTGTCATCCCGCAAAAATCGTATCAGCTTCAAGGGGATCCTAACCTCATTCATAGCAACTAATAGTTTCTGTCGTATTGGACTCTCAAATGCTTATTATTAATCGATAAACAGATGGTAGGTGGCGGTCTGCATTTCTTGGGTCTTCTCCAGAATTTGTCGTAGTTAAATATCTGATCGGTCGTGGATTTACCAGATCTTAACTAAACTGAGAAGATCCGATCTGTTTCGATAGGATGGGCTTTAGTCTTTCACATAACTCACTAATCAGGACCTTGTGGGATATTGGTAAATGAACAATCCCGCTTTAGTAAGTACACACAGTTGTATCGCATTACTTAAGCACAGGACATAAAGCACTCATCAATCATCGGGCAAGCATTCCTTGATGCACATCGTCTTAATGAGGTGGTGCACACACGTTGCCATCTCATTGCCACCGTCTTTAAAAAGATCAGTCGGCAGACCACCAAAGCGGCTGGAGCCGGTGAGGAGCTGATTAGGAGCATGCATCAGCTCGTGGAGAATATCTTGCTAGAGGAGAGCATGCCCGGGGATTGGAGTCTCAGTCTGTTATGTCCAATATACAAGAAAGGAGATCGTAGTGAATGTAAGAACTACCGTGGAATAAACCTTTTACCAATTGCGTAAAAGGTCCTTTCGAGCATATTGTGTGAACGTCTAAAGCCAATTGTAGTAAAACTAATTGGACCTTATCAGTGCGACCTTAGACCTAGTAAATCTACGACGGATCAAATATTTACTTTACGACAAATCCTAAAAAAAACTTGTGAAAAGCAGATTGATACCTACCACCTCTTTGTCGACTTCAAAACTGGCTTCGACTCTCCGATAGGGAATAGGCTATATTAACCATTCTGAATTTGGTATTCTGGCAAAGTTGATTCGATTTTGCAGATGTACCAAATCCTCGGTTAAGATTGGTAAGGATCACTCTGAACCATTCAAAGAAAGAAGTCTCAGGCAGGGTGATAGCTTGTCCTGTACAATATTTAATATAGTTATGGAAAAGGTTATGATGAAAAGGCTGGTGTCAACATGCCTGACACTATATTCCGCAAGAGCCACATGCCACTAGCCTATGCCGATGATATAGACATCATGTTACTGCAGTTTTCTCATCACTAGAAAAGGAAGCAGCAAAAATGGGTTTAGTGGTCAACGAGGACAAAACAAAAATAATTATTTCGACGAACAAAGAGTCCTCTCGATGGGAACGCACCGTGAACGTTGACAATTAATGTTGTGAGGTGGTAGATGAATTTAACTACCTAGAATCAATAAGAAAAATAGTGTCAACTAAGAAAACAAGCGAAGAACTGTGCTCGCTAATAGATGTTTTTACGGACTTCGGCAGCACTTTAGCAACACCACCTTATCTCAAGATACTAAGAAACAGCTGAACCAGGTGCTTAATTTACCCGTTTATGCTGCCAAATCGTGGGTGCTTACGACAACGGACATACAAAACCTAGGAGTATTCGAGAGAAAAGTATTCCGATGAACCATGAGCTGTATGAGCTACAGCTAAAAGAGTCAGAATCCAATGACTACGATGGCTGGGACATGTTGCCAGGATGGATGCTCCAGCGAGAAAAGTGTTTGAAGGCGAACCTGAAGGACGGCACCAAGTGTTTGGCGACGAGCTAACATCTGGTAGGTCTTACTGGAGACGGCAATCAGATGACCGAAGCGTGTGGAATTCTTTAATACTTCAGGCTTCGATCAGTCAATCGTCGATAATTGGTGTGATTTTGTTGCTTTTACGACCTACGAGACAGGGAATAGAAAGAAAGTGTTACCTTTATATTTACAGCACACTCCGAGTATCTGGCCACGGCCAGATTTCGTTCTCTGTCCTTACAGATGGGGATCCCTGTTCCAAAACCTTTGCTTTTTACCTTTTGGTAGAACTTTCGGGCTTCACCTCTATCCCTATAGTTTTCAATATCCTATCTCTTTCTCTTCTTCCATAGACACTTTTGCAGCCTGAAGAGGCGTCTCATCTCCCTCCTCTTCTCACCTCTTCTCCTTCACCGCATGCATTGCTATTGACTGCAGTTTTGCTCTGTATGCAGCATCATTATACCATCACCCTTAGGGATGAGGGTATATATCATTTGATACGAAAAAAAAGTGTAACGCATTAAAGGAGACGATTTAGACCTCAAGTATCATAAGACCAAATTCGTTTCTGGACTTTTTTAAGACGATTGAGCTATGTCCGTCTGTCTGGCTGGCGGGATGGCTGGTCAGCAGCATAACTTGAGTAAACCTTAACGAATCGGTATGAAAATTTACCACAATTAATATTTTTCAAATCGAACTTACTTGTAAATGGGCAAAATAGTCCTACACCTTCTGGTACCTCCCATACAAAATTACCCTTTTTTTGGATAATTTATATTTCTTTAATAACTTCCAAACGGACCATCGTAGGATAGTTGAATTTGGTCAGTTTATTTATCTGGCAATAGTAGACAAACCCTAAGAAAACCGAAACCTTTGTCATACCCCTTCTGGTACCTCCCATACAAATGACCTAATTGGCCCTTATAGTTTTACATACATATCTTTTTTCTAAGTAAACTAAATTCACTTAAATTTTGCGTATGATGTTCGCTTATGAAAATGGGTCTCAGGAATCACTATGGACTATATCGGTTCACGCCTTGTGGTACCTACCATACAAAATGACCTATTTTTGGAAAATTAATATTTCTCCCATAACTCCCAAACGGACTCTTGGGGGGTAATGGAAATTGGTCAATTAATTAATATTGTTATAGGAGGCAAAACCCCAGAAAACCTATTTATTTGACACACCCCTTCTGGTACCTCCCATACAAATTACCGAATTCACCCCCATAGTCTTGCAAACATATATTTTTTGTAAGCACACTGAATGTGGGAGCTCCCGCATGGTAGTCGCGTGTTCTAACTACTATGCCACGGCCGGTCCCAAAAACATATTCCCTTTCTATTTTAGCATTAAAATCTCCCAGAACATATTGTCATGAGCAGGGCAGCGGTCATACATTTCCTACAGGCGCTCATACATATTTATAATGAAAGTTTAAAGTTAGAAGTTCTTTTATCTAATAAATTCCAAACATTTTTTAGGTTGATTCGTTTTTAAATTAAAATGGTAAGTAAAAACGGGTTTGAGGATTCAATCTAAGGATAAATTAAAATTTTTCGAATTTTATTTCGAGTTTTGTTAAAATAATTTTCCTAAAGCTTTTTCAATAATTTGAATGTCTTTCCTTAATTTTCTTTTGTCTAAATAACCTTCTATTGGACTATAAACATAAGCTAGTAAAAAAGATACATAAAATCATTTTGCACCAACAAATATTACAACTCATCATTGAAGATATTAGGGTCAAGTACAATTTGAAATTCAAGCAACTACAGAAACTGACAGCAACCACCGGCTAGGCAAGCAAACGTTCAATACCAACGAATATGTTATATCTAATGGAAATCTAAAGATATATAACTGATGATAAAAGAACATCAATGGCAACACAAATACTTGAATACATCCGAATGTAACAAATTTGTTAATTCAGGCGGCGCAGAAGCCACAAATTCAGTTGCTGACTGAACTCACTGCAACCCAACAAGTGGCAATAACATACGACAAGAAAAAAAAATGGCAGCAGCAACAGTCAGATTTAGCCACCAGTATGGCAGCGACATTAACCAAGAGCAAGACCAAGTCCAAGTGCATGCTAAAAATAACAGCAAGACGGCCACAAACAAATTAACCATAGCTTGTATAACATCGTCAATAAAACGAAATATCAACACAGATACTTGTGCATTGAGCACGATACCAACCTACAACATGTACCATATGAGCTAGTAATAGTTAAAGGTGTCTGTGTGTATGTAAGTGGTTGCATGGGTCTCGTAACTAACTTGTCTTTTTGAATTTGTAGGTGAATCAAACCATGAATGTGTAGTTCAAGAAACAACCAAATAAAATGACTAAAACTGCATGAGATACTGCAATTATAGATAAACCTCACAGAGTGTACAATTTAATATTTAAAAGGTAATTACGGAGTATAAATATAAGGCTTACACCAAATACTCACAGAAAAGTCTGAATGGCTTTAAATTTGACAAGTGTGGGAAATATGTGACTCATCCATATATTCAAGACGGATAAGTTCATCCGGTAATATGTTTTTATTTGAGCAAATAACTAAATTCTTCTTTGAAAATGCAAATGCGTTACAAGGTAATCCATACTAGTACCTCAACAGCCCTTCGCATTCTAGACATAACCAAAAAATCTCACATTTTCCCACAACATCTGAGTTTTAATGTTAAAACTTAACTCACAATAATATGGTGTCAGACACATTGCACTCTTTATAAACAACTTGTAACGCAGCGTAAATAATAATTCGTTCGTTGTTATTGTACATTTTTGATTTAATTCAACAAAAAAAAAACTTAATATTAAAGTTTATGCGTAACGAATTCGCATGCACCTCATCCATGGAGGGTCACCTGCAAAACGAATTGTTGTGAATAAAGTAACCTTATAATGATCTTGTACTATGATCAATGCTACAAAGCATAATAATATCTTGATTTTGGTCACTTGAACAACCGCAAAATAATAAAACAAAAGACATCTAAAATTCAAACACTACTCAAAAACAAAACAACTATCGAGAGGGTTTCGTTCGTTGTGTTTTTTTTTTGTCAATAGCCTAGTTTTATGCTGTTTGAATTTTACACACACAAAAAAGTTTCCATTGCCGCCACTTTGAATACGAGTATCTGTTGCATGGGTACTAGCTGAACACCATCCAAAATCTAGTGTTAACTCTCCAAGTGTTGGATCATAGGCGTCATCAGCAAGCAACCAACAACACTTGCAGTGTTATGAGTCGTTAAGAAGAAAATGGAAATGCGCTTGAACGAATGTGTGTTACTGGATCTTATTGAGCCAAGCATGCACCATGTGGTTTCGATTTCAATGCCTTTTCCTATGTGCCCCATCCATCTATTCAATGTTGCCGGTATTAAGGTAGCAACAAACATTGCAATTGCCTACATTTCAATTGGTCTGTCTGTCGGTGTTTCTGGTGCTGCAACATTTGCTTTTGGCCACGTTTTTGACGCCTTTAGTTGTCTTTGTTTTCAATTCATGGGTAATTTCTAATTGTTTAACTGCTGATCATGATTTTGCTTTGCGGAATAGGATGTTGTTTTTTATTCATACTAAGTAGAACGAATATGAAGTTAACAGCTAATGTTGAGATAATAAAATTAATAGATATTCATATTAATATGCTGTTTGAGCAAAATTTGTTAAACACAACTATAAAATAATCCGTTATTACGAAAATTTAACACCGATATTATAATTCAATAATATCATCGGGAGTGTGATGCAAGGTAAAGCTTCTGATCAGTTTTACACGGCAAACCCAGAGTGATCCTTGCCAATTGCACTTCAAGTCTACTCACAGAGCTCCGTATTCGTAGTACTACTGCGGACGGAGTACCTTCACGTGGTGACGCCTGGAAGCGTGACTTTGACACCCGTCAGAGCACGACCCTGGTGAGCGGTACCCTTGTCAGCGTCTGACCCATAATGGGCGGCTGTAATAAAATCCTGGCAGGAGGAGAAAACTGCGACGTGGTGCGCTGGGCTTGCAACCCGCCGCCGACGTTTGAACTATTGCAATGAAAAGAAGTAAGAAAAGGATAAAATAGACCCCCCATAATTTTGACGACTACCGCAAACGAATTAAGGACCATGATTTAAGGATATGCATCTGGAATGTTAGAACACTGTATGGAGCAGGTGCCTCCATCCAACTGACGAAAGTCCTCGAAGAATACAAGGCTGACATAACCGCTTTACAGGAAATCCGGTGGACGGGACACGGGTGCTTGCGCATGAAGACGTGCGACATCTACTTTAGTGGCCATGCGTACAAGCACGAGTTTGGATGTGGACTTGTGTTTGGCAAGAGACTGCGACACCTAGTCTCAAGGTTCAACCCGGTGTTTGAACATATAGCCACCATAAGAGTCAAAACAAAGTTTTTCCACATAACACTTATATGTGCTCATGGTCCGACAGAAGAGAAAAGCGATGAGGACAAAGACGAGTTCTACGAGAACCTAGAAAATGTATATGACCGTAGCCCGAGCCATGACATTAAAATTGTACTAGGCGATTTTAATGCTAAAATAGGCAGGGAAACCGCATTTGAGCCTACCATCGGAAAATTCAGTCTGCACACCGAAACGTCGAACAATGGCATCAGACTGATTGATTTATCTGCGGCGTGAAATATGGTAGTTAGCAGCACTAGATTTGACCATAAAAATATTCATAAGGCAACATGGTTATCTCCAGATCAATTGACGAGGAATCAGACAGATCATGTGGTAGTCGATGAAAGGCACGCATCGAGTGTTCTGGACGTACGAGTGATAAGGGGTGCTAACATAGACTCCGATCACTTCCTACCGCAGTTAAGGTACGCACAAGGCTAAGTATGGCGAAAAACGTACGTAACCAGGCACAACGAAAGCTGGACGTCGGTAAACTGCGGACCACAGAGGTAGCGGGCGCCTACTCCAACCAGCTAACTCAACTGCTGCGGAATGCTCCAACCCCTGATTATACAACCTCGCAGTGGCAAAATATAGCCGACTCCTTAGAACGGGCTGCGAGATGCGTACTTGGTTACTAAAAGCCGTCTCAAGAAGATGCCTGGTACGATGATGAATGTCGCAATGCCACGAGAGAGACCGTTGCTGCATACAGGGCGAAACTGCAGCCAATGGCAACGCGAGCTGTTCGTGAACGGCACAGGGAGAAGAGGCGAGAGGCAACTCGTCTTTTCAGACGGAAAAAGAAGGAGCTGAAGAAGAGGCAGGATGAGTGCACAGAGTTGCTCCGAAGTAGAGGGGAAGCCCGAAAATTCTACAAGAGAGTTTAGGCGAGAATGCGTGGAACAGGTTTGCCCTGCTGCAAGGACAGCGATGGTCAGCTAGTGACGGACCCGGATAACGTTTTGAGGATATGGAGAGATCATTTTAAAAATTTATTGGATGCGGATACCACTCCAGAAGACCCCGCTCCAATCCATGACGATGGTGTTTATTGTCCGCCTCCGAGCCAGAGCGAGATACGTGTGGCAATCTCCTGCCTTAAAACAACAAAGCTGCTGGAGCCGATGGTCTCCCTGCTGAATTGTTTAAGGCTGGCGGGGAGGAGCTGATTAGGAGCATGCATCAGAGGAGAGCATGCCCGGGGATAGGAGTCTCAGTCTGTTATGTCCCATATACAAGAAAGGAGATCGTAGTGAATGTAAGAACTACCTTGGAATAAGCCTATTACCAATTGCGAACAAGGTCCTTTCAAGCATAATGTGTTAACGTCTAAAGCCAATTGTAGAAAAACTAATTGGACCATATCAGTGCGGCTTTAGACCTGGCAAATCTACGACGGATCAAATATTTACCTTACGACAAATCCTGGAAAAAAACCCATGAAAAGCAGATCGACACCTACCACCTCTTTGTCGACCACAAAGCTGCCTTCGACTATCCGGTAAGGAATAGGTTTTATGAGGCCATGTATGAGTTTGATATTCCTGCAAAGCTGATGCGACTTTGCAAATGTACCTTAGACAACACCAAATCCTCGGTTAAGATTGGTAGAGATCAGTCTGAACCATTCAACACGGATAGAGGTCTCAGGCAGGGCGATAGCCTATCCTGTACACTATTTAATATAGTTATGAAGAAGGTGATGAGAAAGGCTGGTGTCAACATGTCTGGCACCATTTTCCACAAGAGCCATATGCCACTAGCCTATGCCGATGACATAGACATCATTGGCTGAAATCTGCGGGGTGTTACTGCAGCTCTCTTCTCATTTCCTCGGTCAACGAGGACAAAACAAAAATAATGATTTCGACGAACAAAGAGCCCTCTCGATGGGGACGCACCGTGAACGTTGACAATTATTGTTTTGAGGTAGTCGATGAGTTAACCTTCCTCGGATCTTCCGTCAACAAGAAAAATGATGTCAGCCAAGAAATGAAACGGAGAATAGTGCTAGCCAATAGATGTTTCTACGGACTTCGGCACTTAAGTAACACCACCTTATCTTGGAATACTATGAAACAGCTATACCAGGTGTTTTTTTTACACTGTAACCTATTTCACTGTAAGACAAATTTAAACTTTTGACCTCACTCCTGATCAAACTGACCAGATTCTGAATATATAGTTCAAAAAAATATATACGTACCTCCTAGTTTTTCTTGATCAGCTTATTTAAGTTTTTTACGAGCAATTCAATTTTTGGAGCGAAGCTCCCATACAAGTTCTCGCAAGTGAATTCTTAATGTTCGCAGAAATCTGCGAGTTGTTAATAGATTTTGATGAATTTTTTGTTAATGGCCAGGACTAGGTTCTGACGAAGCCCAAATTTTAAATTTGTCACAAACTTATTTTGTCAACAGATTTTTATGAACTTTTTTTTAATATTTTTCAAATTACCAGGAGCGGGTTCTGACGTAACTTGAATATAAAATTTGACAAAAATTAAAATTGTCAAAATTGTTAAAAAAATAAAATTTAAAAAAAAAATTGTGACAAAATTTTAAATTTTGCTTCTTCAGTAACCGCCTCTGGCCATTTGAAAACCACAAAAAAAAAATCATCAAAATCCGTTAACAACTCGCAGAATTCTTCGAACATTAAGAATTCACTTTCGAGTACTTGTATGGGAGCTTCGCTCCAAAAATTGAATTGCGCGTAAAAAACTTAAATGAGCTGATCTATAAAAACTGGGAGATACGTTTATATTTTTTTGAGCTATATTTTCAGAATCTGGCCAGTTTGATCATGGGTGAAAAATCGTGTCGTACAGTGTTTTACAGCTTTACTACATTTCTGGACTTCTCTGGTCTTACGGCCGATAGTCCTTGGCTTCACAGACGAGTAAATAATAAAACTATAAGGTATGGGATAGCTTATTGCGTTGTTGTGAATTAACACACTTTCTATTTTTAGATTCTCAACTAACGGCACTAACTTGTTTATCGATACTATTCTGCGAAGATGCTGTCGACAACATCGGGTGCCGGCAATGAAAGAAAAATGTAGACCACTAGAGCCAGGCATCTCCCGCATGGTAGTCGCGTGTTCTTATCATCATGCCACGAGCTGTCCCAAATAATGGTATATAAGTAATTATACCCTCGCCCTACAGGTAGGAGGATATATATCACTTGATACGACCCAAAAGTGTTAGACATTGAAGGAGTCACTTTAGACCCTAGGTTTCTTTAAACCAAATTCGATTCATGACTGTTTAAGTCGTTTGATCCATTTCTGTACGTCTGTCTGAAACTGAAACTTTTCCTAAAACTTCTTACGGGATTGCATATGATATACATGGTCACGCCCTTTCTGGTACTCGAGTAATAATATCAATAAACCCAATAGGCGACCATGCCTAAATTCTTTATTTAGTTAAAAGTTTTCGAGAAAAAACTGGAAGTCTAGCCATGCTCCTTATGCTCCTCCCATAATCAATCACAATCACTTATTATTGAAAAATTAATATTTCTCTCATAACTTCCGGACGTACAACTGTATGATATTTGAATTTGGTCAGATGCATTATCTTGTAAAAGAAGACAAACCCTTCTGTAGGTATACAAAAATTAAGTCAAATGTTGCACAAGGTAAAAGGTTACTGAACGCCTACTTACGAATAAACATTGAACACATTGAGCAACCCCAATGTAAAGCCAATTTCCCTAAATTTTATATTCTCCAATAACACAGTGATACAAATGTTAAGGAAAAAAATATACAGGGGTTCTCATATAGCAATTCTGTAAGGCTGGAGTCCATAGAGTATATTGATACATATAGTTTTTCTGGGTCACTTCGTTAAGTAATATTTTTATAGCAAATTAATTCAGTCTCTCATGAAAAAAATTGTTAGCTGAATACAATAAAGAGAAAAAAATTCATATTTCAATATTTTGGCACGCCTGTTGTTTAGTGGAGCCGGACTTATAAATGATCCACTAAGAACTAGATTGCATAGCGAAAAAGCAGCGAAGCTTCTTTTTGTTAAATACAACTTGGTTCTACTAAACTTTGAATACTGAATACGTCAAAGTTTTCGAAAGTAAATAAAATTATTGTTTAGTTACCTTAAAGTCTGAATTTCTGAGGATTATATATATTTTTGTTTTACTTTGAAATAAATATTTTATGTTTAATTACTTAACTGGAATACATATTTTTATTTAAAAAGGCAGACAGTAGGAATGCAACTAAATTATTCGTTTACGCAAACCATTTATTGGCATTCGCTAAACAATTTTGGAATATTCACTTTCGCATTCGCAAAAACTAAAAGTAAGTATTCGCATTCGCTTTCGCTAAAAAAAATATTCCAATATTCGCATTCGCGTTCGCATTCGGTAAAGCATATTTGTTACATCCCTAGTATTTATCAGTCAGTTTTCCCGGCGGAATTTTGTGTGCAGTAAATAAAATCAAAAAATATTTTTTTTGTAATTGGCAAAAACTCATCAAGTTTTTTTTTTATTGATTGTATGAAAGATACAAAATGTTTCTAATTTTCTTGATCTCGCTAACCGTAATGCAAGCATTCATTTCAGACGCTTAGATTTGTTGTCATTGATATTTTGCCGCTGTATTCAGCCTTCTATCTTTAGTTGAGTGTTTACTAGCATTTTGTGTCTAAGATCAAAATTTTAGTTTTGTGAGTTATTTTGTCGTTCTTGCTGTTGCTGTTTATGATATTCGATGTGACCTCGAACTTTATATTCGATTGCTTTGGTAATGGGAGCATATCAAATTGAATTGTAGTTGTTTTAGTTGAATGTAGTCAAAATTCTTTTGGTTTATTAAATTTAATATATTTTGTTATATTTCTTTAAATTTTATCAGAAGTTGTAAGTGCATAGGAATTATAAAGATATGCATATAATAATTTATATACAACATCGATTTTGCTTAAGTAAGACGAAGGTAGACATTTCATTGTAACTGTTGTACGTACAGCAATCGTTTGAAAAATTCCAAAAATCAATAAAACAGAATACAATTCGTCCATCCAAAATAAAAAAAATGCTAATAGTGAACTCAATTGTGGCATATGTAATACTTGACTTTATTTATATTATTCACTTCATAGTGCTTTTGCTATATATAACAGTGTATCATATATAACATTTAACGCAAGTGTATTTTTTTTAACAACTGAAATTCATACAACTTTATAAGATCTTTTAATCAAATAACAATACGGTATATGTATTAGAAAAACATTTTTAGCTGTAATGTAATGCATATTGATTAATATGCACAAATTGTTACAAATACCGTATAAATAAGAATATAATTGTTGATTTCCGCATTTGGTTACACAGTCACTGACACAAACTAATTGTCTTTGTATTAAGCTGAAAAAAAAACTACGATATTGAAAAGGCTATACCTCGTAAAACTGAGAATGAGTAATTACTTAAAACGCATTCAAAATGAAATTTAAGTGAGTAATGCCAAAAATGGTGATAATAATGAAATTTTGCTTCGATTAGTAAAGAAAGCTAATGATTTCGGCACAGCGGGTTTATGATGTTGATGCTAAATCTTGATCCGTTTGAATGTTATACAATTGCGAAAGGGGGTCGACGGTGATATGAAACCAGTAAGAAAGTTTTAGTCGGGCAACCCGACTTACATATACCATCACCCTCAGTGCAACAAAAAATTTTCTATTATACTTATATTATTACTCGATTTCTAAAGTGGGCGGAGTGGTACATTTGTATGGGAGGTACCAGAAGGGGCGTGTCTATACTTCCAGATTATTCCTACAAAACTTTATCATGTTATACCTTTATTAAATACAGAATTTGGGCACGATGGCGTTGTGTGTATTGACATTATTACTCCATCTCTAAAGTAGGCGAAGTGGTACATTTGTATGGGAGGTACCAGAAGGGGCGTGTCTAAACTTCCAGATTTCTTCTCTAAAACTTTTTTCTGCTTGAATTTACTAAATACAGAATTTAGGCACGATCGCGTTAGGTCTATTAATAATATTAATCGATTACTAGGCGGCACCAGATGGGTATGGGAGGTACCAGATGTGGCGTGGTAGACTTCCAATTTTTTTTCTCAAAAACTTTATCTTGTTAAAGCTTTAATAAATAAATAATTTGAGTGTTCTCACGTTGAATTTATTGATATTATAACTCCATATCTATAGTGAGCGGAAAGGTACATTTGTATGGGAGGTACCAAAAATGGGCATGGCTAGACTTCCAATTTTTTTCCAAAACTATATCCCGTTATATCTTTACTAAATACAGAATTTGGGCACCATCGCGATAGTTAGATTAATAATATTAATCGATTTCTAAAGTGGGCGATACCAGATGGGTATGGGAGGTACTAGATGGGGCGTGGCTAGACTTCCAATTTTTTTTCTCAAAAACTTTATCCTGTTAAAGCTTTAATAAATAAAGAATGTGAGTGTTCTCACGTTGAATTTATTGATATTATAACTCCATATCTATAGTGATCGGAAAGGTACATTTGTATGGAAGGTACCAAAAAGGGGCATGGCTAGACTTCCAATTTTTTTCCAAAACTATATCCTGTTATATCTTTACTAAATACAGAATTTGGGCACCATCGCGATAGTTAGATTAATAATATTACTCGATTTCTAAAGTGAGGTACCAGATGAGGCGTGGCTATACTTCCAATTTTTTTCTCAAAAACTTTATCCTGTTAAAGCATTTCTAAATAAAGAATTTGGGTACTATCACGTGGGATTTATTGATATTATTACTCCATCTCTAATGTAGACGAAGTGGTACATTTGTATGGGAGGTACCAGAAGGGGCGTGGCTAGACTTCCCATTTTTTCCAAAACTTTATCCTGTTATAGCTTTACTAAATACAGAATTTGGGTATGATATCGTTGAGTGTATTGATATTATTACTCGATTTCTAAAGTGGGCGGAATGATCATGCAGCTGACATAGGTTCGCGGCGCGCTCTGTCACCGCCATCTACAGGTGGCCTCCTCGATGATATCGACAGCAACTTCTGAGATGTCTAGTCAATCGGCATTTGTGTGTGTCTTACAAAAACTGACGTTCGGAAACTTTATGAAAATTTTGGTCTCTTTGTGTCAGTCTTAAACTAAATTAGTGTTGAGTCACTTAATTGCGAGAAGCTCTTTCATCGGTCTTTTAATTTATGCAAAGTCAAAATAAGTAAGTACGGCATATACATTTTTTTGTTTTCCTGAAATTTTTGCCATAGATTAAATAATCAGATTATTTTAATTATACAGTAATTATTGAAATTTGTTTTGAATTTGTGATATGTATTCCCCTGAGTTTCTACACATATGACTTAATGGAAACTTTAAAATTTTCAATATTATTTGGTGATATGAAAACTCCTCTTTTTTTTAAATATTTTTCATTACTATCAGAAAATAAATTAAACTTAAAATCTTATTAAACATTTACGTGCTTCCTTTAACAGGCCCGTCCCCACCTAAATTC
The DNA here is from genome assembly GCA_964034835.1 of Muscina levida. Classification (NCBI taxonomy): domain Eukaryota; kingdom Metazoa; phylum Arthropoda; class Insecta; order Diptera; family Muscidae; genus Muscina; species Muscina levida. The sequence continues at coordinate 126,265,688 of OZ035880.1, read as the reverse complement.
AAGATGCATTAAAGCAACACAGCCAACGAGATCGAAGTCGTTGATGTTGGTTGCAGCAGTAGCTGCAACAGAAGACAGCTAACATCAAATCACCGTCCATCATAATCAATGTCAGTAACGAAGGACCAGCTGGTTGCATGACCACAAAAATTTTCTAACGAAATTTCTGTCTAAACTTGAGAGCGCACACATACACACATAGGCATACTGGCTAGATCTTTGTAGTTACATGATACACGAACACGCCCTCCCAATGGGTTATGCTCACCAACAAACATCTTAGGAGTTTACAAGAAAACACCTTGAGGCTGTTACAGTAGCAACATATGGCGGCGGCGGCGGCGGCAAGTTTCAAGGTGCCTCGCTCACTTATCATGCGCTGTTGCTCTTCATAGAACAAAAACAACAACAACAACAACAAAATGCATTCATTATCTGTCTGTCCGAACAACTATGAAAGAACAGATTCTTTGGTGGTACAAAAAAAGTGGTCGAACAGCTTCCAGTTTTCATCAATGCCTGTCGTCACGTGGAACCAACCTACTACAGCGACTTAGTCTTTGTTTTTTTTTTTATAAATCGGACGTATTCGCCATTTCGAAATGAAACAATTTTGCTGGCGTGCTATGACAATGGTGGCGGTTGGTGGTTGGCGTCATTGAAGATGCTTCTGGGGCGATGTTGTTGTGTAGCTGATGATGTTGATGCAACTAGAAGATAATGTTGACCACCAAACTTAATTTTTGTTGTAACATGTGCAAAGTACTATGTATTAAAATCTTTCCAATTTCGCAGTGTTTACAAGCAGGAAGGCGTAATGGAAAGTCTAAGATCTTTGACGGTGTTTATCTGCCCAAAATTGCAAAAAAAAAGGGAACACTAGAAACTTAAAAATGTTTCCAACTCAGCCTTCATTGGACATATTTTGGTCTTAAGTCTTGTTCGTACTACTATAATAGCTATCTTTATTAACATCTAAGCAATCGGTTTCTATTCTGTCCTCGCTATCTCGTGTGTTGTTGCCTTTTCCGTTGATTTTTGTTTCTTATAGTATGAGGTGACCATGTTGACTTACTTAAAGTTAATTTTCTTTTACACCCCATGAATGAGGTATGGGATAGCTTTTCGCGTTGTTGTAATTAATCCGCTTTCTATTTTTAGATTCACAACTAACGGCACCTACTTGTTTAACGACGCATGCGAAAGTAGCTGTTTTTCTAGACATGCCAATAAACTCGACATTTGATATTGCGAAGTTGCTGTCAATAACATCGAGGGGCCGGCAATGAAAGAAAAATGTAGATGACTGGAGCCGAGAATCGAACACGGGATCTCCCGCATGGTAGTCGCGTATTCTAACCACTGTCCAGTACAGAAAATTTCCGACAGATGAACTGACTTAGACATAACCTTGCCCAAATCCCTTAGACGGTTTTTGATAAACGTTCTGCAAAGGGCAAGTTTAAATTTTGATATATGTTTATGAACCCGACTCAGCAAAAAGTAACTTGGGTCCACTCCCCAAAATGTACCTAGGCTTGTTTTATGATGAATCTCTAAAAATTTCGTGCCTAGGATAAGGAACCAGTGAGCTGGTCCGTTTTAAAAAATGGTCTTTTTTGAGTTTGATATTTGTCTAAAGAATATATACCGCATTAGAGCCTACCATCGAAAAATTCAGTCTCTACATCAAAACGTCAAACAATGTCATCAGACTAATTGATTTCTCTGTGGCGAGAAATATGATAGTTAGCAGCACCAGATTTGACCATAAAACTATTCATAAGGCAATATGTTATCTCCAAATCAATTGATGGGGAATCAGATAGATCATGTGGTAATTGATGGGAGGCACGCATCAAGTGTTCTGCACGTACGAATGATCAGGGGAGAAAACATTGACTCCGAACACTACCTTACCGCAGTTAAGGTACCGACAAGGCTAAGCATGGCGACAAACGTATGTAACTAGGAACAACGAATGCTGGACATCGGTAAACTGCGGACCACAGAGGTAGGTAACATAACTCAACTGCTATGGAAAGCTCCAACGCCTGATAATATTACCTCGCAGTGGCAATATATAACCGACTTTATAGAACGGACTGCTAGAATCGCACTTGGGTACTCAAAGCCGCCTCAAGAAGATGCCTGGTACGATGATGAATTTCGCAATGCCACGAAAGAGACGGATGCTGCATACAGGGGTAAACTGCAGACAATGAGAATGCGAGCCGTTCGTGAACGACACAGTGAGAAGAGACGAGAGGCAACTCAGCTTTTTAGACGGAAAAAGAAGGAGCTGCAGAAATGATAGGATGAGTGCACGGACAAGGACAGCTATTGCCAGCTAGTGACGAACCCGGATAACGTTCTGAGGATATGGAAAGATATTTTCAGAAATTAACTGGATACGAACACCACTCCAGAATACCCCGCTCCAATCCATGACGATAGTAATAACTGTTCACCTCCGAGCCAGAGCGAGATACGTGTGGCAATATCCCGCCTTAAAAACAACAAAGGGCCTGGAGTCGATGGTCTCCCTGCTGAATTGTTTAAGGCAGGCGGGAAGGAGCTGATTAGGAGCATGCATCAGCTCATCGAGAACAGCTGACTAGAGGAGACCATGCCCGGGGATTGGAGTCTCCGTCTGTTATGTCCCATATAGAAGGAATGGAGATCGTAGTGAATGTAAGAACTACGGTGGAATAATTACCTATTAACAATTGCGTACAAGGTCCTTTCGAGCATATTGTGTGAACGTCTAAAACCAATTGTAGAAAAAAATTTTCACCTTACGACAAATCCTGGAAAAAAAAACTCATGAAAAGCAGATCGACACCTACCACCTCTTTGCCGGCTACAAAGCTGCCTTCGACTCTCCTTCCGATAAGGATTAGGCTATATGAGGCCATGTCTGAGTTTGGTATTCTTGGAAAGCTGATTCGACTTTGCAGATGTAACTTAGAAAACACTAAATCCTCGGATTAGAGTAGTAAGGATCACTCTGAACCGTTCAAAAAAGGTCTCAGAGAGGGTGGTAGCTTGTCCTGTACACTATTTAATATAGTTATGGAGAAGGTGATGAGAAAGGCTGGTGTCAACATGTCTGGCACCATATTCCACAAGAGCCACATGCCACTAGGATATACCGATGATATAGACATCTTAGCCCGAAATCTGTGGGATGTTACTGCAGTTTTATCGTCGCTTAAAAAGGAGTCAGCAAAAATGTATTTAGCGGTCAACGAGGACAAAACAAAAATAACGATTTCAACGAACAAAGAGTCCTTTCGATGGGACATCGTCAACGTTAAAATGTATTGTTTTGAGGTAGTATTTGAGTTTACCTACTTTGGATCTTCGAATTTATATATATTTATGAAAGTTCCAGATACATCATATGTGAAATCAGAGCTGTAAACTCAAGTACAAGAAATCATTACCTACCATGTTCGAAAGTAATTAAAAGTTAACTACAATTCTAATTACATGAGGAATTGGAATTGAAACTAAAAGTCTCAACTACACAGGTAATTGTACTTGAAAGTAATGATTCCTAATTACTTTTCAATTAGCTCAATTACTTTTTAATTACAAGGAATTGAAAGAAATTGACGGAATTGGGAGGAATTGGAAGGAATTAAGAGGAATTGCTGCAATTTGGAAACTGAACAGAACGTTCATATTCACATTTCTTACATCAATGAAACAATTCATGCGTCACACTGCTATCAGCTGTCATCAAATAACATGTGAAGTGTATGTAAACATAGCAGTGTGACGTCACAAAGAGAAAAGGAGAGTGGGAGCAATATATTTTAACATAACGGGCCTTTCCAAATTGCAGCAATTCCTCTTAATTCCTTCCAATTCCGTCAATTCCTTTCAATTCCTTGTAATTAAAAAGTAATTGAGCTAATTGAAAAGTAATTAGGAATCATTACTTTCAAGTACAATTACCTGTGTAGTTGAGACTTTTAGTTTCAATTCCAATTCCTCATGTAATTAGAATTGTAGTTAACTTTCAATTCCTTTTTAGATGTACTTGTATTTGTAATTGAGCAGTAATGAGTACAAATTGTAATGATTAGTTTACAGCTCTGTGTGAAATACACTTTCTCCAAAGAGACGTGCTACTTTAAACGGTTTTATTTAGATGCTATGTTTTCACCTACAATACCAATTACCGTAAAACCCCAGTGTTATCGAATCTTAGTTTAATAATGCTATGGTAATATGTTACATAACAAACACACACTCTGGTCACTTTAACCTAAAGTTAGTCTTCGAAATGTTACTATAAACCCATCGCAAAAATTTCCAACCAGCGAACGAAGTGAGTGTACCCCCACGTACTTATAAAAGTGTGCCTGTAACAGCACGAGGAGAGGGTGTAACAAATTGCCTATTAGTTTTCCATATCGTTTAGATGGCAAATGTGCTTCGGACTCTATGTACATCGACCATAGATGTTGAATACATATCTGTGTGTACTCATGCATGTATAGTTGACTGAATCTTTGTGTATCTTAATATTGTATTAGTAATTACAACAAATAGCCACCATAGCTACTTGTAATTGTTGTATGTTGATATTGTTGTTATTGTTCTTTAGATGTACGCTACATTTTGCATTTAAGCTGATGTAGAAGTAAACGTGCGATAGTTTTTTTTTTGAATGGTGTGAAGAGTGTAGAGTAGTTTTTTATGCCTGTTAATTAATATTTAGTTTGTATACCCCCAAATTTAAGGATGAGAATTAAGATTGCATTTTTTACATAATTACGAAAAAAAGTGTAATGCATTAAAGGAGGCGTGTGAAACCCCAAGTATCTTAAGAACTAAAGTCCGTCTGTCTGGCCGGCTGGATGGCTGTTGCCAGGATAACTCGAGTAAAACCTAACTGATGCCCACCAGTACATAAATATTCCAAAATTAAGTAATGAGATTGTAAACGGGCGAAATAGCCCCACCTTTGTGGTACCATCTACACAAAATTACCTATTTTTGGATAGTTAAATTTTTTCATAACTTCCAATAAAAAAGCAACTGGAAGATATTTCAATTTGATCGAGTTAAATATCTTGTAATTGTAAGCAAACCTTAAAAACCCCGAATCTTTTGACATCCTCTTCTGATACGTCCCAGTATAAAGGGAATTATTTTAAAAGACCTATCCTAATAGTATAAAATTACAGCCCAGTACTTTATTAAGAAGTGTAATTATTTGTCGGCATTAACTAGCAAAATCACATAACATTCGCTTATATGTATGTACATCTTGGTCCAAGCTTTTTTTTTGCATTAAAAGTTCATTTTGTTGTTATGCATTTATGCTATTGGCATATTTATTGTAAACACCAACAAACGATTTTAATTAAAATATTTATTTGATAAAATCGATTCTTATAGCAAATTGGCGACTTCACATTGATGTATTGGTCTAATCAATGTACTATTTTGTATTCTTATTTTTGTTTAGATTCTATTCGTTTTTCTATTTTACGATTATATTCAGATTTGTTGGAGTGGTTAGTAAAGCTTATTATTAAAAAGGATTCACAATTGTATAAGATTTTAAAAACTAATTAGAATGTATACCTACAGATATGCGACAGGACATAAACGAAAGTGGATTAATAAACAGTGTACAGAAGTGAATAGCAGTGGTAACGCCACACACTATCGAACAAACTGTTATAATATTATAGGTAGTTTAAGTGACTATAGGTTAGTGCAACTGTTAAAATGGGTCATATTTTTATCTGACTACCGGCAAACAAATTGGCCACGTTATTTAAATACTGAAATACCGATGCATTGTGAAAAAAGACCTGCAAATATGTCTTTAAATGCATTTTGTTGACATTCATGTACATCTTCTTTTACCAGGCATATTTGTAGGCCATAATAAGTCCTTCTCTTAGAATAAGTTCCATTGGCATGCACATTTTACTTTTGAAATAAGACCACCAATAAGACCTCTTGCACAGGTTAGAAAATATTCGCTAGACAAACTTACTTAAAACCGGCCTATCAGCAGGCCTTCTGTGTAGCTTATAAAAACTTTCAAAGCCATGCATATAGGGCATGCATGTCTTGATAGCCATTTAACAGAATGCAGAATTGATGGTCCATAGCCGTGCACACTTCACTTCTTCAGCTAGGCCTATTGACAGGTCTTTTAAGGGAAGTTAAGACTGATGCTGATGTTCATGAAAAGCACGTGTTGACTATTCGTTGTACAACAACTATAATATACGATTGACATGTCTAACTATGAGTACCGAGGTTACAGAAAAAATGTAATGCATTATAAGAGACGTGTAAGACCCCAAGAATATTAAGACAAAATTTGTTTCTGGAATTTTTAAGGTGATTGTGTCATTTTCGTTCGGTTGGGCAGGATAATTCGAGTAATCCTGAGCTGATGCTTATACAAATTTACAAGTATTAAAATTTTCAAAATTATGCAATGGAATTGTAATTGGGCATAGCTCCACCCTTTCTGGTAGGTTAGGTTAGGTTGGGTTGAGGACAAGTAATGACACAGCCCAGTACCATGCCATTACAACACTCGGATACCATTATGGTCCATTGTGATTGTCCTGATTTAAAAGGAAGAAATAAAAGGGGAAGAATGTTTTACAATAAAATAATAATAAGTTTAGAAGAATAGTAATAGTGGAAAGAGATAAAGGTGCCAAGATAGTAAGATAATAAGATTATTCCGATGAGTTCTCTCCTTCGACTTCATATATATATACAAGTAGTGAGATTACGTGGAAACACTATGGTCCTCTGCCCATTAGCCAGATCAAGCCATCAGTGAACTTTACCAGATTCTCCATGTTACAAGACGACAGTTCTGTGAGACTATCGAAGAACCATTTTCCGAGGAATTGTTTCCTTCTTCTATGAAGAGTAGGGCAATGGCATAACAAATGCTCAACGGTCTCAATTTCCTCCTCATCGTCGCAAAGCCTAAAGTAATCCTCCTGTGTCGTCTCCCAGTTGGATGTAAATGTTCTGACGTCGCAGTGTCCCGTGATTACTCCAATTAGTTGTCTAACGGACCTCCTATCTAGCTTCAACAGTAATCAGGTTCGTTTTACATCCAGTCTTGTCCAAATATCCCGTGACACCACACAGTCAGTGCGATATTCCTAGGATGTATTTGCCTGCCGTTCTATGTGACGGGTCACAATTCCGTATACGTGACACATTGGTGGTCGCACTGATCCATCCGGTAGGTCGGGTCCCAGTGCTGAACCTTTTCGCGCCAGTTAATCCGCTTCATCGTTTCCTGAAATGTCACTGTGTCCGGGGACCCAGCAGAACCGAACGCTATTTTCCGGCAGTTTCGAGAGCGCCACCCTACATCTATACACTAATCTCGACTTTATAGCCTTCGATGCTAAGGCTTTTAATGCCGCTTGACTGTCTACATAGATTGTGACGATCTCATCTAAATTTTTTTCCAGTATTTGCTCCACAGATTTCGTAATAGCGAAGATCTCCGCCTGGAACACTCTACAGTCGTCATCTAATCGGAAGTGTTGCCTGAAACTGAGATCCTCGCTAAAGACACCCGATCCTGTTCCAATTTCTATTTTTGATCCATCAGTGAAAATGGATAGCCCCCTGAAAGGTAAGGAATCCAATCTTCTCTATCAGGGATCACTATTTCCGGGCATGATGTAAAATCCAACAACGGAACCATATAGTCCTGTCCTTTGTTGAGTCCTACGTTGCATCCATGTCTGCTGAACCATAACAGTATTGATGCGTGACCCGACAGCGTTTGACGCCAAAGGCCTGCTTCTCGTAACCTTATTGCACATTTAGCCGCTACAGAGAGTGCATGGTATCGCAGGTTCTTTAAGTTCAATATCACGTCCAGTGCCGCTTGTGGTGTGCTTCGTCTAGCATATGTTATACACAGTGATGCCATTCGATGTACCCCTTCTGGTATCTCCAATACAAAATTACCAAAATAACCAACCCGAGGACATTTGAATTTAATTAGTTTTATTATTTTGTACTTGAAGACAAACTCTCAGAAAACCGAAACATTTTCCACATCCCTTCTGGTATCTTCCATACAACTGACCGAATTGATCCTCATAGTTTTACATACAAACATATCTTTTGTATGCACACTGAATTCAAAAATATTTTGAATAAGATGTTCGTTTGTAAGAGTGTGACTCAGGAATGACTATATCGGCCGATCACTTCTGGTAGCTCCGGTACAAAACTTTTCATAAATTAAAAAAGTACAATAAAAAAATAAAATAACTAAAGAATTCAAAATTTACCAAAATATAAAATGCTATTTAAATTTACTTTTCATCATGTCAAGCAAAAGAATCTAAAACGTGACAAATTTCCCTATATGATACATACTAACTTCAAATCGATATTAAATTATTATGGCATGTAACTTAAGAGAACGAATGACGCAGAACTTTTTCGTTTTGGGGCTACTTTCACGTGCAGTTCTCAGAATTGAGTCCCAAAATCATGTGTTGTACATAAAATCATGTTCTAACTTCATAACTGTTTTGTAAGCGCACTAAATTTGGTCGACTGACAAATTAAAATCGGAATAAGAAACTCCTCAAAACGTTTAACATATTTCACTTTTAAAATTATGTAGTTGTAGGTTATTATTTTTACTTAGTCAGTACCGTAAAAGACCCATTCAGAACCTTATACAAAGTGACCGTATGTCCTGAGATATAGATTTGAACATATTGATACCTTCCCATAAGAATGCATTAAGCGACACTTTTTTCGAAAATGACTTTTTGATGTGGAACTATACTAGGAGTTAAGCGCCACATTCTGGCCTGGGTTTCGCTGCCCCATCATGGATGCAAAGGAAACTATAGAGAAGATAAAATTGTATCAACCGTCACGTTTTCTCACTGGAATAATATTGCACCCTGAAAATTGAAATTTTATCTGATTAAACTTTTGGTTTTGCAATGATGTCAAGTTTTGTATTGTGAAAATCCCTTTCCAAATATGTTGCTTTCAATAAAATACACAAATAAATAACTAAATGAGACGTTTTTTCGTTTCCTACACATTTTAGAAATGCCGCTTAATACATTCTTATGGGAAGGTATCGATATCAAGTGTTTAATATCCACAAGCAGGTAATAATACTACTCTTTTTCTTCAATGACAGCAACAACAGATATTTATCTATCAGTAGCCGCACGTATAAAAGTATTCCAAGCGCTTCGGACTTTTGCGCTCCTTAGATAGTTCGTCACATCACTTTCACCTTGGCCCATTCCTACTCCGCCCTTCGAGTTTATTGCCGAAGACTTTTCGAGCCGGAGCGTTTTCTTCCATTCGAACAACATGTTCAAGCCAGCGCATTCGGTCTATTTGGACGCGCTTGACTACGTCGATGTCGTTGTACAGCTGATGATTCATTCGACGACGGAACTCGCCGTTAACGAGGGTCCAAATATTGTGCGTAGTATCTGTCTCTCGAAAACTTCCAGAATATATTGATCGGCCTGCGTCATTACCCAGGATTTTGCACTGTAGAGTAAGATAGTCAGGATCAGTGTCTGATAGAGTTGGATCTTCGTTCGTCGGGAGAGGACTTTATCATTAAAACGCTTGCCCAGCGCATAGTATCAGCGGTTTGCGATCAATACTCGTCTCTTGATTTCCAGGCTGACATTATTATTTTTGTTGATGGCGGAGCCTAGGTAGACAATATCACCTACCACTTTAAAGTTATAGATGTCAACGTTTACGCAGCGCCCCAAACGAGTAATATTTTGTTCGTTGAAATAAATAACTTAGTTTTGTCCTCGCTATTCACCAGACCCACTTTTGCCGACTGCTTCTCACTGCTCGAAAAGGCCGCAGTAACATCCCACAGTACTCGGCATATGATATCTATATCATCGGCATACGCGAGAAGCATGTGGCCTTTGTAAAAGATGGTGCCAGTCGTGTTTACTGCTTCCTTCTGCATGATCATCTCCATTATGATATTAAAGAGATTGCAGGACAGACTATCGCCTTGTCTGAAGCCTTGCTTGTTAAAAGGCTCTGTTAGATTTGTGCTTATTTTCACTAAAAACTTCGTGTCAGTCAGTGTCATCCCGCAAAATTGTATCAGCTTCGCGGGGATACCAAACTCAGCCATATCATCTAATAGTTTCTGTCGTATCGGACTGTCGAATGCAGCTTTGTAATTGGTAAGCAGATGGTAAATGTCGATCCGCATTTCTTGGGTCTTCTCCAGGATTTGTCGTAGTGTGAATATCTGGTAGGTTGTGGATCTACCAGGTCTAAAGTCACACTGATAAGGTCTAATCAGGTTCGATAAAATGGACTTTAGTCCTTTACATAACACACTAGACAGGACCTTGTATGCGATGGGTAAAAGGCTGATCCCGCAATAATTGGTACACACACTTAATATAACTCGGTAATTGCAATAACTCGAGAGGTAAACAATTTCAGACATACGGGGAGAGTATTTATCAGTCAGATCACTTGATTGAAATTTCTATACTGGTTTTGTAATAACACTATGTCACAAAATTTCAAAAGTTTCTGTATCCGGGACGTTCACTAATTGATTTTAATTTAAATTTCACGCTGAATTCAAATCTGCTCTCAGATATGTGCAAAGTAGAACAGTTTTTGAGATATCGTCAAATTTCCATTTTTGGTGTTTTGAAAAAAATTAGGTCTCCTAAAATGCTATTATCTCCGGTTTTAGTTCACCGATATTTGTAAACTTGGACAAAAATAAATAATAATAAAATTATTTCTTAAAAGAACCATAGCTGTTTAAATTCCAATCATAAATGACAAAGTGGCAAAAAGGCACTTCTAAGTTAGATTTTTGTAAAAATTAAGATGATTTTTTAAGTTTTCGCTGCCTTTCATTAAGTTTATTTCCATGATTCCGTAAAAAATACTCCGTTTTCAGACAACTACATGATACAATAATGTTTTACATAAATTTTTTGCCCTTGGTCAAAAAATCGGTGAACTACAACCAGAGAAAATGGCATTTTAGTAGACCTACCTGTTTTCAAAACACTAAAAATGAAAATTTCAATACGAGTAGTACTTGCAAAGTCATATATTCTGCCTGGATTATTCTTTGGTTGCGAGCTATTCTCAAACTGTGATTCGTCTAGCAAAAGAAAACTGAATGTTGTATATAATAATACTATTCGATATTTCAACCTGTCTCTCATGTTTCAAATTCGCTATATATATATTTATTTATATTTATATTTATCACTTTCCTTTTACTTATTTTTTTAGTTTAAAACCCTTTTTTGTTATAAAACATTTTTTAACCTTTATAATTCCTGTACTGTAATTATAAGAAATTTTCTTGTTGTACAGGATATTAAATAATAAACAAATACAAATACAAAATACAAAAACCGTTTTACTTTTCACATATCTGAGAGCAGATTTGAATTCAGCATGAAATTGTACATAAGGATCAACTATTTAGAAGCCGGGATCAAAAATTTGTTGCATTGTGTAATTTGTTAACATTTCGGCAAATATATTTTTTATAACGTCCATATATCAGCTTACGTACTATATAAAGGTGAAGGTTTAGAGATTTTCATTATCCTACTGAGTGTCTTGTTTACTGATTGGTAAAAAGTGTCAACCTCTAAATATTTAGTATGTATTTACATTTGTATTCGTTGGTTGCATATGTACTTTCATATCCTTTGTAAGATCCTTTTAACTCATCCTATGATAATCATAAATCACTTGGACAATTTAGGAAAAACTCATAGTCCGATATCAACATTTAGCTATTCACAATGGTGAGATCTGCTTCTTATTTCCAGCCAGGATCTAAAAAGACACAAGATGAAATGTCCAAGGGATATCATGATCTATGGTACAAAGGCACCATCATAAGTGTCGAACTACTATCCACTCCTACAAATACGGACACATACTTTCAATTATACCTAAGTCGTCAAACCACTACACTTTATCGATGTTGTTTTACTTAATTTACACTTAAAATTTGTATAAATCTATCAATAGTTTTCTTTTTTCTTTCAAACGAGCCAATGATAGCCCGCAGTAGTTGCTTGCAAGTCAGTACAACATCGAATAGCTTCCAATAATTGAATATTCACAGCTAATGCAAGAACCTAACTTAGGTCTTCAACTAAAAAAATAAACCTAAACCAGCTACGAATTGTAATTGCGATATTGGCATAACAACTGTTTCAACTCGGTTAACATTACAAATTAGCAAAATGGGTTACGTAAACTAAAAGCTCAAATAAAAAAAAATTGTTTAAAAGCAGCTTTTGTAAATTTTAAGTTTTTCCAAATGATTGTTTGTATAATATAAAACATTTAATATCAATATTTAAACAATTGCTTCTTAAAAAATGCCAATGGAACGAACAACAACACCAACAACATTAACAACAAACTCATATTAACAACTAAAATAATATTAATTGTTACAATTTTGTTGGTAAGACAACATAAAAAATCGACTGAATCGATCGATTGCAAACACACAACAAAAATATATTCAATTGATACGGCAGCAAAAAACAAAAACAAACGAAACTAAACAAAATTAACCAAACACATGCGAATTCTATTTGTTATTCATACGTCGTTTAAATGAAAAATGCATTTTTATTTATTTATTGTTTTTGCAAATTCTCTTACAGAACTAGTTTAAGCTTTTTGTTTTGGTCACTTTATATAAAGCGGGTAGAGACAAAAATATTTTTCAAGTTTTAATTTACATAACATTCATTAGATCGACTACAGTCATGGAAAATGATTCACGTCCAGTTGCATTTTGTAAAGCGTTGCACGATTGGATAAACGTTGATAATTAATTTTTCTAATTAATCCAAATTTGCGTTCACATATATGTAAATTACCCCTACTGCGAAAACAAGTAATTGCGTTGTTTGATCTCAAAAAAATATTTCTGATTAACTTAATTGGTTGAAGCTAATTTTCAATAGTAACACTAAGTATTTATTCTTTGAGACGTATTGTTCTTTGTACGTAAAGATTCCTTCCTGCAAGGCAAGTATGAAAATCTGATACGCAGATTGTATAGGAAATATGGAGACGACTTTTGTACGAATTATTGAGGTATTTCTGATGGCTGGCTGGTAGTTTATATTGAATTTGAAGTAATCCTCTTGAGCGTTAATTATACAATTTACACATTGGTCCTGGATTTATTGTTATTTGGCAGAAAGTAAAAACAAAAACTCTTTATAAAAATATCAGTCAGGAGGACTGACTGATAAATACTCCTACCTAAGATTGGTTTTACTTATGAATACAAAATATTAAAAACAAGCTGACCCGGTAAACGTTGTTTTTCCTCTTAAGCTAAAGCCTTTATATAAGCACCAGGATAGTAGTAAACATTTATTTGAATTTAATCGAAATCAGTGAAGAGCGATCTGATAAGCAATGTTTCTTGACTTGTTTTCCGGTATAAAAACTAACAATAAAAACGGTTTGCCAACACGCGAACAGGCAACGTAGAGCTGACCCTGCGAAAATTAGGGAAATTCGATAGGAATTTGTGGGACATGAACTTCCTCTCCTTCGAATTCTCTGATGATTGTCGGTTTTATTACATTGATCATCAGTTTCTTGACGGACAACTGCGTACCGTTGCAGAATTTCGGATGATTTAGATTCCGCAACATGATTATCACCGATCCCACCTTCAGCTGCAAATTTTGCGCGGAGTTCCTGGCACATCTAGGGAGTTAAAGAATTCTGTCGGATAGTTGGTCGCCTCATTCTAGTCGGTCACGCTGTCAACGGATTTTAATTTGGACGATGTAAACTCGTAAAAATTTGCCGTGAATGTCATCAATTCAGTTGAAACATCAACAGGAATTTGGCCATTACAAAACGCCAGTAGCTGTCTTGAAAATTCAGCAGCCGCTGGGTCGTTTAGCAACGTGGCTCTCATGTTCGTAGTCAATTTCAACTTCATCACATGCCGACGACGATTTCAGGCATCCATTAATTTTATCAGCAGCAGTAGATTTTGGGATGACAAATGAAAATTTCCGGGCAGCAATATCATAGCCCCCCAAATCGTCAACTGCCTCCGAAGCGCCGTTTATGCGCCATTGTGCATTCATCCCAAATTATGGTTTTGAATTTTCGCAACAATTTCGCTGTCAACGAATTCTTGGATATTGTGTACGTTGTCTTGTTAACCACGAGAAGATTCATCGGTAGCTTCAAAGCGGTATGTGCAGTTCGACCGCCTTTCAACCATGAAGCAGCAATACCAGAGCATGCAACAGCTAACACAATTTGCGATCTTGACCGAATGATTGCCAGAATCAAATCGTACACGTTCGTTTGCTCGGCATTCTGCAAATTTGTTCGGACTCTTTCAGTCAGCACATCTCGAACAGAGCCTTGCGCTCGTTGCAATTCGCGATTAAATGCATCGTGCATCGAACGATTTGGCGCTGGTATTCCCAATTTCGACTGTAGATTGCTGCACATGTCTCCGATCAGAAGTTAATTTAAGATCGAAATTCGATGTTGTCGTGCAAACTCTGTGCAAAATATCGTGAGCCATCTCGTCCTTGTATTTGATGATCGCAAACAATGTACGAATTTGAGTCGGTGGAGCAGAAACAGTTGCCTCGGCGAGCGTTGAGTCCCAATGCGTATCGTTTTCGAGCAAATGCAAACGTTGGCATGCTTTTCGAAATGTGGTGACAGATTGAAACGAAAAAAATTAAGACGCTCCGTTTCCGAATTAATGAAACAGAAGTGATGACTGTCTTTAAATTTAGGTGATAGCCATCCTCTCCACGACAGAACATCAATGGGTATTGAAGTGCATCATATGACCGATGAGTCTCGTATATGTACTGCAGTTGTCCACCATCCCGACGCTTGAGAACAATATCGCGTGATTCAACATTCTCCCCAACAATCACCACTGCGACTTCATTTATAGTGGGAGTATTAAATTGTCTTGCATAGCCGTTAGAGTGCATTGTAACCAGTGCGGTTTTCAACAATCGAAATTCTCATTGAGTAGATTTTAAATTTTTCGATCATTTCGCTTTTTATCTTTAAACATAATAAATTTCACTATAAACCGAAATTTCCCAAGCATCATACGAATTTTTCACCTTTACGTCGACTGAAATCATTAAATTAATTTCTTTAGAAATTCCAAATTTGTCAAGTTTTTTCGAAATTTCAGGGTTTTCTAACAAAATTTTAGTCAGTTTGAAATATTATAATTATCCGAAATTTTTCACATTAACATCGTCTAAAATTATCAAATCATACGATAAAATGCAAAATTTCGTCGAAAAAGAAAATAACAATTTTTGGAATTTTGCGTAATATTCAAAAAAAAATTTATTTTTCTATAATAAAGTTCGATGTCTCTCACTTTAATTGCTAAGTCATATATCAACTAGCTTTAATCTTGAGCCCAATCTGTATTGAGTAGATTTGAATAAACATGTAGAAGTTTATGGGCGAATTCGGCGAATCTAAATTGGTACTTTCGGAACCGATAGTAGCACTGGTGTTGGCTTGTCAAAAAATTCGTATTAATATGCGGATTTGGATCAAATGCACACAGTATTATATCTAAGCAACTAAAAAGTCATTGATATATGTATGCGCTGAAGTGGAGATATCTGATATGATATCTGATTTTTTTAATGTAGAATTTACAAGTTACAAGAATCGCTTCTATTTTTATATGCAAACAACCGGAACTACGTCTACTATACAACTGCCAACTGACTCTTATCTCGGTAGTTGCTGCCTAAACCAAAGAAGACGTCGCAATTCGAAAAAAAATATTAAGATGGCAGATCACCCCCAAGACAGCCGTGTGTCGGTACATATTATTTGAAAATATACTTATTTTCAATTTGACTTTTCATTATTGTAATGCCTACATTGCGACCTTTTCATCAGATCTTATTATTGTTATATTTTATGCTACAGTTTTCATCTCTTATACAAAGAACTTTTGTGTTATGCTTGGCTTGCCATTGATCATGACCCAGTTGCACACAGAACCTCAAATCAAAATTCAAAGTTGAAAAACACTTCAAAACGAAAACAAGCAATCAAATTGGAAAACAAACTCTGCATGTGAAACACCGTCGAGTACATCGACAAATCAACAGGAAAGCTGCTATTAATACTACATTTTAGCATCGAACAAAGCGTTAAGGCCTTAAATGTATTTCGAACGTAAAAACTGCATAAATTTCTCAGTGTTTATGTTTATAGATAAAACAGCAAATGAAACGAGCGAGACTGAGCGGAAAATGTACGGCGTAGTCACCGTAGTAGCTGACGTAAACATACGGAGAGAGAAACGACGAGTCATGATCCGTTTAGTCAAAATGAACCATTTTGACATTTTAGCCATTCAGATTTCTGTTTTGTCTTGTGGTAGACAATAAAAGACAACAGCAACAGCAATTTTTTTGAGCAACAATATTAACGAATTTGGCTAAAACCACTTTTGTAGTTAATGTTAGTGGCCAACAACAACCAACACCGTTGTCGCTGCATCGGGTCTGTTGTGAGTGTCTGTGCCGATGTGGTTCTTGTTGTTGTTGTTGTTGCAGTTCCAGTTGATGCTATTTATGGCCGTTGGACTATTGTAGCACTCGTTCACTTTAGACGTCAAGATCAAGTGCGAAGACTGTTATTTCTTTGTAAATTTATAGTAAAGTAAGCCATTTAATGTGACAAATCAGCCGATTTGGCATTTGCTAAATAGCACATCGAAATGTCCAAAACATGTATCATGACGGAATTTTAAGTATTACTCAATAGACACTGATAATAGAGTTAACGACATTGGATAAAAGGAAACAGAACTGATGGAAGGATAAGATTAAAAATGACATGGACACAAGTGTTTTCAATAATGTTGGCAGATTAAACGAGTTGCGTCAACTATCAAAAGGATTCGAATGATGTAAAAAAATTTTTTTACTATGGTCGGAGTTAATTCTACAAAATATATTGAAGATGTAAACAAGAGCGATCTGACGGACGACAATGGCATGATCGTTAGAACTTCCGACAGTCATGCGTGTGAACTGTTACAGCCAAATATATTTATTTGGTCGGCAGCAAAAAATTTGCTTTAATTCAATGTTTCACGATTTTAAAGTGGGCCAATGTTTTATATGTTTTCTTCAAAGATGTACCCGACAATATCAGTGCCGATATTTTCTGTGTGAACATAACGAGTCTATAGGGTACATGACACTGATCTAAATCGTAAAAACTCATGCTTTGCACCTGCTCACATGTCTTTTGACTCATTGTATGTTTCACCTTAATCTTAAGGTAATAATTTTTTGCGTTACAATATATGTTATGATTACTTGCCACAAAATCTACGAGCCGTTAGCGAAGAACACAGCGAAAGATTTCCCCTATATTCGAAGGAGACAGAAGCGGGATAATATAAACTGGAAATTTAAGAAAATATTATACTTACTTACTTACTTAAGTGGCCAATTACAATTTACGAAACGTAGTTCATAAATTTGAGGCCTGAAGTAATAAAGAATTCCACACGCTTCGGTCTTCTGCGTGTGTTCTCCAGTTAGTCCTACCAGATGATGGCACATCGCCTACCACTTGGTCCTTCCAACGGAGTTTGGGTCTCCCTGCTCTGCGCCGTCCTTCTGGTTCGCCTTCAAACACCTTTCTCGCTGGAGCATTTACATCCATCCTGGCAACATGTCCCAGCCATCGAAGTCGTTGGATTCTGACTCTTTTAGCTACGTCGATGTCGTGGTAAAGCTCATACAGCTCATGGTTCATCCGATGGCGAAACTGGCCTTCGACACAGATAGGTCCATATATTTTTCGGAGTACTTTTCTCTCGAATACTCCCAGGTTTTGTATGTCCGTTGTAGTAAGCACCCATGATTCGGCACCATACAACAGAACAGGTAAGATAAGCACCTGGTACAGCTGTTTCTTAGTATTCCGAGAGAAGGTGGTGTTACTAAAGTGCTGCCGAAGTCCGTAGAAACATCTATTGGCTAGCACTATTCTCCGTTTAATTTCTTGGCTGACATTATTCATCTTGTTGACGGAAGATCCGAGGTAGGTAAATTCGTCGACTACCTCAAAACAATAATTGTCAACGTTCACGGTGCGTCCCCATCGAGAGGACTCTTTGTTCGTCGAAATCATTATTTTTGTTTTGTCCTCGTTGACCGCTAAACCCATTTTTGCTGACTCCTTTTCTAGCGATGAGAAAACTGCAGTAACATCCCGCAGATTTCGGCCAATGATATCTATATCATCGGCGTAGGCTAGTGGCATGTGGCTTTTGTGGAATATGGTGCCAGACATGTTGATACCAGCCTTTCTCATCACCTTCTCCATAACTATGTTAAATAGTGTACAGGACAGGCTATCGCCCTGCCTGAGACCTCTTTCCGTGTTGAATGGTTCAGACTGATCCTTACCAATCTTAACCGAGGATTTGGTGTTGTCTAAGGTACATTTGCAAAGTCTAATCAGCTTTGCAGGAATACCAAACTCAGACATGGCCTCATAAAGCCTATTCCTTATCGGAGAGTCGAAGGCAGCTTTGTAGTCGACAAAGAGGTGGTAGGTGTCGATCTGCTTTTCATGGGTTTTTTCCAGGATTTGTCGTAAGGTGAATATTTGATCCGTCGTAGATTTGCCAGGTCTAAAGCCGCACTGATATGGTCCAATTAGTTTTTCTACAATTGGCTTTAGACGTTCACACAATATGCTTGAAAGGACCTTGTACGCAATTGGTAATAGGCTTATTCCACGGTAGTTCTTACATTCACTACGATCTCCTTTCTTGTATATGGGACATAACAGACTGAGACTCCAATCCCCGGGCATGCTCTCCTCCTGCCAGATGTTCTCCATGAGCTGATGCATGCTCCTAATCAGATCCTCCCCGCCAGCCTTAAACAATTTAGCAGGGAGACCATCGGCTCCGGCAGCTTTGTTGTTTTTAAGGCGGGAGATGGCCATACGTATCTCGCTCTGGCTCGGAGGTGGACAGTTAATACCATCGTCATGGATTGGAGCGGGGTCTTCTGGAGTGGTGTCAGTATCCAGTAAATTTCTAAAGTGATCTCTCCATATCTTCAGAACGTTATCCGGGTCCGTCACTAGCTGACCATCGCTGTCCTTGCAGGAGGGCAACCCTGTTCCACGCATTCTCGCTTTCACTCTCTTGTAGAATTTTCGGGCTTCCCCTCTACTTCGGAGCAACTCAGTACACTCGTCCTGCCTCTTCTTCAGCTCCTTCTTTTTTCTTCTAAAAAGACGCGTTGCTTGTCGTCTCTTCTCCCTGTGCCGTTCACGAACAGCTCGCGTTGCCATTGGCTGCAGTTTCGCCCTGTATGCAGCAACCGTCTCTCTCGTGGCATTGCGACATTCATCATCGTACCAGGCATCTTCTTGAGACGGCTTTGAGTACCCAAGTACGCTTCTCGCAGCCCGTTCTAAGGAGTCGGCTATATTTTGCCACTGCGAGGTTATATTGTCAGGGGTTGGAGCATTCCGCAGCAGTTGAGTTAGGTGGTTGGAGTAGGCGTTTGCTACCTCTGTGGTCCGCAGTTTACCGATGTCCAGCTTTCGTTGTGCCTGGTTACGTACGTTTTTCGCCATGCTTAGCCTTGTGCGTACCTTAACTGCGGTAAGGAAGTGATCGGAGTCAATGTTCGCACCCCTAATCACTCGTACGTCCAGAACACTCGATGCGTGCCTTCCATCGACTACCACATGATCAATCTGATTCCTCGTCAATTGATCTGGAGATAACCATGTTGCCTTATGAATATTTTTATGGTCAAATCTAGTGCTGCAAACTACCATATTTCTTGCCGCAGAGAAATCAATCAGTCTGATGCCATTGTTCGACGTTTCGGTGTGCAGACTGAATTTTCCGATGGTAGGCTCAAATGCGGTTTCCCTGCCTATTTTAGCATTAAAATCGCCTAGTACAATTTTAATGTCATGGCTCGGGCTACGGTCATATACATTTTCTAGGCTCTCGTAGAACTCGTCTTTGTCCTCATCGCTTTTCTCTTCTGTCGGAGCATGGGCACATATAAGTGTTATGTGGAAAAACTTTGTTTTGACTCTTATGGTGGCTATACGTTCACACACCGGGTTGAACCTTGAGACTAGGTGTCGCAGTCTCTTGCCAACCACAAATCCACATCCAAACTCGTGCTTGTCCGCATGGCCACTATAGTAGATGTCGCACGTCTTAATGCGCGAGCACCCGTGTCCCGTCCACCGGATTTCCTGTAAAGCGGTTATGTCAGCCTTGTATTCTTCGAGGACTTCCGCCAGTTGGATAGAGGCACCTGGTCTATACAGTGTTCTAACATTCCAGGTGCATATCCTTAAATCATGGTCCTTAATTCGTTTGCGGTGGTCGTCAACATTTTGGGGGGTCCATTTTATTCTTTTCTTACTTCTTTTCATTGCAATTGGTTATACGTCAGTGGCGGGTTGCAAGCCCAGCGCACCACGTCGCAGTTTTCTCCTCCTGCCAGGATTTTATTACAGCCGCCCATTCTGGGTCAGACGCTGACCAGGGTACCGCTCACTCTGAGCAGACGTGCCTGGGTTTTAGGTTTCGCCCCTCACAGTTAGTCGTGCTCTGACGGGTGTCAGAGGCACGCTTCCAGGCGTCACCACGTGGAGGTACTCCGTCCGCAGTAGTACTACGAATACGGAGCTCTGTGAGTAGACTTGAAGTGCAATTGGCAAGGATCACTCTGGGTTTGCCAAGTTAAACCGATCAGAAGCTTTACCTTGCATCACACTCCCGACGCCCGAAAAATATTATACAATCAGAAAAAAATTTATCATGTTCCACAAATACATGTACAAGTAGGTTAGACAAACCTAGGTACGATAAAGAATGTCACATTGCGTCCGAGGAACAGATGCGGTTTACACTGTAACGTTACAGCCAATTGTAACACGGACTATTAGGGATCGGCTCAAGAAAACGGTAGAACAAGAGAGGCAGCTATTTAAGCGAACTAAAATGCAGATGAAGGAACAGGAGAACGAAGATATATAGCGAAACATAAGGAATTTCGCGTGTTGATATAATATTGCTTTTTGAAGGTAAACCAGTTAGGCGGTTATCTTCGGCTATGCCGAAGCTCAGATACCCTTCACCATTTGAAAAAAATGTGGTAAACCTGGTTATTTGCACTACAACTATATTTTATTAAACTTTGTACCACAAAACAGGGGAGTTGGCGAGAAGTGGACGTTACTTTTAGCATCACACATCCATTTTGTCAATAATTTTGTATCGAGTTTATTCGATTTACCGATAAGTTTATGAGTTAGTGAGTTGGGGCTTATTTTTATGAATTTTGTAACTCCCCAAAAATGGGAAGTTGTGTGGGATGTGAAAGTATTTTATATCCGATCATGCTTATCTTAAAACTTAACCTCTGCTTCTGGACAGAAGCTGTCATACCAAATTTCTACTACCGAAAGCTCGTAAACTATAGGGACATACAGATGGACACCCCCAAAAAGGGGGAGTTTGTATGGAAGGTGGCAGAAGTGTTCGTCCGATATTGCTCATCTTACAACGTAAGCTCCTATTATAGGATTATAGCTTGCATATCAAACTTCAGCTCAATATTTCCTAACTTACGGCTATAATCGCGGGGGCAGTTATGCGGACACCCCAAAAAAGGTAGTTTGGCTACTTTGAATCTTGCGCACAAAATGTCAGCTTTATACCTCTTTAAATACGGCTTCAATCGCAGGAACAAACCCCAAATAGGGAGAGTTTGTATAGGAGGTGAGAGTAGTTTTTGACAGATCGGTTTCATTTTAATACTCCTAGAGCAGGAAAGATTACATACAATATTACAGCTTGATTGCCCTTAAATAACTACCGTAATCGCGAGGACTGACATACGGACACCCCCAAAAAGAGGAATTTTGTATGGGAGATAAGAGTAGTTTTTGACCGATCGGTCTCATCTTACTACTAAACCTCCGCTTAGTGTAGGGAAGCTCACATACAAAATTTCAGCTTGATTGCCCTTAAGCTACGGCTGTAATCGCAGGGACAGACCCCAAAAAGGGGGAGTTTGTATGGGAGGTGGGAGTTGTTTTTGACCGATCGGGCTCATCTTAGAACTTAACCTCCTTTGAGAATAGAAGCTTACATTCCATATTTCAGCTTTATAGCTCTTAAACTGCGGCTGTAATCGCGGGGACAGACAGACGGACGGACAGACGGCCACCTTTAAATCGACTCAGATTTCGATGCTGATCATTTATATATATATATTGTCATACCTACCACGCCTCCTTATGGGCGTTACAAATGGAAGAACAAAATTAATATACCCTTCAATCTGTTCATGCGCATGGGGAAGGGTATAAAAATACAGTTGAAGCAAACACTTGGCTTGATAAAGAGTTTACGGACACTGCCCCATCAAGGATTGGTATGCTAAGTTTAGACGTGGTGAAATGAGCACCGAAGACGGTGAACGCAGTCGACGCCGACGAAAACAGTAAAAAAAAATCTACAAAATGATTTTAAATAACCGTAAATTGAAATTGAATGATATAGCAGACACTCTAAAGATATCAACTGAACGTGTACAATACATCATATCATTCACGAATATTTGGGTATGAGAAAGCTGTGTGCGTCTGTATTTTGGGATTTTTTTTTGATTGACTACCTTAAAAAAAAAAGGACCATCAACAGCGACTAATAACATAGCGTTATTGGACCGTTTGAAGTAAGAAATTGTCGAAAAACGACCGCATTTGAAGAAAAAGAAAGACAATGCACCGTGTCACAAGTCAAATGAAAACGATGGCATAAATACATGAATTGGGCTTCGAATTTCTTCCGCATCCACCGTATTCTCGAGATCTGGCCCCCAGCAACTATTTCCTATTCTCACATCTCAAAAGAATGCTCGATGGGAAGAAATTTTTATTGAATGAATCGGTGATCGCCAAAACTGAGGCCTATTTTGAAGCAAAGGACATATCGTACTACAAAAATGGTATAGAAAAGTTGAAGGGTCGCTGTAATCAGTGTATCACTCTGGAAGGGAATTAAAAATGTTATGGAGATAGCATTTCCACCAACTGCTGATTCCGGACGTCCTAGATTGCCCACACCCAAGTGTATGCCCGATTTTTGGAATTCATACAGCTCATGATTCATTCGAAGACGGTACTCGCCATTAACGATGATGGGTCCAAATATTTTGTGTAGTATTTTTCTCTCGGAAACTCCCAGAATAGATCGATGCGCCTGCATCATTACCTAGGATCATTGGGATTAGTGTCTGGTAGAGATGGATCTTCGTTCGTCGAGAGAGGGCTTTATATATTAAATCTATTTTCACTGAAGACTTCGTGTCAGTCAGTGTCATCCCTCAAAATCATATCAGCTTCGCGGGGATACCAAACTCAGCCATAGCATCCAACAATTTCTGTCGTATCGGAATGTCGAATGCAGCTTTGTAGTCGATAAACAGATGGTAGGTGTCGATCTGCATTTGTTGGGCCGTCTCCATGATTTGTCGTATTGTGAATATCTGGTCGGTCGTGGATTTTCCATACTGATAAGGTCCAATCAGGTTCGCTAAAATGGGCTTTAGTCTTTGATTGGGTAAAAGACTTGGATCACCTTTTTAAGCACAGGACATAAAACACTCAAATTACAATCATCCGGCATGCATTCCATGAGCCAAATCGTGTTTATGAGCTGATGAATGCACGTTGCCACCTCATCGCCACAGGCTTTAAAAAGCTCTGCCGGTAGTCCATCGTCTTCTACAGCTTTATTGTTTTTAAGCCGTCTAATTGCCGTGATCGTTGTGGCTCGTTGGTAGAAGGTCCACTTCATCGTCGATGATTGGTGTGATTTCGTCACTTATGCTGACTTCGGGAACGAGTTGAGATCGAAAATGTTCCCTCCATATTTGCAGCACACTCTGTCCGTGACCAGATTTCCGTCTCGGTCCTTACCGTTGGGGATCTCTGTTCCAAAACATTTGCTTTTAACCCTTTTTTAGAACTTTTCGACCTCACCTCTATCCATGTAATTGTCCTGGCTCTCTCCTTTCTTCCATAGACGCTTTTCCCGCCTGAACAGGCTTTTGATCTCCCTCCTTTTCTCATTATAACGATCCGTCACCGCACGCGACGCCATTGGCTGCTGTTTTGCCTTGTATGCAGCATCCATTTCCTTAGACATTTCGCGACATTCATTATCGACATTCATTCATAACCCAGTACGGTCGTTGCGGCAGTGGTCATAGAATTCGCAATATGCTGCCACTGTGTGTCGGGAACATCAGAACTAGGGAAGTTTGTTTGGTGTAATTGAGAGAGTTGTTTGGAGTATGCATTGGCTATCTCGGTGTTATGCAGCTTTCTGATGTCTAGCTTCCTTTGCGTTGACTCAACAATTGGCAGATAGGTCGCTGCCGATGGCGTTGTTGGTGGCGTTATTAATTTGCCTCGATAAACGACTAGTGATTTTGATTTCCCGGGAAATCAGGAATTTTATATCATTTTCCCGGGATCCAGGGAAATCCCGGTCCATAACAAAAATATAAATAAAAATTGGATTTATCGATTTAAAAAAATAGTTTTTATTTTAATACAAATGCAATGAAATGGTCGTAGCAAGCTACTTAAAGAACAATAGAGATGCTAGAAGGGATTTTTCGAAATTCGTACTTTTTGGGGTAAAAAGCCAAAAAGGTATAAAACCGGGGCAAAAGTGCAGAATATGGGGCGGGAGCAAAAAAAAAAATGAATTGAAAAATTCCATAGAAAAATGAAATGTCATCAAGAATGTGTGAATTTTTTTATTTTTTTTTGGTTTTTTAAAGTTTTTAAAGAAAAATTTTAAAAAATATTAAAAAAATTCAAGAAAAAGTTCAAAGAGAAATATTTGAAAGAAGAAAATTGATTAAAAAAAGGATAAAAGTGGAAAAAATTAAGAAAAATTTGAAAAATAGTTAAAAGAAAGCTTTGTATTGTAATTATAATATTTAGTTGGAACGGTGGAGATGGTTGCAGTAGCAACGCAGGGAAAATGTTTTTTTTTTTTTTAAAAAATCGAGCGATTTGAAAAAATAAATTTCTTTTTGGTATATTCCGGAAAAATAATTTTTTTTTGTAAATTAGAGTGAAAATAGATATGTTGGGCTTAAAAGCGTCGCAGGCTAAAATTATTTTTAAAAAATTTTTTAATCGGGCTCCCGCCCCATTTTCTGCACTTCAGCCAAAACCGGCATCATTGAGCAATATCCTTATAAAAATAGAGAGCTACCCGAAGTGATTTTTTGAAATTCGTCCTTTTAGGGATGCTCAATCCAAACGATTTAAGCTATAATAGCACAAATCCATAGCCGAAGGCATTTTGCAAAATTCGTTCTTAAGTGCTTAAAATGCCCCAAAAGGAGTATAACTTATACCATCACCCAGACCAACGGCTGAAGGAAGCATCGCAAAAATCTATATGAGAATGCTTCTTATAGAATTAGTGAATTTATATCAAATTGGTACCATCACCCAGACCAAATGCCTAAAGTTAGAAATGCGGATATTGGGGCATGGACATGGTATTGCAGATCCATTTAAGCAATTTAATTCGAGAGACGAAAGACGATAGTGATGGTCAAGAAAATAGTCACCAATTAGTAATTTTATGGTAAAAATGTGAAACACTAAATGATTTATGGTATTAGTGGATTTAAACTTATCAAACATTTTGATATTGGCTGATTAAATAAGCATAATGATCCGGGACAACAAATTGGCCAGGATTTCCGGGAATTTTGTCCCGAAAATTCTCGGGACACTTGCTGACACTTTACAAAATGACAAACCAGCATAAAAGAAAACTTTTTGAGGAATTCACGGATTAAGTGCCATCTGAAACCTTTTTCAAAGTAAGCATTTTTAAAAATGAATACAACGATTGCATGGACAATAGGGTGATAACTTTTTGCATTTTTTGCAAATATCAAATCTCCCCAGGCAAAATCGTGTAGGGCATGCAAAAATATTAAGAACTGCGTTTTTAGTTTTTCGCTATCGTTAAAAAAGGTTACGCACCAAACGCGTTAAAGTTTTGAATCAAACAAAGTTAAAAAAAAATGTTTATTGAAATAAAAATAGTACAAGATATATATCCGCTTTGTAAAACATCGCGTATTCTGAACCTAAAGTTTATATCTTACAATACCTACTTTTAATCATTTATTGTTATTATTTGTTTACATACATACATATGTTTAAACCATACATAACAAAAATTGTTATTAAAAAAAATTTAAAAAACATATATTAGAGGCATTTTAGAAATCGCTGTCGGTGCGTAAGGTTTTTTAAGCAAATTGAACTGAAATAGTTTTTTTTATCATTAATACAATATTTGCCATTAGAAAAGCCCTGGGGAGAATGTTGTCCAAAAAAAGTTATTACCCTAATGGACAATTGCTCGATTGTGAAATAGAAAATAGAAATAAAAAAATATCAACAAAAATATCCTCTAAAAAATGAAGTCAACTAATTTTTTAGAGAATATATTTGTTGATTTTAGGAGCATATTTTTCTATTTTTAGGGCATATTTATAGAAGATAAAACACAATTTTTAGTGCATATTTCCGGTTGCCCTGGTCATGACCTTCAATTTGCAGGGGTGTTATCAGAATATATTTGTTATGAACAACAAAGTATTGCGATTACCTAAATTTGAGTTCCGTGCAATGCAACGACCAAATGTTAGAGGCATTAGAATATTTTAAGGTTAAAAGGTAATTTTGTATGGGAGATACATGTATTGAAATAGTTTTTATTTTTGATTTTTTTTATATGTTATATACAGCAGAGTACGAAAATAAACAAAACGAAACTTTTGCTTTCTTTTTGTTTTGTTCTTTGCAGTGAGTAAAACATAAACAAAACATAAACAATGGGAACGATTGTGCCCACTTAGTTTTGTATTGTTTTTGCTTGTGAGAGTAAACTGTACACTATTATAAACGTACGGAGTTGGAAAGGGAATGCATGAGAACAATATTGAAACGTTTTGAGAATAAAAGTTTGACAAACGTTTTACTCATTATAGAGAATGTACTAGAGCAGAGTTAACCAAATTTTCGTTTTCTGTGCACAGTTGTGTTACAAAAACAATAAAAAATCGTTTCTGCATTTGTTTTGTACTCAAATGTAAGATTCAAACGGAAATTAAAAGCATGAAGATGAGTGAAACTCTTATTGTTTCGTTTTCGCTCATTCTCTCTTGAAAAGTTTTTGTTTTGTATTTTGCTTTTGCACAAAACTCTAAAAAATAAATTGAAAAGTTTTTGACATTCTGTAAACGTTTGCGAAATGTTTTGTTTATTTTCGTGCCCTGATATACAGTAAGAATAGCTAACACTTTGAAAAACTATTACTCAAAATATAGAGAAAAAAAACTAAATTAAAATACAATACCATTTAGAGAAATTTGACAAATAAATCGTATTCGGTTGTGGTTCAATCCCATTTATAATATACAATACATCAGTTTATGTAGTATATAATGAATATAAACACAACCGTACATATAATATAAATTACATAATAGTTAAAAAAAATATAGACTTTTTTGTAGTCCATTGTTTCGTATGTTTTATTTTTATGTGGGCCTTCTTATCTAACAATGAGCGATTTTATATGGCAGGCAACTGTGTCTGCAACGACAACTATATCTCACATGCGCAATGTTGTTGTTGTTGTAGTTATTTTTGAGAATGCATTTAATTTTTGTTGTTTTCGGTGCAGTGCATTGTTTTGTGAGTGTGTCGAAATCAGGGCAAATTCATCATCGCATAAAGATAAGGTTTTATTCGGTGCCCGGTTGCATCCCGGCCTAACCAACCGCCCTCTGTCCCACTGCATGCCTCCCTTGCGCGCTCGAAATGATTTCTAGCAATTTAAGTTGGGTTTTTGTCGATTTGTTGATTCTTGTGATATTTTTTTTGCGCTTTTGCTTTATTTTTTCGACATGTGTTGGTAATCATTTCGGGTTTATTGTTAATAATATTTGTATGCCATTGGTTTGTACATACAAACAGACTTTACTTTGATAATACAAAGGTGACCTCAATTTTCCGGAATAGCTTTTGCTCAAAATTTACTGATAACGCTTGTGACCTTTGTCGAATTTTTATAATATTTCCTTGGACATAAATAAAGTATTTTGTTATTTGTAGTATTGATGTTTGCAAATGCTGTATAATAGGAAGAGTGATTTTGGTTTTATTATTAAAATATTAGTTTTGACGTAATGTTCTTCAAAATTTGGCTGATTTCTGTTGCTGTTATTTTTGAATGGGGGTTGTGCGTCTAGAGATTTTCAGTGACGATTGCCAAGAACCTACTGAGCCATGTGACTGCAGCCTTTTCAGATACACAGAAAGAATCAGCTAAATGGATGTAACTGTAGATGAGGACAAATCGAAGTTATTAGTTTCAACGAACAAAGAATCTACTTGTTTGGAACACTGCGTTTGGGAATTGAAAACAACAACGTCGAAGATTAGCTTTGCCATCAATAAAACAAATAACGTTAGCCTTGGAATCCGGAGAAGACTTCTGCTTGGGAATAGCTGCTATTACGTACTTAGCAAGCGATTTAATGACAGAGCCCCCTATCGAACGAAATGTCAGCTATACCAGATACTGGTTCTATCTGTCATGATAAAAGGTACATAATCCTTGGTTATGACGCAAGCACATGAATAGGTTCTATTCTAAAGCAAAATACTCCGTGAAATATATGGACCCATTATCGTTAATGAGAGTATCGCTGTCGTATGAATCATGAACTGTACGAGCTGCATAACGACATTGACATGGCCAGAAGCATTAAGGTACAGCAAAATATGCATTAATTTCGTTATCGCCACCCATTTTTCTAACGATGGTTCTGCGAAATTATATTGAACTATATACTCCGACAATTAAATTAAAACTATCAATTAAAATTTTGTTACGCATCTGTATTTCCTTTACCCAGCGGCGGAATTTGAGAGGCCTTTCTCATATAATGCATGCAGTAGTGCTTATTTGGAAATAAGATTTCAATTAAGGAATACAGAACGCAGGATTTTTCATCAGATTTAGGCATTTTATGGACAGACCTGCCAAAGACATGTAAAAAGAAGGCAGAGAGACTTCATACGCATCCCCTCTCGCTTCCAAATAGCAGGGGTATTGCATGCCTTCTAAATGGAAAGAATTGTTAATACGTTCTTTTGTTTAACTTTTATGAAGGCCTGCCAGAGGCCTTTGAAAAGAAGGTAAAGAGATTTCATACACATACCCTCTCGCTTCCAAATATATGGGGTATTGGATGTCTTCCAAATGGAAAAAATTGTTAATTTCCGTGGAAGGGGTTTTTTTAAACAGTGTATCATTAGTTTCAATCACACAATTCGAATGCATCTTCATAGGCTAGACAGTAGCATGGCTGACTAACAATCACGAGGTAGTGGGTTCAAACTCCAGCAATGTTTACTGTCGTTGGAAACAAAATGTAAGTAAAGAGAAAAATATTTAGAAGTGAGAAATAGCTAAAAATAACCGGTGCGCTCTCAAAAAAACTATATAATTTGAGGGTGCACTGTACAGTTTTTGTTTTATTTGCATGTCATTATTTTTGCATGTGTATGCAGGCCTTCCATAATGCCATCTTATAGAAAGGATCCATAAGGCCTTATTCTCGAAAACCGGCGACGGAAGGCCTTCTTTTCCAATGTCACGCAATGTAAAAAAAGAGAGGAAGAAAGAAGGTCAAGGAAGGCATACCGGTTCCAAAAGAAGGCCTTCAAACACATGAACGTAGGCCTTCCTTCTTATGATTTCCACCGCTGGGTACTTGCTCAGATCTCAACACACTGAAAATTAAACGGCGCATACAACATCGTTGCAACTAGTATAACATTCACTTCAGGCAAAGGTACACAGCTAGAGCAACAGTTAAGGTAACACTGCCAAACACTTTGGTGCCTTGGTTATAAATGAGCACAAATTTGTTAGTAAAAAGTTTAAAGTACAGGTTTGCCGCCGTACAGTGAGCAGTTTCACCAAGTTAATGCCAAACGATGGTATACATCAGAATCATAGCAGTTTTTTTTATTTTTTTCGGACCAACATCAACAATATTCAGCAATAACAACGGCATTTATTGCAATAACAACAATTGCAAACATTCGAGAAAACGGAAGGAAGGATTATTATCATTCTTATAAGATGTTGATATTATTTTCCGTTTCTTTACTACATATTTACGTTGTTACAACCTCTGGTGGCGGCAGCAGCAGTTGCTGCCGTTGGTTGTTATTCTTAAGATACAAAAAGAGGGAACGTGCTGCTTGTATGTTGTCGTTGCTGATGCTGCTCGTATTTTGTTTCGTTTTTAGTGAGTAAGTTAGTTTGTCTGTCTGCACACAAGCTCGCTCCATCCGCGCCAACTTGGCCAAAAGGAATGGAGCTGAATGGTAGTTGTAAGCACCTGTTGCTAAATTTTCATTCATTCAATGTTGCCCGGATGTAGACGATAGACACCTTAGCAATTGCAGTAATTGCAATTGCAGCAAACAAGACCGGCAAATAAAATAGGCACTTATAACGTACCATTAGGGAAATGTGTATATATACATATGTTATGTTATTCTATGACCACGGTAGACTTATGTTATTTTCGGTTATTCTCAGTTTTTTTATTTAGTGAAAACTTTATTGATGAACTGTGATAGTTTTGGGCAAAACTTTTCAAAGGCAAGGCCGGAAAGGACCGAATTTCCCCAATTCGAGCACAGGATATTGAATTGCATCGACAGTTTTTTTTTTTTGATATATTTACATAATTCATAATTTATTTTTGATAAAATTTAATTATTTAAACCTGTAACTGTCTCCTTTTAATTGATATCCATATCACCATTGTTTAACTAGGAGAAGTACCAAAATAATTTGTTTAAACTTACATATACTTTCTAAAGGTTTGCAAGGTCCCATAAAAAGGAAACAAATTATTACTGATATCGCTAGTGGTATATAGTTTCATTCATCGCTTAGTGTTATAGACTTGGTCTTGGGTATAAGATTGAATTTACAAAAACAAATATTTTTAATGGTTTCGTAAGTCAAACCTGGTTCAGGAGGTAAGGTTTGTTGCCTTTAGTTAAAGCCCAAATAGTTTTTAATAAGTTTATTGAAGAAAGTTTATTGGTACAACCAACCAACTAAAAGTTAGAGGGTGTCAACAAAATACACTCTATATGCAAAATAACAAATTATGTATATGAGATCGTCATTGCATCTAGAAAAACTTATGTTGCAGTTAGATTACTCTTACCCGAATTAAGGTAAAACCGTCTTCTCCTACCTTGTCTTGTTGTTAGATTTCCATAGTGAAATTTTTAATTTTAGTGGTTAACAATTCTAATGTTTAAATCAGTGATAAGCATCTCATAGCCTTGCGAGGCCGGTAATAATCGTTTTTTTTCCACAAAGACACGGTCGGCAATTCCCACGTACTTGAGAGTTTTGTTTTATTTTCAGAACAGTCAGTCTTTGTTTGAGTGTTATGAAAGCAACACCACACATCTTTGTTTCGCATTCAACACAAAGTACAGACACAAGTACAGGCAGAGAAACCATATTCCACGATTGTTGGGAGAGCACAACACTTTCACCTTGTACAATTCGACATGGTTGACCCTGTATGTGCGATCGCACACCATATCGATGTGTGGTTGCGTTCGGTTATGCCTACGACTGGTTTAAATACATAGCTTGAATTATGATTAATTTTTAAAGAACTCAACATATGTTATGGCTGACTTTGATCCCATAATCCGAATATTGACTTGCGTATGGCATTGCTAGGATGAACCGTATTTCGACTTCTATGGTGGAACAGTTATTTTGCACATATTCTATAGTATAGTTTCAGTGCATACATGTTCAAAACATCCTTTTTAAGAGGATTGATTATTTTAAACCAGTAAGAAAGTTTTAGTCGGCCGACCCGACTTACATATACCATTACCCTCAGTAAAATAAAAAAATTGCTATTATATTGATATTATTACTCGATTTCTAAAATGGGTGGAGTGGTAAATTTGTATGGGAGGTACTAGAAGGGCGTGTCTAGACTTCTAGGTTTATCCTCCAAAACTTTATCCTGTTATATCTTTACTAAATTAAGAATTAGGGTACGAGCGCGATGGATTTATTGATATTATTACTCCATATCTAAAGTTCGCGGAAAGGTGAATTTGTATGGGAGGTACCAGAAGGGCCGTGGCTACATTTCCATTTTTTTTTCCAAAACTTTATCCTGTAATAGCTTTACTAAGTACAGAATTTGGGTACGATCCCGTTGGGTGTATTGATATTATAACTCGATTTCTAAAGTGGGCGGAATGATGTATTTGTATGGGAGGTACCAGAAGGGGCGGAGCCATGTAGCCCATTTGCAATACCGTAAGTAGTTTTGGGGAAATATTAGCTCGTGCTAAATTTCAAGACATTTGGTTGCGTCTTTCGAAAGTTACCGTGCGAACCAGCCGGACAGCCACCAGACAGACAGACAGACGGACATGGCTCAAATGACTTAAAAAGTCATGAATCGAATTTGGTTCTAAGAAACCTAGGGTCTGTCTGTCTGTCTGTCTGTCTGTCTGTCTGTCTGTCTGTCTGTCTGTCTGTCTGTCTGTCTGTCTGTCTGTCTGTCTGTCTGTCTGTCTGTCTGTCTGTCTGTCTGTCTGTCTGTCTGTCTGTCTGTCTGTCTGTCTGTCTGTCTGCCTGTCTGTCTGTCTGTCTGTCTGTCTGTCTGTCTGTCTGTCTGTCTGTCTGTCTGTCTGTCTGTCTGTCTGTCTGTCTGTCTGTCTGTCTGTCTGTCTGTCTGTCTGTCTGTCTGTCTGTCTGTCTGTCTGTCTGTCTGTCTGTCTGTCTGTCTGTCTGTCTGTCTGTCTGTCTGTCTGTCTGTCTGTCTGTCTGTCTGTCTGTCTGTCTGTCTGTCTGTCTGTCTGTCTGTCTGTCTGTCTGTCTGTCTGTCTGTCTGTCTGTCTGTCTGTCTGTCTGTCTGTCTGTCTGTCTGTCTGTCTGTCTGTCTGTCTGTCTGTCTGTCTGTCTGTCTGTCTGTCTGTCTGTCTGTCTGTCTGTCTGTCTGTCTGTCTGTCTGTCTGTCTGTCTGTCTGTCTGTCTGTCTGTCTGTCTGTCTGTCTGTCTGTCTGTCTGTCTGTCTGTCTGTCTGTCTGTCTGTCTGTCTGTCTGTCTGTCTGTCTGTCTGTCTGTCTGTCTGTCTGTCTGTCTGTCTGTCTGTCTGTCTGTCTGTCTGTCTGTCTGTCTGTCTGTCTGTCTGTCTGTCTGTCTGTCTGTCTGTCTGTCTGTCTGTCTGTCTGTCTGTCTGTCTGTCTGTCTGTCTGTCTGTCTGTCTGTCTGTCTGTCTGTCTGTCTGTCTGTCTGTCTGTCTGTCTGTCTGTCTGTCTGTCTGTCTGTCTGTCTGTCTGTCTGTCTGTCTGTCTGTCTGTCTGTCTGGCTGGTTCGCACGATAACTTTCGAAAGACGCAACCAAATGTCTTGAAATTTTGCACGAGTTAATATTTTTCCAAAACGACTTACGGTATTGCAAATGGGCTACATGGCCCCGCCCCTTTTGGTACCTCCCATACAAATACATCATTCCGCCCACTTTAGAATTCGAGTAATAATATCAATACAACCTACGGGATCGTCCCCAAATTCTGTATTTAGTAAAGCTATAACAGGATAAAGTTTTGGAAAAATTTTGAAAGTCTAGCCACGCCCCTTCTGGTACCTCCCATACAAATCAACCTTTCCGCCCACTATAGAGATGGAGAAATAATATCAATAAATTAAACGTGATCGTACCCAAATTCTATTTTTAGTAAAGCCATAAAGTTTTGGAGAAAAAAATTGGAAGTCTATTCACGCCCCATCTGGTACCTCCCATACACATCTGGTACCGCCCACTTTAGAAATCGATTAATATTATTAAAAGACCTAACGCGATCGTGCCCAAGTTCTGTAATTGGTAAAGTTTAAGCAGGATAAAGTTTTGGAGAAAAAATCTGGAAGTCTAGGCACGCCCCTTCTGGTACCTCCCATACAAATGTACCACTCCGCCCACTTTAGAAATAGGGTAATAATATCAATACACTCGACACGATCGTGCCCAAATTCTGTATTTTGTTATGTTATAACAGGACAAAGTTTTGGAGAAAAAATTGGAAGTCTAGCGACGCCCCTTATGGTACCTGCCATACAAATGTACCTTTCCGTCCACTTTAGGGATGTACTAATAATATCAGTACACCCAAAGCAATCGTGCCCAAATTCTGTAATTAGTAAAGCTATAACAGGATAAAGTAATGGAGAATAAATCTGGAAGCCTAACCACACCCCTTCTCGTACCTCCCATACAAATGTACCACTCCGCCCACTTTAGAAATCGAGTAATAATGTCAATATAATAGAAAATTATTTGTTTTACTGAGGGTAAGGGTAAATGTAAGTTGGGTTGCCCGACTGAAACTTTCTAACTGGTTTTAATTAAAAATCGGTTAATTTCAATAACTCAAGACTTAAACAATATCTTATATTGGGTGATGGTATTTATCAGTCAGTTCAACTGACTGAAATTTCTGTACTGGTTTTATTTTATTTTTTTTATACTTGTACAGTTAAACCGGTCCAAAAACAAAGATTGTTTAAACCAAACTTATGGTTGTGAGATGTGGTAAAGACTGAACCGAATCACATAGTTTGAAAAATTACTCATCTGATTCTGGGTTATTTTGATGCTCTGATGAGGCATATGAATTTAGTTGTTCCTCATCTCCGTACATACTTAGCTGGCACATTCTTGCAATCGTATATTTTTCATTATTAAATGAGCTTCGAGATTCTCAGGTTCTCAGTAACCAGGTATTTCCATAGTAGATTTGGTCGCCCTCTTCTGTGCCGATCATTAAGTTAATTGTCGAAGACCTAACGAGCTGGAGCAGTTTCATCCATGCGTACAGCTCACACAGCTAATGATTCATACGACATTGAAACTTTCCTTGACCGATGGCGGGTCCAAATATTTTACGAAGCATTTTCCTCTCGAATACCGTCACGATTATGCGTCATACATCAGGTAGAATTAGTATCTGGTATAGCTGGATTATTGGATTTTTTTGTCCAGAGAGGTCTCTGTCATTAAATCGCTTGCGAAGTCCATAATAGCATCTTTTTCCAAGCAGTATTCTTCTCCGAATTTAAGGCTGACGTTATTTGTTTAATTGATGACGGATCTGAGGTAGATAACACCTGGAAATTATAGTTGTCAACGTTCACGCAGCATCCTAAACAAGTAGATTATTTGTTTGTTGAAACTAGGAACTTAGGTTTGTCCACGTTCACAGTTTGACCCATTTTGCTGATTCCTTCTTTATACTTAAGAAGGCTGCAGTCACATCTCGCAGTTTTCAACTGATGATATCCATATTATCAGCGGACGCAAGTAGCATGTGGATTTTGTTGAATTTCGTGCCACTAGTGTTTACTGCAGCTTTCCTCATTATCATCTCTATCACTATGTTGAAGAGGTGACACGATAGGCTGTCGCATTGTGTTTTACCTCGTCTGGTATAAAGTAGTTCAAAAAGATCTTTGCCGATCTTCACTTCATCAGGGTCATTCCGCAAAGTCGTATTTGCTTCACAGGAACAATAAACTCAGTCATGGCTTTGAGTTATATCAGCCGTATACAGCTGTCGAGAGCAGCTTAATAGTCGACGAAAAGATGGTACGTGTCTATCTTTTTCTCTTGGGTCTTTCCCAAGATTTTCAGCAATGTGAATATCTGGTCAGTTGTTAATTTACCAGGTCTTAAGTCTCAATGATAAGTCCCCACTAGGTTGGATATGAACTGAAGATGGGCTACATGGCCACGCACCTTCTGGTACCTGACATTTAAATGGACCATTCCGCCCACTTCAGAAATCAAGTAATAATATCAATATATTCTGTATTTTTTGAAGCTATAACAGGATAAAGTTTCTGAGAAAAAATTGAAGTCTAGTGATACCGCTTCTGGTACCTCCCAAATGTACCATTCCGCCGACTTTAGAGATGGTGAAGTAATATCAATACGCCCAACGAGATCTTGCCCAAATTCTGTATTTAGTAAAGCTACAGCAGCATAAAGTTTTGGAGAAAAAAACTAGAAGTCTAGTCACACCCTTTGTGGTACCTCCCATTCCAATGTACTAGTGACGCCCCTTATGGTACCTCCCATTCAAATATACCATTCCGCCCACTTTAGAAATCAAGTAATAATATCAATACAACCAAAGCCATGTTTTTACTGAGGGTAAGGGTATAAGTAAGTCGATTTGCCCAACTGAAACTTTCTCACTTGTTTGTAACACAGGACATAATACGCTTATAAGCTCATCGCCATCATACTTGAAGAGCTCTGCCGGAAGTCAATCGGCACCGGCCGGTTTATTATTTTTCATCAACTCTTATTACCTCGGTTTCGCTTGGTGATGGGCAATTTAAGCTATCTTCTACAATTATCGTGGTACCTACACGTGCGCTGCGTTCCGGAACTAGCAACTGGTAAAAGTCTTGTTTCCATATATGCAGCATACTCTGCATTTCTTATCCGGATTTCCATCCTATTCCTTACAGGTGTGGAGCCCAGTACCGTAATCTTTTGCTTTGTCTTTTTGATAGATTGTTTGGGGTTCACATCTACCGCTGTACCTTTGTATATCCTCGTTCTTCCGCTCCTTCATCAGACTGTCTCCTTGTGTCAATCCCTAAAAGACCGGGTAACAATTGGCTGTAGCGTTGCCCGGTACGCAAAATCCTCTGTCTTAGACACTGACCGATATTCTTTATTGTACCAAAATTCGGCTCAATATCCAAGCACGGCTGTTGCGGCGGTTGTCATGGAATGCGCAATATGTGTATTGGGAAACTCAGAAGTTGAGGCGTTGTGTCGTAGTAAGTAGTTGGGAGAGCTGGTTGAGAAGGCAGTGTCTATCTCGGTTGGTTGCAGGTCTGCATTGTCCAGCTTTTTTGTGATTGGTACCGTGCGTTTTTCGCTCTGTTCAATCTTGTGCCTACCTAATGCTACAAGCCAATGTTAGCAGCACTGATCACTCGCACGTCCATGTGACAAGATGCATGCCTTCCATCGATTACGACATGATCAATTTGATTTTATGTGTTTAGATCGGAGCACAGCCGAGTTGCCTTGTGGATAAACCAGCCAAAACCCCTTGTCGTACAGATCGGTATGCAGTCTGAATTTACTGATTGATCGACCATAATGGTACTAATGGTATGGGGTCTTTGTCCCTCAGCATTTCGAGTTTCATATGAGTCATATAAGAAAAAAAATTATTTCCGTTTTCATGAATGAGGCATGGAATAGCTTCTCGCGTTGTTGTGAATTAACAGGCTTATTATTTTAGATTTACAACAAATGCCACCTAGTTGTTTATCGACGAATGCAAACGTCACTGTTTGAAAAACTTTTACTAGACAATCCGATTAACTCAACACTTATACTGCGAAGTTGCTGTGGGCAACATCGAGGGGCCGGGAAACGGACCACTGATCTCCCGCATTGTAGTCGCGTGTTCTAACCACTATGCCACGGCCGGTCCCTTGAGTCATTATAACATCACCCTTAGGGATGAGGGTATATATCATTTGATACGAAAAAAAGTGCAACGCATTGAAGGAGACGAGATAGACCCCAAGTATCTTAAGACCAAATTCGTTTCAGGACTTTTTAAGACGATTAAGCTATGTCCGTCTGTCTGGCTGGTCAGCAGGATAACTCGTGTAAACCTTAACGGATCGGTACGAAAATTTGCCAGTATTAATATTTTTCAAAACGAACTTATGGGATTGTAAATGGGCAAAATAGCGCCACCCCTTCTGGTGCCTCCCATACAAAATTACCTATTTTGGGATAATTTATATTTCTTTCATAACTTCCAAACGGACGATCGTAGGATATTTAAATTTGGTCAGTTTATTTATCTTGCAAAAGTAGACAATCCCTAAGAAAACCGAAACCTTTGCCATACCCCTTCTGGTACCTCCCAATTGACCTTTCTAGTTTTACATACATATCTTTTTTGTAAGTTAACTAAATTTACTCAAATTTTGAGAATGATGTTCGCTTATGAAAATGGGACTCAGGAATGAATATGGACTATATCGGTTTACGCCTTCTGTTACCTCCCATACAAAATTACCTTTTTTTGGAAAATTTATATTTCTCCTATAACTTCCAAACGGATTCTTGGGGGTAATGAAAATTGGTCGATTAATTTATGTTATTATAGGAGGCAAAACCCTCGAAAACCTAACTATTTGAAACACGACTTCTAGTACCTACCATACAAATGACCGAATTCACGCCCATAGTCTTACGAACATATCTTTTTTGTAAGTACACTGAATTCAGTCAAGTTATGCGTAATTTGTACGCTATGAATCAGGAGTGAATCAGGAGTAAATATGGACTATATCGGGTTACCCCTTCTGGTACCTCCCATACAAACAGACCTATTTTTGGAAAATTAATATTTCTCCCACAACTTCCAAACAGACATTTGAGGGGTAATGAAAATTAGGCAGTTTATTTATATTGTGATAGGAGGCGAAACCTCAGAAAAACCTAACTATTTGACACACTTCTCCTGGTACCTCCTATACAAAGGACCGAACTCACCCCCATAGTCTTACATACATATCTTTTTTTGTATTAGGTGTACAAATAAGTTTCCGCGGTTTTTTATAAAAATTGCGTTTTATTCAAAGTATTTTCCATCATTTGCCACTACTTTTGACCATCTTTCTGGCAACATTCGGATACCCCGTCGAAAAAACTCTTCATCTTTTGACGCTATCCACAAATCTACCCATTTTTTGGTGTCTTCATATGATGTGAAGCGCTGCTCAGACAGACCATGTGCCATCGACCGGAACAGGTGATAATCAGAAGGTGCTAAGTCTGGTGAATACGGCGGGTGGGGTAAAATTTCCCAGTTGAGTGTTTCCAATGAGTGCTCCAGTAATGGTTTAGCATGGTTTGAGCAATTCATAATACACGACACCAAGCTGATCCCACCAAATACACAGCATGAGTTTTTTTCCATGAATATTCGGCTTAGCTGTCGATGTTGATGGTTCGCCGGGCTTATAACATGACTTTCTCTTCTTTGGATTATCGTAGTGAATCCATTTTTCGTCACCAGTGACTGTACGATGCAAAAAACTCTTTTTTTTATTCCTGGCATGCAGCATTTCACTCATGCATAATCGGCGTTCAGCATCTCTCGGCTTTAGTTCATATGGAACCCAATTTCCTTGTTTTTGAATCATTCCCAACGATTTTAAACGATGTGAAATTGCTTGTTGAGTTACTTGTAATGTAAGTGGAAGTTCTTTTTGCGTTTGGGACGAATCTTCCTCCAATAATACTTCTAATTCCATGTCATCGGACACTTTCGGCCTTTCACTGCGTTCTTTGTCCTTCACGTCAAACTCACCGTTCTTAAACTTTTGAAACCATTCCTGACAACTTCTCTCACTTAAAGCAGCTTCACCATATGCTTCTTAAAGCAATCGATGCGCCTCAGCTGCAGATTATTTTAAATTAAAGAAGTACATCAAAAGTTCCCGCAAATGATGCTTATTCTGCACAAAACTAGACATTTTTGCACGAAAAAAATTACGTGATGCTGATACGGAATCACTAGTACTTTAAGGTTATGGTGTTGCCGGATGACGAAACTTGGGATATTACGTTTTACATCTGGCAATTTTTCATAACCTTCTGGTGGGGCCATCTTTTGACAAACCGCGGAAACTTATTGTACACCTAATAAATACGCTGAATTCAGTCAAATTTTTTGTAAGTTGTACGTATGAAAATTTGTGTCAGGAATGAATAAGGAATGTATGGGTTCACCCCTTATTGTACCCCCTATCAAAATTACCTTTTTTTGAAAAATTAATATTTCTCACATAAATTCCAAACCGGCACCTATACCTCCTACACAAATAAGTAAAGTTTTGGACGATTTTGCACCACAAGCAGGGGAAAAATTATACATAAGTAATTTTATTTTAATTAAAAATCTATTAATTTCAATAACTCAAGACTTCAACAATATCTTATTTTGGGTGATAGTATTTATCAGTCAGTTTACCTGACTGAAATTTCTGTACTGGTTTTAGACTTCTTAATATATAAACCCTACTACTGTGTTGTGTTCACCCAGACTCCACACGTCAGACGAAGGCTTAAATTGACAGATGCTATTTTGCTATAATGAAGTTTGATCTGAAGAAAAATGAGAATTGACAAGTCTCTTCAACAACGTCTCATTTTGTTTGTCAGCGGAACCTGAGTAAGTTTCCACTTATTCTTACAACCGTCAGTAATGCACGTGCTCTTCTCAATCT
Organism: Muscina levida; assembly: GCA_964034835.1. NCBI lineage: Eukaryota > Metazoa > Arthropoda > Insecta > Diptera > Muscidae > Muscina > Muscina levida. Next base: position 126,225,007 of record OZ035880.1, on the reverse strand, counting down.
CGGTATCGTATAGAGTAAATACCCATTGCGAACTTGCATTAGGTAACTTGACTAAAAATTTGGTTTAGAAAATTCTGGTTCTAGTGACATCTTTTCACTAAAAGTTGTTACGATATATGTAAGTTTTCCCTACAATATTTTAAGTTGGATTCAAAGTTTGTAAGTTCATGTATTCTTTTTTTTTCTTTCACTAACCATGTTAGCATTCCTAAAATCACAATAATATTTGTCAAATTCATGAGTCTCGTTTTTTACTTCCATGCAGTAAAATGATGTCATATATATTATACAATTATTTATTTTGTAAATTTTTCTTTTGCAGCCATACTCTTCGTCGAAAGACCAAAAATCCCGAATGGACGAGTGTAATAATAAATAATATAAAAAAAATTTCATTAAAAACTCACCAACTGATGTTGGCGTTGCTCGTTTACGAGTATAGAAAACTGGAGAAAAAAACAAAGGCCCGGGTTTTGGGTTCGAATGTATGCAACGTCGTTGATGACCGCTGGTTAGATGGACTGACATTTCGGTTGCGTCGTTGGCGTCGCCGTTATTAGTGCTTGTACAAATCCGGTTGTAAGGTTGATGTGTAAAAATTAATTTTAATATTCACAAAAAAACTGTTACTATCTAAAAACCGTTTAGGTACCAATTATGAAACAAAATATTAATTATAATATAGAAATTTATATTCCTGGCTCCAGTCATCTTAAAAAAAAAAATAATTCTTGTATTGTCGGCTCCCCTCGAATGTTGTCGACAGCAACTTCGCAGTATTAGTGTCGAGTCAATCGGCATGTCTAGTAAGAGCTTCTCAAACAGTGACGATCGCAGTCGTCGATAAACAAGTAGGTACCGTTAGTTGTGAATCTAAAAATAGAAAGCTTGTTAATTCACAATAACGCGAGAAGCTATCCCATACCTCATTGATGGGGTGTAAAGGGAAATTAAGTAAGTAAGTAAGTAAGTCATATATCATTAAATTTGTATCTGCATTTTGTTCTGGAAATTATATGAAAATTTCCGATTTCATTATCAGTTCAAAAGTTGGTATTATTGAAAACCCATCTACCTCTCGTATCGAAAATAACCGGATGATCGGGTTGCGGTTTTTAATTAATCTATTCGTCACATTGTTGTGACTATTATCATCTATTCTGTTGCAGTTTCGTTGGCTGGTTTGTTAGTTTTCGACGGTCATAAACAAAAACAGGCATTGTTCTTACGTACGCTCACAAATAGTGTTGAGGGCGCTGCCATTGGACTGCGGGAGGAGGTGTTTGGGGGCGGTAACAAACTGAGCTTCCGAGGAGAGGAGTCATATTTGACTAGTTGAGCTAGAATATGAGTGAGTGGCTGGGGCGTGTGGATGTGTAAATATAGTATGCGACAATGTGCAGCCATACGCTTGATGAATTTGACTCTGTGTTATTATATTTGTATGCAATTTTCGTTTACAGTTTTTTGTTTTATTGTTTTTCTTGTACCCTATACCAGGGAAACAAAGGTATAGATAGCTACTATAATAGCTAATAGCGTAAATACTTTAATATGCACGCAAGGTCCTGACGCGTTTGTTATGAGACAGACTAAAGCCCATCTTAACAAACTGAGTTTAACCTTATCAATGTGGCCTTAGGACAATTTACGTCTAAACTCCCGTAGGGTATTAATAAAATTTTGCATACATATAAGTAATTATTTTAAAACTTTAACGTTTATAATCAAGTCAGAAAACTGTTGAACACATGTATCTCTATCTATTCTTATGGCAACAGATCTTACCTGTTCTTGCTATTGTCAATAGTTCTGTGACGAATGTTTAAAATGCGGAAATTCATATTCTGATGCGCTTTAGTTTTAAGGATGTTCTGAAAAGAGAAAATAAAACATTAATAGCTTATAAAGGACGGACGATTTCGTAGTAAAAAATTGCTATATTTTTTACTTTTTGTTTTTGTAATCATACCATGAATTTGTTGAACTTTAACAAATCAAACTACATATATCGTTGGAAAGTCCCTTCTTTCCAAATCCGCTGAATAACTTAAAATCGGGTTTCAACAGGATGGTGCCATATGCCACACAGCTGACGAAACGAAACAATGGCTTCTTTCTTTGGGGTTATTTGTTATATTCAAAATCAGCATCGGCCCTTAAAATTTAACCACCCTTTAGCAGCGGTTTCCTATCAATACTGCTCTCTTGATTACCAGGCTGACATTATGAATCCAGCCTGGTAATGTGCGTTCACACAGCGTCCTAAATGAGTAGAGTCTTTGTTTGTTAAAACAAATAACTTGGATATGTCCTCATTTATCACCAGACCCACTTCTGCCGACTGCTTATCAATGTTCGAAAAGGCCGCAGTAACATCCCGAATTCCTCAGCCACTGATATCTATATCATCGGCATAGGCGACCAGCATGTGACTTTACCTGCAACCTTCCGCATGTTCATCTCCATTATGATGTTAAAGAGATCGCATGTGAGACTATTGCCTTGTCTAAAGCCTCGCTTGGTACAAAAGGCATTTTTTTTAGATTTCTTCCTACTTTTCCCTGAAGACGTCGTATCAGTCAGTGTCACCCCGCCATGTTTCTGTCTTATTGGACTGTCGAATGCAGCTTTGTAGCCTCTTCATAATATGTCGTAGTGTGAATATCTGGTCTGTCTTTGACTTACCAGGTCTAATGCCTTACTGATAAGGTCCAATCCTTGTATAAAACTTAAAAACTTACTTACTTAATTTCCCTTTGCACCCCATGAATGAGGTGTGGGATAGCTTCTCACGTTGTTGTGAATTAACACGCTTTCTATTTTTAGATTCACAACTAACGGCACCTACTTGTTTATCGACGAATGCGAACGTCACTGTTGAAGAATCTCTTACTAGACACGCCGATTGACTCGACGCTTTTACTGCGAAGTTGCTGTCAACAACATTCGAGGGGAGCCGACAATGAAAGAAGAAGTTTTTTTAAGATGACTGGTGCCATGTTTGAACCTGCGATCTCCCGCATGGTAGTCGCTTGTTCTAACCACTATACCACGGCCGGTCCCCCTTGTATGCGATGGGGAAAAGGCTGCTGTCGAGATAATTGGTGTACACACTTAGATCGCCTTGTTTAAGCACAGGGCAAAGAACACTCAGATTCGACCATCGAGCATGCATTCTTTAGGTAAATCGGGTTTATGAGCTGGTGCATGCGCGTTGCGAGCATTTCGCCGACGGCCTTAAAAAGCTCTACCGGCAGTTCATCGGCACCCACAGCTTTATTATTTTAAATTAAAGATTTTGCCGTGTTTGGGTTCGGAGAGGGAAAATCTACTCCGTCGACGATAATTGCCTTAATTTCGTTATGCTGCCTTAGTGAACGAAAGAGTTCCACCCATATTTGCAGCACACTCTCAATGTCCGTGACTCTGTTCCAAAAGCTTTGCTTTTAACATTTTGGTAGAACTTTAGGGTTTCATCTCTATCCCTGTAAATTTCGATAACCTGACTCTCTCATTCTTCTCTAATCGCCTGAAAAGGCGTTACACCTCCCTTCGAGTTAATAGCTGCACCGCGCATTACTTGCACGTCCATAACGCTTGAGACATGCCTTCAATCGATTATCACGTGAGGAAATCAGAATCAGAGAAAATCCTGGCTGCCTTCTGAATATCTTTATGCGGCAATCTGGTTTCACTCACTACCATGCTTCTTGCCAACGCGAAGATAACCAGTCTAAATCAGAGATGGTCCGCACCATCATATTTTAGGTTTACGACTGCCACAAAGGCGTAAAGTTGTTAACGTCACAAAACTGTCGCAAGTGTTTTAAACGTCGCAAAATCTTAAATTTAACGTTGTCTACTTAAAAAAAAGAAATTTTTATCAAAAGCTTGAATTTATTTTAATATGGATAAAATTGATTGATAAACGTACATGACTAGGATTTAAAATTTCCAAATTTAAATACGGATTGTAATACAGTAAGAGCTTTAAGCTTTAGGAGCACACAAATTATTTCGATATTTTCTAAGAAATTTTATGGTATTGATCTTACTATTGTCATCAAATTAATCTTACAGGATTTTGAAGTTAATGGATCGGTTAATTGAACAATCAAAAAAAAAAGTATTTCTTTTCTCATTCGTGAAAGGCTCAATTTTGGTGAAGTTAAATTTACAATGTCGTATACGTATATCGCATACGTCTCAAATTTATGTCACATAGGTCACAGTTTACGACAGACCATATCTGCTCTAAATCCGTTACCTGAGGAGTTCAGGGTTAATGTCATAAGAAACTGTTTGAAAAGCTTTTACTAAACTATTATTTCTATGTTCCTGTTGACAACATTAATGGTCAGACAATTTAAAAAAAAGTGAAGACTTAGATTGGAATCCAACCCTGATACTTTCGTTATACGTTACATGAGAATATTCTGTGAATGCCCCATGTTGTAGGGTGTGAGGTGATACGATCTACTATAAACATGTTTAAAGTTGGCCCAGCTGATTGTTTTCATTATTCCAACTACAAATTTGTCTGCTCGCAAGACGAAATACAACGTGAATACAAGAACAACAACCAAAGTGGAATATAAATATATAGAAAAAAAGAGAGCATACAACTAATACATACATCCATACATACTTACATATTTTGTATACGAGAATAAGAAAAATGTGGGGATAACTAACGAAAAAATTGATATATATATATAATACGTATGTATTGTAAATAAATGTTTTTTTTCATCTTATATACATAAAGCATAATGAAATGAAGGAGAACCAAAAATATAGTGGAAACTATAAAAATGCCGAGAAATACTTTTACAGTTTAGAAATAAAAAAAATTGTGGAAAAACTCAGTACATAGCAGTCAAGATGTAAAGAGGTGAAGCGTTCTCTTCTCAACGTTTCCATCTAGTCCGAGCTTCATACCCAACCTTACGAATGTAGATCAACGAAAGAAAGATATGGTTTGGGTATGACGTTGGTAGGAAGGATAAAATTGGTTTGGGGCATGGGAGTTGGTGGCCGCATTTTTTTGGTTTACTTATGTACATGAATGGGGACATAAGGACATTGTATGGAAAAGGAAAGGCATATAACAAAAACAATAATGTAAAGTAGATAACAGCCAAAATAATCGCTCGAAATACATACACCTGTAACGAACAGACCGACCGACCGACCGACCTCATGGAAAACTCACACTTGCGCAATTCCCAAAAGGACATTGCACAAAAAAGTTACCATATGCAACAGGAGGTTGTGCAATTGAGTAGGTACATTCAGTGAATGGCAGTGAATGTATACGGTATGTATGTATGTATATGTGTTGCAACAACAAACATCAAAACGCGATTAACTTGTTGTGTCGTATTATAAAAATGCTAGATTTGTGATTAGTAACCATAAATATGATATTACTTTAAAAAATCTGTATGAAATTTGCCAAATATTTAAATAGACGTTGCACTAAACTTTATTAACAACTAAGTGATAAACTTCAGGGAATGTCGTTACAAAATACTTCTTCCATATTTTATCGAAATTTAATGTACAACAAAAATACGCACAACAATTTGGTAGCGCCACGGTGCTAACTACTACCTATCATACCAATAGCATCAGCAACAATTGTAACAAATGTATAACAAATACATGTGTTTTAATATTTCTTTGTACAATACAACGTGTCCGATTTTTTCGTAAATCAATGTCCAAAAACGCATTTTGCAAAATTTGACAAAATTCAATATTTGTACTTACAAAAAAGATATGTTTTTTAAACTATAATGGTCAATTGGGTCACTTGTCTGGGAAGAAGGGATGTGGCAAACGTTTTGATTTTTTAAGGATTTGTCTACTACATATAATAACATAATTTAATTGACAAAGGGTTGCCCTCCTTCAAGGACAGCGAGATGGTCAGCTAGTGACGGACCGGGATAACATTCTGAAGATATGGAGAAATCATTTCAGAAACTTACTGGATACGGACACCACTCCAGAAGACCCCGCTTCAATCCATGACGAATGTATTAACTGTCCACCTCCGATCCAGAGCAAGATATGTGTGGCAATCTCCCGCCTTAAAAACAACAAAGCTGCTGGAGCCGATGGTCTCCCTGCTGAATTGTTTAAGGCTGGCGGGGAGAAGCTGATTAGGAGCATGCATCAGCTCATGGAGAACATCTGGCTAGAGGAGAGCATGCCTGGGGATTGGAGTCTCAGTCTGTTATGTTCCCTATACAAGAAAGGAGATCGTAGTGAATGTAAGAACTACCGTGGAATAAGCCTATTACCAATTGCGTACAAGGTCCTTTCAAGCATATTGTGTGAACGTCTAAAGCCAATTGTAGAAAAACTAATTCGACCTTATCAGTGCGGCCTTAGACCTAGTAAATCTACGATGGATCAAATTTTCACCTTACTACAAATCCTGGAAAAAACCCATGAAAAGCAGATCGACAACTACCACCTCTTTGTCGACTATAAAGCTGTCTTCTATTCCGATAAGGAATAGGCTATATGAGGCCACGTCTGAGTTTGGTATTCCTGCAAAGCTTATTCGACTTTGCAGATGTACCTTGAAAAACACCAAATACTCGGTTAAGATTGGTAAGGATCACTCTGAGCCATTCAACACGAAAAGAGGTCTCAGGCACGGAAAGAGGTCTACAGCCTGTCCTGTACACTATCTATATATATAACTAGTAAGGCGGTTATCTTCGGCTATGCCGAAGCTCAGATACCCTTCACCTTTTGTTAAAATAGCTTCACACATCAATTTTGTCAATAATTTTGTATCGAGTTTATTCGAACTGCCGATAAGTTTATGGGAGTAGTTTAAATCCGATCATGCTTATTTTAGAACTTAACCTCTGCTTCTGGACAGAAGCTTACATACCAAATTTCAGCTAGAAAGCTCATAAACTATAGGGACATACAGACGGACATCCCCAAAAAGGGGGAGTTTGTATGGAAGGTGGGAGAAGTATTCGTCCAATATTGCTCATCTTACAACGTAAGCCCCTATTATAGGATTAAAACTAGCATATCAAATTTCAGCTCAATATTTTCTAACCTATAATAGCGGGGGCAGTTACGCGGGCACCCCAAAAAAGGGGGTGGGAGTAGTTTTTGACCGACATTGCTTATCTTAGAAAGTAGCCTCCGCTTTTATATTGATTCTTGCGTACAAAATGTCAGCTTTATACCTCTTAAAATACGGCTGGAATCGCAGGGACGAACACCTAAAAGGAATAGTTTGCATGGGAGGTAAGAATAGTTTTTGACCGATCGGTCTCATTTTAATACTCAACCTTCGCTTAGAGCAGAAAAGCTTGCATACAATATTTCAGGTCGATTCCTCTTAAGTTACTACTGTAATCGCGGGGACTGACATACGGACACCCCCGGAAAGAGGGATTTTGTATGAGAGGTGAGAGTAGTTTTTGGCCAATCGGGCTCATCTTACTACTCAACCTCCACTTGGTTTAGGGAAGCTTGCATACAAAATTTCAGCATGATTGCCCTTTGTATGGGAGGTGGGAGTAGTTTTTGACGCATCGGGCTCATCTTAGAACTTAACCTCCGCTTTGAGGATAGAAGCTTGTATACCAAATTTCAGCTCGATATGTCGATAATCGCGGGATCAGACGGACGGACAGACGGTCACCTTTAAATCGACTCAGATTTCGATGCTGATTATTTATATATACATATTGTCATTCCTACCACGCCTCCTTATGGGCGTTAGAAATGGAAGAATAAAATTAATACACCTTTCACTCTGTTCATGCGCATGGTGAAGGGTATAAAAATGGTGGCAAAAATGTATAGTAATTCATCAATTTAGAACGGCTGGCGATTTTGCTTACAATTTTTTTTTAGTTGTTCGTAATTTCCAGGAGAAGGTTTATGTGAAAGAAAATTTTGGGAAAATTCTATGGATAAGTCGGGAAATTGGAAAAATCGAAAATTGTTTTTTTGTATGGAATTTTGTGTGCAATTTTACAAATGGCCTTTTGAATAGAAAAATAAAAAAATGTTGTTGGAAAATTTCGGAAAAATTCGAAAATTTTTAATAATATTTAGCTTTTTATCGTATGATTTTATAATTTTGGACGATGTAACTATAAGAAAATTTTTTTAATTTTTTTATCGACGAATTTTGCAGTTATCGCATGATTTGATTATTTTGAACGATGTTAAGGTGGAAAATTTTGGATAAATGTAGGTTGGAGAATTTAACGAGATAAATAATATTTATATAAAAAACCCGACCGGATGCCATCTGCGGAAATCTGCTGTTGACATGGGGAATGTCAGCGCCAAATCGTTCGATGCAAGATGCATTCCATCGCGAATTTCTACGAGAGCAAGGCCATAATTGAGATGAGCTGACCGAAAAAGTTTGAACAAATGTGCCGCTGTTAAAAGCCGAGCACAAGAACGTGCACTATTCGCTGATAAATGTTGTTGACGATGAAACGGGAGGCATTTACTTTCTCGATGCTCCCGGTAAGACATTTTTTATTGCTTCTGGCAACAATTCAGTCGAGATCTCAAAAAACATTGGCCGATGCATCTTCTGGCTGTCAGATTGTTGGAAGGCAGTCGAACTGCTAATTCCGCCTGAAATTGTCGATGAATCTTCTCATGGTTGAAAAGCCAAAGTTGACAATGACCAAGAATTCGGCAACAGCGAAATTAATGCGAGAATGCAAAATCAACATTTGGGAGAATACTTAAAACTTAATTTCCCTTTGCACCCCATGAATGAGGTATGGGATAGCTTTTCGCGTTGTTGTGAAATAACACGCTTTCTATTTTCAGATTCACAACTAACGGCACCTACTTGTTTATCGACGAATACGAACGTCACTGTTTGAGAAACTCATACTTGACACGCCGATTGACTCGACATTTAATACTACGAAGTTGCTGTCAACAACATTCGAGGGGAGCCGACAATTAAAGAACAATTTTTTTTTAAGATGACTGGAGCCTGGTTTTTACCTGCGATCTCCCGCAAGGTAGTCGCGTGTTCTTACCACTATGCCACGGCCGGGATGAATACACGATAACGAATAAACGAGCTTGGAAAGTAATTGTCCGAACGATGAAGGATTTACGAGTTGATTTAAAACGATTTGGTGGGGCTATGATACTGCTGTCAATTTACTTAAACTATGTTTGAAATCGTCGTCACACAAACATGAGAATCGCATTGTAGAACCTCCCATTGTCTGCTGATTTCTCGATACAACAGCTGGTGCTTGGCAATGGGAAAATTCCTCTTGATATTCACCGGCATTACACAAAATTATAAATATTACTATTGGATTAATGATTTGGCAATCATAACAGCAAAGAATAAGGACATCGATTGCTTAAATGTAATTTTTTAATGTCAAATCGTTGGAGAGCTGCATTTGTACAAATCCGTGTACAGGACGAGTGTACAAGGATGTAGCGAACAAATATCTGACGGAATTTTTAACTCGCTTTATGTTCCGCATAATTTACAAATAAAAGTGGAACCGACCACAATCATCTTGCAGAATCTGAATCAACCGTAATTGTGCAACGGGACGCGGCTGTCCTTCAAGAAACTATGATTTAATTCATTAGGGTGGGTCGAAAACAAAGTTGTGTCGGTTAAACCTCTGTAACTTTTTTGTTTATGAATAAAAATATATACGGTAAAAGAGAAAATATCATGGAATTTAAAAAACTTTTTTATCGTTGCAAAAACAATTTGACTTTGGGGGGTAAAAACCGAGATTCCGGTAGAAACTTCTAGAAATTGACGTCTGAGTCAAAAGTGATCAGAGAAGAAAATGTAGCTGTTGTCAGTCCAAGTCAGTTGTCAGTCACACAATACGAGCGGACTATAAATGGAGACACAGGAAACAAAAAACCCAATGCGCGGGGTCAAGGGGCGTGGAAAAAATTTTTTTTTTTGAATTCGTTTTTAAATTATCTTTCTTTGACTGGGGTGACTGGCAAAACTTTTTTTATTTGTATGAAGTGCGACCCACCTTACTGATCATCCTCTCCAATTTCCTGTTCGGTTAGCTTTGCCAATGACAATCAATAAATCGAAAGGCCAATCGTTGGAAGTATGTGGGATTAATTTCGAATTTCCCTGTTTTTCGTGCGAACCGCCTTCGTTGTTTGTTTTTGCGGCGGAAAACTATTCGAAAAACATTGTTTATTATATCACTCTTTACTGAGTTTATCTGAAGTCTTTAAATTGGGGCGAGACGAAGTTTGCCGGGTCCGCTAGTATTATTATATAATTTCAGTTGTACTAAGAAATCTTCAGTCCTTCCGCCGTATATACCCGTATATATGTACATGCCTATATATATTGTTATACCTACTGCGCGTTACAAATAGAAACAAATTAGAATACCCTTCATTACGTGCGTACGCATGGTGACATCATTAGTTGATGTACGCTTTGCCAAAGTGGGTCTAAATCCTCAGAGCCTGCGACATAACATTATATTTTCAGCAATAATGAACACCCTATTTTGCATACATATGTATATCGAAGTTCGCACACGTGTGTTGTCTTTTCCCTCTCCCAACTTCTATATCTACATACATAAACTTTTTGTTTTAAAACTATATTCAATTCAAACTATAATTACAGATAATTCTTTGCGTTATTTGCACAACCTTTTTTGTCAATGTTATTTCTTGTTTGTTTTTAAATTTTTTTTCATATTTTTTTTTTGGCGGACTCAAATTGATATCTGTAATTTAAGCATTTTACGAAAACAGGGTAAAAACGCGAAAAACAAACAATACATGCAGCTCACACACGCAGTCATTTTCAAATACCCCACTTTCAAACCATAAATGCAATTCTATTGCACATTTTAACAGATGTATGGAGTGTGGGGTAAATGACAAAATTAAATTGTTATTGTTGTTTGGCTTCTCTTACACGAAGCGTTTTACGAACACAAAAACACTTTTTAGTAAATTTTTGAGTTTTTATTGGTAGGTTTTTTTTCGACAAAAACTTATATCACCATGAGTTGACAATACGAGCAGCGCGACGAATGTGGGGTTATATGACTGTACACGCCAAAATGTTTGTAGGTCTTATCATCATTTGGTCTAAGAAACTTGTTCATATAAAATGCGGGGGAGTGGAGGAACAATGATTAGGAATAAAATATATTGACAGTCTTAATCTGTAAATACCACTGATACTACAGTTTATAGTATTTTATAGCTTTCATATGATTTTAGCTAATAAGATAAAAAAAAACGTTATTCCTTTACACCTCGTGAATAATAGCTTCTCGCGTTGTTGTGAATTAACACGATTTATATTTTTAGATTTCAAGTAACGGCACCTACTTTTTTTTATCGACAAATGCGAACGTCACTGTTTGAGAAGCTTTTACTGGACATGCCGATTGACTCGACACTTATACTGCGAAGTTGCTGACGACAACATCGAGGTAGCGGCAATGGAAGAAAAATGTATGTAATTTTTCAGATTACTGGAGCCAGGAGTTGAACCTGGGATCTCCCGCATGGTAGTCGCGTGTTCTAACCATCATGCCACGGCCGGTCCCTTCTTCTTATTATTAGTTGGCAGCAACTACAGACATTTGTTCATCAGTAGTCTCACGTAGAAGAGATTTTCAAGCTCTTCGATCTTAACGATGTTGTCCAAATATTTTGAAAGTATTTTTCTCTCGAATACTGCCATAATCGATTGATCCGATTGTGTTATTACCATGGCCAACACAAATATGCCCGGAAAAACTAAAAATATGCGCATTAGATAAGCACGTAAAAAACTAAAAAAATTCTTTAAAACTGATAAAAAAATGCACAATAGATTTTGATTCGGAATTAATTTTATTCACTGAATACGTTTAATTTGTAATAAAAATGCATCACAAATAGTTGAAAATTGAATTAAGTTATGTTTTACATTGCATTTATAAGATTCAGACTATTGATTAATTACTCGGCTGCAAACAAAATTACATGAGTGACTTCAATGGAGTACTTAATATTTTAAGGTATAATAAATATTATGTATACGCCTTCACAATAATTTGTCTCACATATTCTTCACTTCCGCTATTGAAATCTTGATCAATATATGTGATTTTTAGAAACTGTTTTGTAAAAGAAAGCATTAAACTTGCTTGGTGTTCTATATGTGAAAAACAAGAGTTATTTTAAAAATTTATATGGCTTCTGAGGAATTTAGAAAGTCTAAGAAGTGTAATTTGTCATATTTGAAAAGTCAAACGCATTGCATCAGCCTCCTCACTGTTACACTAATTCACAACTTTCCTTACGCACTTTGATAGTTCTGCCAACTATACCAACGAGTAAATAATAATAAAAAACCTGAAAACCCCAAAATATGCTTTTATATGCTATAACCCCCAAAGCATGCCTGTTAGACTGAAATATGCATTTGCATATGCAAGTATGCATTGAATACTTTTGTTGGCCCTGGTTATTACTCAGGGTTCTGCGCTGTAGAGCAAGACAGGTAGTATCGACCAGTGTCTGGTAGTATTGGTTCTTTGTTCGTCGAGAGAGGGCTTTGTCATTTTTCTTCTGAGTTTGGTATTCCTGCAAAACTAAAACGACTTTGCAGATGTACCTTGGAAAACACCAAATCCTCGGTAACGATTGGTAAGGACCACTCTGAACCATTCAACACGGAAAGCGGGATGTTACTGCAATTTTCTCATCACTAGAATAGGAATCAGCAAAATGGGTTTTGCGGTCAACGAGGACAAAAAAAAATTATTTCAACGAACAAAGCGAGTCCTCTCGTTGTCGACTCACCGTCAACGTTGACAATTATTGTTTTAGGGTAGTAGATGAGTTAACGTATCTTGGATCTTCCGACAACAAGAAAAATAATGTCAGCCAAGAAATAAAGCGGAGAATAGTGCTTGCCAATAGATGTTTTTACGGACTTCGTCATCACTTTAGTAACAACACCTTAACTCGAGATACTAAGAAACAGCCGTACCAGGTGTAAATTTTACCCGTTTTGTTGTATGCTGCCGAATCGTGGGTGCTTACGACAATGGACATACAAAACCTGAGAGAAAATTACTCGGAAAAATATATAGACTAATCTATGCCGACGGCGAGTTTGGCCATCGGATGAACTATGAGCTGTATGAGCTTTACCACGACATCGTGTCGGAATCCAACGACTTCGCTGGCTGGGACATGTTGCCAGGATGAATGTATGTAAATGCTCCAGCGACAAAAGTGTTTGAAGACGAACCTGAAGGACGGCGCAGAGCAGGGAAACCCAAACTTCGTTGGAAGGACCAAGTGTTTGACGACATGCCACCATCAACAGAGAACGTACCGAAGCGTGTGGAATACTTTAGGCCTCAAATTTATGAACCACTTTCGTAAGTTGCAATGGGCCACTTAAATAAGTAAGTAATCGTAAGATTCAGTTAATTTTTAAAGGCTTACAGAAGAGACATGTGACATCTTTTACAGCTGCCATGCATAAAGTCAAGAATTTAGGTGTAGACTCATAATCGGCAAGAGACTTTGATAGATGGTTCCGCGATTTCCCCCTAAGTGGCCGAATAGCCAGTATTTACATCATAACTAAATATTTTAACATCACGCTGATTTGCGTATCGTAACTATCGCCTTGCCTGAGACCTCTTTCTATGTTGAATGGTTCAGAGTGATGCTAACCAATCTAACTGAGAAATTGGTGTTTTTCAAGGTACATCTGCGAAGTCGAATTAGCTTTGCAGGAATAGCAAACTCAGACATGGCCTCATATTGTCTATTCCTTATCGGAGAGTGGAAGGTAGCTTTATAGTCGACAAGGATATGGTAGATGTCGATCTGCTTTTAAAGATTTTTATTTGCAGGATTTGTCGTAAGTGGAATATTTGATCCGTCGTAGATTTACAAGGAGTAAGGCCGCACTGATATAATCAAGTTTTGCTACAATTAGCTTTAGACGTTCACACGATATACTCGAAAGAACCTTGGTCTTACATTCGCTATGATCTCCTTACTTGTATATGGGACTAAACAGACTGATACTCCAATCTCCGGTCATGTTCTCCTCTAGCCAGATGTTTTTCATGAGCTGATGCATGCTCCTATTCAGCTCCTCCCCGCCTGCCTTAAACAATATAGCAGGGAGACTATCGGCTCCAGCCGCTTTGTTGTTTTTAACGTGGGATATTGCCACGCGTTACTCTCTCTGGCTCGGAGGTGAACAGTTAATACCATCGTCATGGATTGGAGCGGGGTCTTTTGGAGCTGTGCCCGTATCCAGTAAATTTCTGGATCACTTTCTGGTAGAATTTTCGGGTTTCCCCTCTATTTTGGAGCAACTATGTGCACTAGACCGTATCACCTTACAGGCACACAAAAAAAAGTTCTCCGTACACCAGCGAATATGAAACATAGTTCCAAGGACATTTCAAAAAAAAAAATTTTATTTTTTTTTGCCGAACGTAGGGGTCGCCTTTTTAGTTTTTTCGTTATATCTTCCATATTAACAGTCCGATCTTAAAGCTTGATATAGCGAATTTTTTGTCTCGGGAGGCCAATATTTTTGCTCTTGGGTCCATTGACCTCAAGTGTACCGTTCTAGTACTTACCCCCCAAATCTAATTTCCTACCACCCTAATGATAGAAATTTATAGCTCGCAAAAAACCATAAAACTTTTGCGAAGAAAGTATCCCGATAAATACAGCACAACTATCTAAAAAATGCTTTTATAAATTCATTGTTGCCGATCGTAGGGGTCACCTTTTTAAATTTGTCATAGCTTCAGTATTTACATTCAGATATTAAAGTATTATATATCGATGTGTTTGTCTGTGGCAGACCAATTTTTTTAATTCAAAAGTATTTGACCTGAAGTAACCTTTACATCATACCTCAAATTACACAACAAGGAATTATCAACAAAAAGCAAAGTAAAATAATATAAATTTTAGTCGATCATACCTCGACGTGATTTAAGTTGGCTATATTTTTGACGGCTCTCGGGTTTAGATAAAATGTGACCCATGCGTTGCTCGTCGGTGACCGCCATGGCAGATTTATGTACTACATGAACAAAACCCTCGGCGAAGTATGAGTCACTTTTGATGTTTATAAACTTAACAACTTGTGGACCGAATATTTGACGAATGCATCCAGTTGCATCCATATAGCCATCTAAACGCACTATGGCATCCGTTATAATCGATAACAAAATATTTTAAGGGTGGAAAAATTTTGTTAGTAGTAAAGGTAATTTGAGATCAAAGACTTTTGAATTAAAAAAAATTGGTCTGCCACAGACAAACACATCGATATATCATACTTTAATATCTGAATGTAAATACTGAATCTATGACAAATTTAAAAAGGTGACCCCTACGATCGGCAACAATGAATTTATAAAAGCATTTTTTAGATAGTTGTGCTGTATTTATCGGGATACTTTCTTCGCAAAAGTGTTATGGTTTTTTGCGAGCTATAAATTTCTAACATTAGGGTGTCACATTAGGGTGGTAGGAAATTAGATTTGGGGGGTAAGTACTAGAACGGTACACTTGAGGTCAATGGACCCAAGAGCAAAAATATTGGCCTCGCCGAGACAAAAAATTCGCTATATCAAGCTTTAAGATCGGACTGTTAATATGGAAGATATAACGAAAAAACTAAAAAGGCGACCCCTACGTTCGGCAAAAAAAATAAACAAATTTTTTTTTGAAATGTCCTTGGAACAATGTTTCATATTCGCTGGTGTACGGAGAACTTTTTTTTGGTGATACGGTCTAATGTGCACTCATCCTAATTTTTCTTTAGCTCCTTCTTTTCCGTTTAAATAGACAAGTTGCCTCTCGTCTCTTCTCCCTGTGCCGTTCACGAAAAGCTCGCGTTGCCATTGGCTGCATTTCGCCCTGTATGCAGCATCCGTCTCTCTTGTGGCATTACGATATTTATCATCGTACCAGCCATCTCCTTGAGACAGCTATGAGTACCCAAGTACGCTTTTCGTAGTCCGTTCTATGGAGTCGGCAATATATTGCCACTGCGAGGTAATATTAACGGGACCGGCCGTGGCATAGTGGTTAGAACACGCGACTACCATGCGGGAGATCCCAGGTTCAACTCCTGGCTCCAGTCACCTTAAAAGAAACATTTTCTTTCACTGTCGGCTCCCCTCGAATGTAGTTGACAGCAACTTCGCAGTATAAGTGTTGAGTCAATCGGCGTGACTAGTAAGTGCTTCTTAAACTGTTACGTTCACATTCGTCGATAAACAAGTAGGTGCCGTTAGTTGTGAATCTAAAAATAGAAAGCGTGTTAATTCACAACAACGCAAGAAGCGATCCCATACCTCATTCATGGGGTGTAAAGGGAAATTAAGTTTTTTTTAAGAGGTAATATTAACTGTGGTGGGAGCATTACGAAGCAGTTGAGTTAGGTGTTTGGAGTAGGCGTCCGCTACCTCTGTGGTTCGCAGTTTACCGATGTCCAGATTTCGTTGTGCTGGTTACTAACGTTTTTCGCCATGCTTAGCCTTGTGCGTACCTTAACTGCGGTGATCGGAGTCAATGTTTGCATCACTCGTACGTCCAAAACACTCGATGTGTGCCTTCCATAGACTACCACATGCTCTATCTGCTTCCTCGTTAATTGATAGTACCACGAATATGAGTAGACTTGAAGTGCAATTGGCACGGATCACTCTGGGTTTGCCAAGTTAAAACGATCAGAAGCTTTACCTTACACACTTACGATTAAAAAAAAATGATTGTCCGAAATTTTCGAAATATTTAGGAAGAATTTTATACAAAAAAGTATCATGGGTTGTGTGAGCGGTGGGGTGGTCGTGGTCAATATTATTGATATTTTTTTTTCTTAATTTGGTTAATAAGTTGATCGGCGCCAACTTTAAATGACATAGGACCAGCCCCCACGGTGACGTGACATAACCCCCACAGACATAAACCCCAAAAAAATGTTGGGGCTTATGTCTGGACAACTTCAATTCAATACTTATCTGCGGACATAAGCCCCAATGGGGATAGATGTATGGTGTTGTCCACAAATTGTACTTATAACATTTTATCGATTGCCCTCCCCGTCTTTAGCGAATTTTTAAGATTTATATGAGGCCTTTAAATTTCGTGTGTGCGTCTACATGGCAATTTTCGTATGTATACATTTTTAAAGATGTGCATAATGCGATGGTGTATAACTGTGCTTGTAAACACCACGATTATGGTCAAGGTCATGAACCTGTTTTCTACGCTTTTTGTAACTTGTTTCCTTGGCAAGAAACTTGCAGAGTATTCGCTGCATGTTAGTGTGTATTGCAGCAATATAATCAAGTCTTCTACGTTAGCAGATGATACCTGCATCTTTTCAATTTCGTTTTCGTTATACTAAATCGTGCCGCTCACGACACAGTTTATTTGCAACACAATGCATTACATCTGCCCCCCTTAACGTCGGAGTGAACTTCATTTGAGACAAATGCACAATAATTAGACTCCGGAATTTTATGCAAAATGATATCCTAAACAAGTACAGAAATTTTAGTCAGATGAACTGGCTGATAAATACCCTTACCCTATGAAAAAATTTTGTTTAACCAATTTTTAATGAAATAACATATAGGTATTTCCACAGAAAGGTCCACCAAATATAGCATTGCGTAATGAATGAAGAACCACCAGTTTGAATAGCGTTTGGCAAGGAGCTCAGGAGGGCCGACCAAAATATGGGCCAGGTAAACTATCGAAGAAGCGCAAAATCGTTTTGAATTTGTTTTATCGTGTGACAACTGAGGAATTATGTTCATAGATAAATAATAGTATAGTTTTTTTTCATATGCAGCATGTTTTTACGTCTTAATTAATTTAATAGAATTTATCACACGCTCATTAAGATTAATAAATATATCTAAATGTTTTTTACTAAACTGCGCAATAAAGCTAAAAAGATCAACATATTTTATAAATATATTTCCTCCTCTGTGATGTCACCTCTGATTTATTAATTTCTCTATGATACATTTAAAATATATATAAATTTGAAGAATCAAGAACAACAAAAAAAAACGCAGCAATAACAATTCGCATAATTTAGCCACTTGTGACATGTCCTTGTCAAGAACAATACAACTTTTGTTAGTTGTCAACAGTGGTGGGGTGACAGTTTTCTTTTAGATTTTTTTTTTCATAATCATCTTCTTGTTAGACAGAACATCGTAATGTTTTTTTTAATGTCGTTTCTATAGGAAACTATACGGCAAGTTGTTTTCAGAAAATACTTCCTTGTTACAGTTTTGTGATCTACAATGACATACGGTGAAACAAAAAAATTGCTATCGTTTATTTGAAGAAACCAACTGCACCAAATTCGCATGTGAAAAAAACGCAAATGCGACAAATGTATGATGACATCTTGAACATCTGGAATGTGTGCACTGATTTCTAAGTGTCACATAAATTTCATTTCAAGGAGTTTTATGGAAGATGTTTACGTGGCGTCGCAGTTCCGTTAGTATATCCGCGTTGATGTTCATATCCATGTTGAGTTCATTGCCAAAATGTAAGAAAGGAAATATAGAATAACTTATTGTTTTAAATGTTTTCCATTGATATTAAGTAATGGGATATAGAGTGGTTTGAATCAGAGAGTAACATAGGTGAATGCAGTACAATTAGTAAGAAAATACAATATCTGTGTCAATTTGCCAACGATTATGAATAAGTAATGATCGTATTTAGCCTCTTTACTTATCTTATATTTAAGAAATAACCAAATGTAGAAAATTTTTTAAGTAACAAACACAAAATTAGCTAGATGTGCATTCAAAATTAGTAAAAATTATTTAATAAAATGTAACGAAGAAAATGGTATTAAAAATTAAAAAAAAAAATCAATTTAAATGTTATCTTATTGTTTGCGGAAACATAATTTATATTATTTATTGGTTTGAGAACCGAGTTTCTTTTATGATCGCCACTTTGCCACAAATAAAGTAACAGATTTCATGTACGCCACAGGTGTAAAATTTTGTTTTCATTTAAGGTAACATATTTTGTTGATCATCCAATTTCTACGTATTTATATAAGCAGTGAATAATTGTCACAAGATTACAAATGTTATAGGATACTTTAATTTGACCGTAGTTTGGAAAAGCCAATAGCTCACCAGGTTAACGTCCAACGTGTAAAGCGTTCGTGTGTATACAAATACATACATACTTAACTTAATTTCCCTTTGCACCCCATGAATGAGGTATGGGATAGCTTCTCGCGTAGTTGTGAATACATACATATATGTTTGTATAGGTCACTGAGAGATTGTTATGCACAAAATATGAGCATTCTTATACCCTTAACCATGCGCATCGACAGACTGAAGGGTATATTCATTATACCATCACCCTTAGGGATGAGGGTATATATCATTAGATACCAAAAAAAGTGTAACGCATTAAAGGAGACGAGTTAGACCCCAAGTATCTTAAGACCAGTTCATTTTAAGACGATTGAGCTATGTCCGTCTGTCTGGCTGGATGGCTGGTCAGCAGGATAACTCAAGTAAACCTTAACGGATCGGTATTAAAATTTACCAGTATTAATATTTTTCAAAACGAACTTATGGGATTGTAAATGGGCAAAATAGCCCCACCACTTCTGGTACCTCCCATACAAAATTACCTATTTTTGTATAGTTTATATTTCTTTCATAACTTCCAAACGGACAATCGTAGGATGTTTGAATTTGGTCAGTTTATTTATCTTGCAAAAGTAGACAAACCCTAAGAAAACCGAAAACTTCACCATACCCCTTCTGGTACATCCCATACAAATGACCAAATTGACCCTTATAGTTTTTCATACATATATTTTTTGTAAGTAAACTGAATACACTCAAATTTTGCGTATGATGTTCGCTTATGAAAATTGGACTCAGGAATAAATATGGACTATATAGGTTCACGCCTTCTGGTACCTCCCATACAAAATGACCTATTTTTGGAAAATTAATATTTCTCCCATAACTTCCAAACGGACTCTTGGGGGGTAATGAAAACTGGTCGATTAATTTATTTTGTTATAGGAGGCAAAACCTCAGAGAGTCTAACTATTTGACATACCCCTTCTGGTACCTCCCATACAAATGACCGAACTCACATCCATAGTCTGACAAACATCTTTTTTTGTAAGTAAACTGAACTCACTAAAATGTTGAGTATGATGTTCGCTTATGACAATGGGACTCGGGAATAAATATGGACTATATCGGCTCACGCCTTCTGGTACTTCCCATACAAAATGACCTATTTTTGGGAAATTAATATTTCTCCCATAACTTCCAAACGGCCTCTTGTAGGTTATGAAAATTGGTCGATTAATTTATGTTGTTATAGGGGGCAAAATCCTAGATAACCTAACTATTTGACACCACCCCTTCTGGTACATCCCATACAAAGGACCGAACTCACCCCCATAGTCTTACATACATATCTTTTTTGTAAATACGATAATTCAGTCCAATGTTTCGTAAGTTGTGCGTATGAAAATTTGAGTCAGGAATGAAAAAGACTGTATTCTGTATTCACCCCTTTTGGTACCCCCTATCAAAATAACTTTTTTTTGTAAAATCAATATTTCTCACATAAATTCTAATCCGGTCCCTATGCCTCCTATACAACTAAGTCAAGTTTTAAACGATTTTGCACCACAAGCAGGGGAAAAATTATACATAAGAATTTTATTTTAATAAAAAGTCTATTAATTTCAATAACTCAAGACTTCAACAATATCTTATATTGGGTGATGGTATTTATCAGTCAGTTTACCTGACTGAAATTTCTTTACTGGCTTTGTTCTTCCATTTATAACGCCCATAAGGAGGCGTGGTAGGTATGACAATATATAAATGATCAGCATCGAAATCTGAGTCGATTTAAAGGTGACCGTCTGTCCGTCCGTCTGTCTGTCCCCGCGATTACAGCCGCAGTTTAAGAGATATCGAGCTGAAATTCGGAATGCAAGCTTCTATCCTCAAAGCGGAGGTTAAGTTCTAAGATGTGCCCGATCGGTCAAAAACTACTCCCACACAAACTCCACCTTTTTGTGGTCTGTCCCTCTGCTTACAGCCGTAGTTTAAGGGCAATCAAGCTGAAACCCTAAACTAAGGGGATGTTGAGTAGTAAGATGTCCCTCTTTTTGGGGGGTGTCCGTATGTCAGTCCCCGCGACTACAGCAGTAACTTAAGAGCAATCAAGCTGAAATATTGTACGCAAGCTTTGCTGCCCCAAATAGAGGTTGAGTATTAAGATGAGCCCGATCGGTCAAAAACTACTCCCACCTCCCATACAAACTCTCCCTTTTTGGGGTATCCCTACGATTACAGCTGTAGTTTAAGGGCAATCAAGCTGAAATTTGTTATGCAAGCTTCCCTACACCAAGTAGAGGTTGATTAGTAAGCCGAGACTGATCGGTCATAAATACTCTCACCTCCCATACAAAATCCCTCTTTTTGGTATCTTAACTTTACTTACTTAATTTCCCTTTGCACCCCATGAATGAAGTATGGGATAGCTTCTCGCGTTGTTGTGAATTAACACGCTTTCTTTTTTTAGATTCACAACTAACGGCACCTACTTGTTTAACGACGAATGCGAACGTCACTGTTTGAGAAGCTCTTACTGGACACGCCGATTGACTCGACACTTATACTGCGAAGTTGCTGTCAACAACATTCGAGGGGAGCCTACTTTTTTGGGGTTTGACCCTGCGATTGCAGCCGTATTTTAAGAGGCATATATTGTACGCAAGATTCAATACCTAAGCGGAGGCTACTTTCTAAGATAAGCAATGTCGGTCAAAAACTACTCCCACCTCCCATTCAAACTAACTTTTTTGGGGTGTCCGCGTAACTGCCCACGCGAATATTAACATAGATTAGGAAATATTGAGCTGAAATTTGATATGAAAGCTTTAATCCTATAATAGGAGCTTACGTTGTAAGATGAGCAATATCGGACGAATACTTCTCCCACCTTCCATACAAACTCCCCATTTTTGGGTGTGTCTGTCTGTATGTCCCTATAGTTTATGAGCTTTCGGGCTAAAATTTGAAACACATTTTTTCTATTAAGATCTCAATTATTTTAACAAATTTTATTCGGTTCAGAACTAGAAAAATTTGTATAAAACTATTATCTTATATCGAAGAACAAGGCAATCTGGATATCGCCTGATCAAAAACAAGAAACCAGGTTTAAAAAGTAGTAATCGATGAGAGACATGTCTCAAGCGTTATGGACGTGTTGACTGGGACACGTTTTACGAATGGATAAAAATAAAAAGTCGAAAAGTTTTCGGCAATAAACTCAATGGGCGGCGCAGGAGGGGTCGATCAAGACTTGGTTGGAGGGACACCATAAAAGTGCTGTTATCTAAACTTGGTGTGACAATCTATATACGAAGCGCAAAATACCGAAGCGCTTGGAATTCTTTTCTACGTGCGGCTACTGATTGTGGAATTTCTGTTGCTGCTACCAATCAATAAGAAGAAAAATAAAGATTCAGATCATTATCTTGTCATAGTCAAGATACACACCTGATTAAACGTGTATATTCGCAAAGGAAGCTAAATATCGCAAAGCTGCGTAACCGGGAATCTGCGGCCGTCTTATTGCTTGATGTCAGCGCAGTTGGAGTATGCAGCTAAGAGCACACTATGTTTGTGCTGACAAAGCTGCAATCCACGGTGATGCGAAGAATTCAGGAGAGATATCAAGAAAAAAGGAGAAAGTGAGGATCGTCTGTTCCGGCGGAAGAAAACAGAATTGAAGGAACGTATGTGTGAGGAGATAGAGATATTCAGAAGCCAAAACAAATTGAGTACATGTTACCCAAGGGTCAAAAACCTGGCGATTGGTTTTAGTACGGCCATTTCCTCCTGTAAGAACAAAGACGGTAACCAGGTAACAGATGCTGAATTTTTGCTAAAGATAAAGAAGAACACCTCAATAGACTGTTTGTGTCAACTCCTCACCACACAGTCAAAATGAGGTACACAGAAATAAAGATCGTTGATCTCGGTCACATACAACACAGGTATCAAATAACGCCATATCAACACGAATGTATGACAGAGTTGGGCAGCGCCACCCGTTTTTGACCTGATCATACATATTACTGTTTAATCCACACCCTTTTTATAATCCCGGCTTTTCTCATAAGAATACATATATTGATCTTATTGAATCCACACCGAATTTCATGACCATTCGCAAAATAGTTATAAGTTTATTCTAAGTCTATAGCGGTCATAGGTAGTAATAAATGTTCACTTTTATATATAAAGATTTTACGAGTAAAAATTAAATATGATGCTTATACACTGTTATTCTTTTAATAACTTTGGAGAGGCAATTTTAAATAAATAGAAGGAGAAATTACACACTATTTTCTTCAATAACCTTTTGACGCACTTTGTTGAAGTAGATTTTGGCGAATTTTTGACCAGACATAGAATCAATGATGCAATAAAAAATAATGGTGTATAAGCACATACACTATTGTTATATTAAGGGGACGATATATAGTATATTAGCATATAAAGTTCTAGCGTGTTATGTCAACGACTGAAACCTATGCGGCTTTAGGCATGGAAAATCGGCAAATGACAATGGACAATATAAACAAAGGTGTATAAAGCTATGTCAGAGTTTGATATATCTGCAAAGTAAATACGATTCTGTAATAAGACTCTAAATGGATCAAAATCTGCAATTAGATTTAGGAAATCCCTCTCCAAACATTTCAATACCAAACGAGGCTTTAGACAATGTGATATTTTTAATATTCTTTAAGAGAAGATCCTACGTGATGCTTAAGTAAACCAAACCGGCGAAATATATTCCTCAAAGCACATGCTACTGGATATGCTGATGATATCGATATAATCGGTCGTATCTTGAGAGATGTAACCTCAACATTCACTCGTAACGAAAATAAATCTGCGATAGTTGGTTTGGCAGCTAATCAAAAGAAAACAAAGCTGATGGTATTAACGATCAGAGAGACCACGAGACTAAGATAATCTGTGAACATTGTTGACACCATGAGTTCATATACAAGTTAAACGTGTTGCCAATGGACATTGTAGCAAAGCAGATTGTTTCCTTATTCGCCATTAGCATCACCTACTGTCGCAATGATGCTATCGAATGGTGTTCATGGAATTGTGCTATAAGACCTTCTGGACATTCCGTCATCTATAGACAGATCCACTATTCGTTAGGAAATATTATACATCCATTTCGTAAATACTCATGGAAACGAGGCGCACTCAGAGGAGACGGATAAGTGAATTTCTACAAGGACGGGTCGAAGACAAATAATCTGGTAGGGTAGGTATGTGGTTTATTCTATAGTGTGAACAGTGTGATATTCAACAGTGTGATTTTTGTAGTAGTGCAACGAAGAATCCACCAAACATCTCCTCTGTAAATGTTTATCACTTTCTATTAGGAGAGTGACAACATTGAGATTCTACTTTGTAACGGATCGGAACGATTTGGCTCAATTGAGAATACAAAACATTCTGAGCGATCTAAATGGTTCTCGCAATCTATTAAACACACATTTTATGTAATAAATTGCTTAGAATGTGTAATATTTTATTTTAAGCTACGATTATGTGGTCATATGTTAACCGCATAAATGTATTTTGAGCTTAAAAACGTCTAACAGCAAAAAAAAAATCACCAGCTATGTTACTAACGTGGAACTCTTTTGATACAAGAGAATTACTAGAGAAATTCCAAGTGTAATGCATTATGTGGAATAAAGTTAACTTAAAGAATAATATTTTTCACAAATAATAAGATAATCCGAATTTTGTTGCATCATTTTTGGACTTGATGTAATGCTTCAAAATAACAAATGGTTTTTTTTCTGTCATTCGGTAAATTATTGTTATGCAGATACAATGCCATTCATTAGGTGAATGACTACGAATTCCAAAGACAATTTGACAAGATTTTCAAAAAAAAAAAAAATTAATATTGGACGCGTCAACAATTAACCTTCACGGCTAAAATATATTTTTAGTGTCAAAAATTTCAAATTGTCAAACTTGGTAATCTGGTTTCCAATGTGAACATTGAGCCAAAGTGCACAAATTTGTAATTGAGGGTGTTAGATGCAAATGGTTTCAAGTGACAAATTGACACAAATTTAGATAAGTGTGCAGTTGTGTTCCTTGACACTATCTCTGGGTACTAGCATGAGATGAGATAATTTGTTATTACCAGTGCTGATATCTAGCCAAAAAAAAAAACTGTTCAAGTACTATCTGCATTTCCACAATAATTTGAATAGCTCAAAAATTAACTTTTTATCACTTGCATCCCTTTGCTTCGAACTCCATCAATAATAATTAAACTTTTAGCATTATACCTAGAATAAATGTAGAACTATAGGTAATTAACAATAGAACTCGTTATATCGTCATCATGGCCTAATTACCATGTCTCCATTTACAATTGCAGATTAACACGCCTTAAACGACAAGTATCTTTGGACGAAATAGGTTTCCTGTCTTTCAAGGTCCGTCAGTCTGTCTACCTGGCTGATACACTTGATAGTATGCAAACTGAATGTATATAAAGTATATATCAGATATCTTTAATAAATAATAATATATACTGATTACATAAGAGTGTCAAAATTTTAAATTTCAATTATTTAACATTGAAAGCTGTAATATTTAGACCACGTGATTAATTTTTAGAAATATAATGTAAATTTGTGCGAGAACTTTCTTTGGTATTTTCCTAAATTTGTCTTCTTTTTTTAGCAGCAACAACAGAAGCTCATCCATTAGTTGCCGCGCGTAGTAAATAATAATAAGCGCTTCGGTATTTTACGCCCCCTCCTGTGCCGCTTATTGAGTTATAAAGCTCTTACAACTTACTGTTCACTCGACGACGATAAGTCCAAATATTTTTAGACAAAATCATCATCTAAAATCATCACCAATGAGTCCGTTGAAACAAACAACTTGGGTTTGTCTTACTCTATTACCAGATCCACTTCTTCCGACTGCTTCTCAATGCTCGAAAAGGCCGCAGTTACATCCCGCAGTCAAAAAAAGCTCTGCATGTAGTCCATCGGCTTCCGCTGCTTTATTATTTCGAGTCGTGTTATTGTCGTACTAACCTCGTTATGGCTCGGTGGTGTACAATCTAGTCCATCGTCGATGACTGACTAGCAGAGTACGAAAGTGATCCCTCCATATATGCAGCACAATCTGTGTGTTCTTGGCCAGAATTACATCCCTGTCCTTACAGCTGGGGATCCCTGTTCAAAAACCATTGCTTTTTACCTTTTGGTCGAATTTCCTGGCTTTACCATTTTTCCAATAATTTTCGATATCCTGGACCTTTCTTTTCTTTCATAGACGCTTTTATGCTTGCAGAGGAGTTTTACCGCGTTACCAGTGGCTGCAGTTTTGCTTTGTATATAGCCTCCATTTCCTTAGTTGTTCATTACCCAGTACGTTCGCAATTCGCAATATACTGCCACTGGGTCGGTCGAGAACATCAGAATTAGGAGGGTTTGTTTGAACTAATTGTGAGAGTTGGTTGGAGTAGGCATTGGTTATCTCGGTGGTATGCAGTAGTGTGATGCCTAGCTTCCTTTGCGGTTGGTTGCGAGCGTTTTAAGCACTTCTTTATCGCGTACGTACCTTTGCTGCAACTAGGGGGCGATCCGAGGCAATATTTGCACCGCGGCACACACGCACGTCCATAACGCTTGAAACATACTTTACATCGATTACCACGTGATGAATCTAGTTTTTTTTTTTTGTGGATATCTTTATGCGAGGATTGAACTCCGCTCACTTCCATTTTTCTTTCCGAAGCAAAGCCTATCAGTCCGAATCCTTTGACGAAGGTGTTGTTGTGTATACTGAATTTTTAGGACTGCGAACGAGAGCATCTTTCCTTCCTATTTTAGTATTAAAATCTTCCAGATCAAATTTAATGTCCAGGGCAGCGGTCATATATGTATTTCCTTCAGGCGCTCATAGAATGAATCCTTAACGTCCTTGTCTTCTATCGGGGCGTGTACACAAATCAGCGTGATGTAAAATAGTTCTCCGTAATGAGGTTAATAGCTATACGGTCACTTTCAGAGTTAAACTTGCGAGACCAGATGTCGAAGTGTCTTGCCGACTGTAGATTCACATACAAATTCGTGTCTTTCTGCATGGTAGATGTAAAAGATGTTACAGTTCTAGCGCCGTGCATCGCATTTACTGTATGACGTTGATGTCGGCCTTGTTTTTGTCTAGGGTACCGGATAGAGGCATCATATCGGTAGATAGTTCGGTCATTCCCGATGCATGCCGTTATAACGATTGCGCGGGTCGTCAACATTTTCGTATTTTCATAATATTTTGTAATTTCCTAAATAAATTTTTGATAATCCTTTTATGGAATAATGAAATTTTTACGAATTTTGTATTACCAAATATTAGCAAATACCAATGACATATTTCTGTAAGAGAATTCTACTAACAAATTGTCTGATTTTCTAAAATTTTCATTTAACTAGGTATTTGGTGGCATTCAACAGTCTGAATATCTACGTATATCTATAACGTTGAGGTAGAACAATGTTTACATTCTCTCAGTGATAGTATCTCACCGTTCTAGTTTGCAAAAAAAAAAACTTATAAGCGATTTGACTACTCACCATCTGAGTAATAACAACATGGTGCAAAGCATGTGTGTAAAAATACAACTCACCTATACTATGACAGGTTTCCAGTAAAAAATATATGATTTGGTATTCTCACTTTTTTATGGAGGTTTTTTTATTCGCAACGTTTTCACTCAACACTCGATGTTTTTTTCACACTCGACTCAAAGAGTACAACGGGCAATGTAACTGGCACTTTACACCGACGCGACTTTGGGAGTCACTCGTAGGTTTTCATCGTGTTTTTTATTCTCAAGAATAGTTCACCATATGAGTTTTTTTATTTCTCCCCGATATTCGCAAAAAAAAAAACGTTTCCCTTGCAGGCGACTTCTAAACAACGCTCTCGTATGTTTGCAATGCATTCGTTCGAACCTTGCAACATAAACGCTGAGACCCCGATACTACTATACACGACGATGTTTGGAGCGATGTACTAAAGAACTCAGAGTGCGATGATAAACCAACAAAAAAAGTGCAAAAACACATACAACAAAACAAAACGCTGCTGTCCGTATTTACAAGTTAACCGCACCGCGCGTTGTTCCTTCTGTTATTTAGTGGCGGCGTTTCGCCGTCGTACCTCGACCAACCAACCAACAATTAATGTACCCTCTCAGTCGTTTACGTCCATCGTCCGTGGTTGTGTTGGGGCTGGTGTTTGGAAGAACCCTGCTGCCAGTTGGAATTAGAACCACAAGCAAGCAGCCAACCAACCAACGGAAAACCGCTGCCGTTGTTGGTCGTAGTGTTTACTCTGGCACAGGAAGGCAGAAGAATTCGAAGCACCGCCGCCGAAAAGAATATGAAATTCTTGATAGTACGTTTTGGTTTTTTGCGAAAACACAAGAGCAACAATAGTTGGAACTGAAGATATTGTAACTTATGACGGTGACAACAAAACGAACAAACAATGCCGGAACGTAAACGTAGCTCAACGTGCACGAATGCAACTAAATACGATAGCAAACTGAGCTCGTTGTCTCGTTGCACATGCACTTTTCGTTTAAGTTTTGTTACTGTTGTTGTTGTTGTTGTTTTGCTGTGTTTTTTATTCGAACTTTTTTCATTTTATTCGAACATTCATTCCCCATTCTTCTGTGGTGGTGTGCGATTCTGCTGCTGCCGCCGCAGCCACTTCTCAAATTCAATTGGGCGAAGGTTGGATTTTTGCAAAACTAAAAAACATAAAGCAACGACGAATTGAACAGAATCGAGTCTCACTTTTTGTCGGTTTGCAAAATACTCGTAAAAATTACAAAATATTTAGTTTGAGAAAAAAAAGAACTCTGAACTAAGAAAACGCTTAATCTGTCACCCCTTCTCAATGGACAACGTCGTAGGTTGTGGGACGGACGTTCTTCATAGATTCTGTGTTGGTGTTTCATGCGCATGTATGTGTAGTTAATGAAATTTCTTAAAAATGCTGTAAACTTTTTCGGACACTTGAAAAGGGGTTGCGAGAGTCTGAGAGTATGTAACCAACATTCTGCCGACGGATAAGCGACGATAATATCACCTTCTTAAGGGCGGAGGGGTGAATCTAAGTTTTAAGGTGCAGTTAAACTTTTATTTTTTTAAAATTCAAAACCATGAACGGTGTCGCATAGGTCTGTTAGAATGAATCATGAGTTACGGTAGGAGTCATCATATAAGGGTATCAAATTATCAAATAGTTCGGGAGAATCAAAAGAATGTATGTAAATAACTACAAAAATGTGGTTATATTCGGATCAAAAATAGCACAACCAAACATGAAACTTTTAATTACAAATTAATGTGAAATCATCAAAATCATTTGAAAATTCTGTAGGCCGAAATAGAATAGATATTGTTTACTGTGTTTATCGGTTACAGAAAATCTCCTATATACCTATCATGTACACCAAGGGCACATTCAGGGGGGGAGGGGGCTTATGGGGCAGCTGCCCTAACCTACTGTCGTCGATTTTTTATGCGTTGATACATTATCATAAAAAATTAAATAAATTTTATTTAATTAAAAATATTATTTATAACAATATTAATATTAAGTATGATTATTAATATTAAAGTAAGTATGAAAGTGATGTACAAAAAAAAATAAAAGGGACATTTCAAAAAAGTTTTGTTTATCCATTGCGCCAGTCATCGTATCAATTTGGTTGTCAATGATCTTAATTCGGTCCCCGAAATCCGAAATACCGTTTCTACCATTAAAGATATTATAAATTTTTTCAAAGAGTCTGCCATTCGCAGAAAATACGCTCCAAATGTACATTCGTTTTGCGAAACACATTGGTCCGAGAAGTACAAAAGTATGAGCGATTTTAAATTCTTTTATTGCGATATAATAGATGGATTGGAAAAGTTGTGCACAGAAGGCAATGCTGGCACAAGAAAAGTTGCCTTTCAGCTACACATTGCTCCTACTAAAAGCGTTTTTCTAATTTGTATGTGCATAATTACAAAATACTACAGTCTTCTCCAACCAGTGGTGAATTTATTGCAGGCCAAAAACAACAATATAATTAAATGCAGAGAACACCTAAATCATATTTTAAATGTTTTTGAAAAACATAGAGCTGAAGTTGAATTTGAAATGATTTTTAAAGAGTGTGAAAAGCTGGTTGAGAATGCTTCATTCAATATTTGCGTACCTAGAGTTGTTAAAAAGCAAACTAGAAGAACAAATCCTCCATTTACGACAACAGAAGAATATTACCGCCGTGCTATTTTCATACCCTATCTGGATTCACTCATAACATCCATAAGTCGCCGATTTCCCAAAGAAAATAATGCAGTTTTCGATTTCGCAGTCTTAAAACCATAAACCTAGACCAACTTCAGGATCAACTTTTGCGTGCAAGTTATTTTTATAATTTGGAAGGTATTGTAAATGAGCTTGAATTTTTGGCATATATATTGGAATAAAGAAAAAGAAAACGACATAGATTTGATATTTGCTTATAAGAATTTTGGAGGAGTTTTCATCAAATCTAAAAGGCTGTTATTTTCATAAAAAAAAATTTTGGCCCCACCCTACATGAGGACCCGGCTACGCCCTTGATGTACAGAATCAAAATTTGCTCCGTTCCGTCTATTTTTTGAAGCTAGAGCATTTTCAATCATGCGTACAACATGACCTAGGCAACGCAACCGCTGCACATATAAGTATTTTGATAATCTGGGCGGCCAAAAATGTTTTAATTGTTTGTTGAGCTTAGAGTAACGTTTGAAACAAAAACAATTGATTTTTATAGTAAAAACAGTTATATTTTCATAGGTTGAAGTGCAGAATATGGGGCGGGAGCCCGATTAAAAAAAAATATGCCATTGTCTTCGTCTTGGTCCCCAAACATCGGAATGGTAGGCCCAAAAGAATGGGCCCTTGAGTTCTAAGATAACCCCCCATGTGCGGGTACTCAAATCAAAGATATTTTCGAGACGAATCCAACGATATTATTTTTAAGTTCCTACGGATCTCTTGGATCTCTTACTGTCATTTAAATTTCCGGGATATACCAAAAAAAATTTGAAAAAATCTTGGAAAAAGTTAGAAAAATTTAATTAGTTTCGTTGCCTTGAACACATTATGGTTGGATTCATCTGGAAAGTATCTTTCATTTGAGTATCCACACAAGGGGGGTTATTATAGAACCCAAGGGGCCCCTTTTTTTTGGGCCTTAGCGCCAACTTTGACCTTGATTTACGTGTTTTAGGGCGTATTTGGGGGAGTGGCATTTTTTTTTTGGGCTCCCGCCCCATATTCTGCACTTTTGCCTTTTCATATGTTGGACATTTAAAACATAATCTATATATATAATAATGGTGTCAAAAATGTATAGTAATTCATCAATTGAGAACGGCTCGGCCGATTTTGCTTAAACTTTTTTCCAGTTGTTCGTTATTGCCAGGAGAAGGTTTATGTGAAAGAAAATTTTGAGAAAATCTTCCGGAAAAGTCGGAAAAGTCGGAAAATTGGAAAAATCTAAAATTGCCTTTTTGTATGGAATTTTGTGTGCAATTGTTACAGAATGGCTTTTCGAATAGAAAAATGGAAAATTTTTGTTGAAAAATGCGGAAAATTCCGGAAAAATTTAAAAAAAAAAATTTTACGAAATTTTCCGTATTATCGTGTGACTTTATAGTTTTGGACGATGTAACAGTGAAAAATTTCGGATAATTATTCCGAAATGACTTTCCGAATGGGAAAATAGAAAAATTCTTGGTGGAAAACTCGGAAATTTTGATTTTTTCGGAAACATTGTGCACCGCAAATTGAATTTTTGTATTACATTTTGTGTGTAATTGTTTCGTTGTGGCTTTTCGGTTGGAAAAATAGAAAATTTTGGTTGGAAAATTATGGAAAAATTCCAAAAATTTAAATTTTTGTTCGACGAAATTTTACATTTTATTGTAAATTTTGATAATTATGAATTATGTTAATGTGAAAAATTCGGATAATTATTCCGAAATGACTTTTCGAATGAAAAATTAGAAAATTCTTGGTGGAAAACTCAGAAAAAAAATGGAAAATATTTGGTTTTTTCGACGAAATTTTTCATTGTATCGCTTGATTTGATGATTTTAGACTACGTAAAGATGAAAAATTCGTTATGATGCTTGAAAAATTTCTGAATAATGTGAAATTTATTATATTAAAATACTAAATGCAAAATGGTAGAACAATTTTAAAATCTTCTGCATAAGCATAATGCAATGGTCCGATTGTTCAAAACCACATTGAATACAATGCATTATGACGTCCACAAAATCATTATCAGAGCAGACAAGAGACCCCCTCGATGCCATGTAAGACAATTCAATGCTCCCACTATAAATGAAGACGCAGTGGTGATTGTTGCGGAGAATGTGGAATTACGCGATATTGTTCTCAAGCTTCGGGATGGTGGACAAGTTGAACGAGATGGCTGACGACATTTGCACAGAGTTCGCACGACAACATCCAATTTTGATCATGAAATTATCTTCTGATCAAAGACATGTGCTTGCTAATGTGTGGCAGTCTACTGTCGAAATTGGGTATACCAGCGCAAAATCGTTCAATGCATTAAATCGCGAATTGCAACAAGAACAAGACTTTGATCGAGTTGAGCTGACTGAAAGAGTCCGAACAAATGTGGCGCTCTTAACTGCCGAGCAAACGAACGTGTACGATTCAATGATGAAGGTTGTTGACGATGGAACGGAAGCATTTACTTTCTCGATGATGCCGGTTAGACAGCCAAAACATTCGTAATTTCTTTGATTCTGGCAACAAATCGGTCAAGATCGCAATTGAGTTAGCTGTTGCATCCTTTGGTATTGCTTCCACAATCGAACTGCACATTCCGCTTTCTTCTCACGGTTGACAACACAACGTGTAGCGAAATTGTTGCGAGAATGCTTAATCATTATTTAAAATTAATGCACGATGGCGCATGAAAGAGCATTGGAGGCATATGACCGAACGATGAAAAATTTTCGTGGTCATTTAACGAGAATGAGGCGACCAACTATTCGACAGAATTTTTAAACTCTCTAGATGTGCCAGTTGTGCATAATTTGTAGCTGAAGGTGGGATCGATCATGATCATTTTGCCGTAACTGAATCATCCGAATATGTAATTAAAGCGACGATCATCAAGGGCATATGCAAAGGAGAGGAAGTCCTTATCCCTCGAATCTATTATTCCAACCGATCTTCCCTTCCAATTCAACTCCCCATTCGATTGGCTTTTGCGATAACAATCAATAAATCGTAAGGCCACTCATTGGAAATTTGTGGAATCAATCTCTAATTTCCCTGCTTTTCACACGGTCAGCTGTGCGTTGTTTGTTTGTGTGTTGTAAAACAGTCTTCATTGTTTCTTTTTACCCCGGAAACAAATCAGAAAACATTGTATATCAGATCGCTCTTCACTGATTTCGATTAAATTCAAGTAAATCAGATTAAAACTTAAACTATGTGTGTTTTACTATTATATAAAGGCGTTACCTTAGGAGCGAGACGAAGTTTGCCGGGTCCAAAGTTGTATGGCAGAACAACGTTTGCTGGGTCAGCTAGTACTTTCATATTTTTTTTTATTCGCCATCATCGCTAATTTCGTCGTCCACATCACTTTTAGCTGCTATATTTAGTTGAACTGAGAGAAACATCTCTATAGTTTCTGGCAAAAATGAAGAAAACTTTGTTTTATTTTTAGTTGTTGAGGCTCTAAGAAGAAGATCTGAGCTCAAGGGAAGCCTATTTAGGATGTCCTGATTGCAGGATTCTCTGGAAAACTTTCTTGCAAATACTCGAAAATGTTTATTTCGAGCCTCTGCTGCCTCTTCGGACAGTTGTCCTATAGGCAGTAACGCATTTGTTATTATTTCCGATCCTTGTATAAGTACTTTATGTAGTGTAGGTGACAACTCTGTGACAACAAAAATAATTTAATGACAAATACATCAATAGCAAAGGCTTCCAAACGATATCGCACTGACGTATTGTTGTAAAGTAAATTTTTTTAGTCACCGCTCCCAAATTATCCTTTTTTTTTAGCATAGGATTTCGTATTACTTTTTGGTTAACGGATCATAAGAAAAAATCATTAATGTTGTTGCTATTGAATGACGTTATTACCGAGAATTAGCGAGAATGTGAAAAAAATCATAAACATTTTTGATTTTCTTAGGTATGAACTTTCATTAACGGTTTTTTGGCCATCCGCGATTTTCCGCGGCAAAACTTTTCTGAACTTGTTAAATAAGGCAAAAAAGTTTTCTTATCAGTCACAAGACTTGCGGTATTTAACAGGATACCCAAACAAAAAACTCAAAAAATCAGCATTGTATTGGCCTTTACTTGCCGACCATTTAAAAAATTTTAAGGCAAACATATTAAAGAAATATATAATATTGAAAAATCCCATGCTAATAGATTCTGAATCCATCGCAATTTTGCAGTTGGGAAAAATTAAGCGCTTTAAAATTAATAAAAACTTAACACTTCCGAAAAATTTAAAAATCAATCATTTAGTTTGAACTTTAGTTTTTTTGGGTTTCTCGCAATTAAAGTAACTTGTAATGGTGGTTTTTTGTCACATGGAGTGTCCCCTACATTTCCCAATCAATTTAACGGTTTTATTTTAAACTTGGGATTTGGGTTTTTGGGCGCCCAGATCATCAAAACACTTCTATGTGCGCTGTACCTTAATGCGTCTAACCACGTCATTATCGGAATACATCTCGTACAGCTCAAGATTCATACTACGTCGATACTTTCCGATAACGATGGTGTGTCCATACATTTGATTAAGTGTATTCCTCTCGAATACCGTCGACAATTTCTGTGTCACCTTCACGCGCGTTGTTTTCCGAAACCAGCAATAGGTGGGAGCGTTCTTGCCGTATATGCACCACAATCGGGTATCTGTTACCAGACTTCCATTATTGTTCTTACCTATCCCTCTATCCCTGTATCTCTCTATATATTCGTTCTCCCATTCATTCTTCTGAAGTTTTTTTTTTCATTTAAGTAGCTGCCTCGCCTGTTTAACTGTCTTTCACTGTAACCTATTCATCCGCATGTGTCCGGTTGGATTCTAAACCCTATATCAAGACAGGTAAAACCGGGTTCAGATGGACTTTCATTCGTCGAGAGGGGGCTCTGTCATTAAATAGCTTGCTAGGACCAGAATCTTCCCCGTATTTCAAAGATGACGCTAGTTATGGTATTGATGGCGGTGGTTAGGTAGCTAAAAGCATCTACTACTTTAAAATTATAGTTGTCAACGCTCACGCAGCGTCCCAAATCAGCAGATGCTTTGTTCGTTCAAACTAATAGCTTTGTTATGTTCTTATTCACCATTAGAGCCATTTCATCTGATTCCTTCTCTATACTTATGAAGACTGCATTTACATCCCACAGTTTTCGGCCGAAGATGTATATATTATCAGCTTAAGCAAGTAGCATATGGCTTTTGTTGAATATCGTGTCACTCTTGTTAAGAGTGGCTACAGGTAGGCTGTAGCCATGTTTAAGGCCTCGTCAGGCCCAATAATGTCCTTTTCAATTTTCACTAAAACTTTGTGTCAGTTATGGTCATTTTTATACCATCACCCTTAGGGATGAGGATATATATCATTTGATACGACCCAAAAGTGTATCACATAGAAGGAGTCATTTAAGACCCTAGGTATCTTTGAACCAAATTCGATTCATGACTTTTTGAGTCGTTTGAGCCATGTCCATCTGTCTGTCTAGCTGTCCGGCTGGTGCGCACGATAACTTTCAAAGACGGAACCAAATGTTGTGAAATTTTGCATGAGTTAATATTTCCCCAAAACTACTTACGGTATTGAAAATGGGCTACATGGCCCCGCCCCTTCTGGTACCTCCCATAAAAATGATTATTCCGCCCACTTCAGAAATCGAGTGATAATATCAATACGCCCAGCGGGATCGTACCCAAATTCTGTATTAAGTAAAGCTATAACAGGATAAAGTTTTGGAAAAATTGGAAGTCTAGTCACGTCCCTTCTAGTACCTCCCATACAAATGTACCTTTCCGCCCACTATAGAGATGGTGGAATAATATCAATAAATCAAACGTGATTGTACCCAAATTCTTTATTTATAAATGCTTTAACAAGATAAAGTTTTTGAGAAAAAAATTGGAAGTCTAGCCACGCCCCATCTGGTACCTCCCACTTTAGAAATCGATTAATATTATTAATAGACCTAACGCGACCGTGCCCAAATTCTGTAGTTAGAAAAGTTCAAGCAGGGAATAGTTTTGGAGAAGAAATCTAGAAGTTTAGACACGCCCCTTCTGGTACCTCCCATACAAATGTACCACTTCGCGTACTTTAGAGATGGAGTAATAATATCAATATACCCAACACCATCGTGCCCAAATTCTGTTTTTAGTAAAGGTATAACATGATAAAGTTTTGGAGAAATAATCTGGAAGTCTAGATACGCCCCTTCCGGTACCTCCCATATGTATATATATATATATATTCGTTCTCCAGTTCCATTTTCTAAAGTTGTTTTTCGCTTAAATAGCTGCCACACCTGTCTCCTTGTTCCATTATTTAACAGTTCCGGTTTCGAGATGGACAGAAGTAAAGACGTTCTGTCGTTGTAGATGGGAAAGCTGGTTTGAGTAGGCGGTGGCTATCTCTGGCGTTTGCAGATTTTCATTGTTCAGTTTTCTTTGTGACTGCTTACATGCGATTTCAGTTCTACTCAATCTTGTGCGTACCCTAGCTGCATCCAGGTAATGATCCGAAACAAAGTTAGTACCACGGACGCTAGATGCATGCCTTCCATAGATTACAAAATGAGTTTCTTGTGTTTTGAACAGGCGATATACATGTTGCCTTGTGAATAATTTTATGCTGGAATCTAGTTCCGCTTACTAGCATACTTCTTACCGACTCGAACTAACCAAGCTGTTGTTGTGTAGACTTAATATACCGATCGACTGACCAAGAATGTCTTATGGGCATGAACACAAATCAGCGTTATGTAGAAATGTTTCGCCTTGATGCGGAATGTGGCTGTTCGATCTCTACAGGATGGAACCGCGAGACGAGATTTCTTAGACTAAGGCCAATTACAAATCCACAACTAAATTCGCGCTATTCCGCATGGCAGCTGTAGGAATTGTTACATCGCGAGCATCCATGTCATGTCTATCTCGTCTCCTAGATGGCGGTTCTGTCAGCATTGTATTTTTTTAAGACATCCGCCAGTCGGATAGTGGCACCTTATTTATAAAGATCCTTGACGTTCCAGAAGCATATCCTTAAATCATGGTCCTTATAAGTTTTGGAAGGTTCCGTTTATTATTTTTCTTTTTTGTGTTTACATAGTGAGTATAGAACCTGATCGCTGGTAGCTAGCCCAACCATTAGCGTTCGTAGCTCACAATTCATCAATTGAGAACGGCGGGGCCGATTTCGCTAAAATTTTTGTTCAGTTCGTAATTGCCACGAGAAGTTTTATATGAAAGAAAATTTTGGGAAAATCCTCCGAAAAGTCGGAAAATTTGGAAAAATCGATAATTTCTTTTTACGGAATGGCTTTTGGAATGGTAAAATAGAAAAATCTAGTGGAAAATTAGATTTTTTATATCGACAAAATTTTAAAGTTTTCTCATGATTTGATGATTTTGAACGATTTAAAGATGGAAAATTCCTTGTGAAGCTTAGAACATTTAGAATAATTGTGAAAATCAGTGAGGCCAAAGATATTGTGCGTAAATATTGGTTAGAGAAGTAAATGAGTTAAATAATAGGTCATGAATAAGAATGCTGCGATTAATGCCACAACCTGATAAATGGCAATATACGATGCCTAAGGCAGTACGCAATTTATACCGATCAATTAAGGTTTACTCGAGTTATCTTGCTCACCAGCCATCCAGGCAGACGGATATGACTCAATCGTCAACAAAAAATATTTCTTTCGATAATGGTTATTGGGAACCAAAACATTTTTTGGTTGCAATAATGGTTATACGTAACCTAAAAAAATATTTCTTGGTGTCATTAAAAGAGACTGTGAGATGTGCCAAATATTATTCTCCTATGAAAACTCCTTCCATTTTTGGCCGCTCTTTGTATGAAACGGCAACCACTGTGCAACACTTTCTAAAATCTAGTGCCGCCCTCACGACACTGTGCGCTGTGTGACAGTCCCCGGTTTTACCATCACCCTTAGGGATGGGGGTATATATCATTTGATACGAAAAAAAGTGTAACGCATTAAAGAAGACGAGTTAGAACCCAAGTATCTTAAGACCAAATTCGTTTCAAGACTTTTTAAGACGATTGAGCTATGTCCGTCAGTCTGGCTGGCTGGCTGGATGGCTGGTCAGCAGGATAACTCGAGTAACGGATCGGTATGAAAATTTACCAGTATTAATATTTTTCAAAACGAACTTATGGGATTGTAACTGGGCAAAATAGCCTCACCCCTTCTGGTACCCCTCACACAAAATTACCTATTTTTGGATAATTTATATTTCTTTCATAACTTCCAAACGGACGATCGTAGGATATTTGCATTTGGTCAGTTTATTTATCTTGCAAAAGTAGATAAACCCCCAGAAAACTTGACTATTTGACACACCCCTTCTGGTACCTCCCATACAAATGACCGAACGCACACCCATAGTCTTACAAACATATCTTTTTTGTAAGTAAACTGAATGCACTCTTCTTTAGAGTATGATGTTCGCTTATGAAAATGGGACAAAGGAATGAATATGGACTATACTGGTTCACGCCTTCTGGTACCTCTAGGGGATTTTTCTTGATTTACAAGAATTTTTAACGCTCGTCAAGATAAAGAAAAAATATGTTTTGTCAAGAATTTTACAGACCAACCAAAAAATAACTTATATATGTTTTTCAAATTTATTTTCTTTGCACAATGTTTTTTTAAAAATCAAAGTGTATTAGTTTGAAAATATAACAACACTTATATTTTCCCTTTTTATACAACACTAATAACACCAGTTTACAAATATTTATTTTTTGTCGACTGCAGATATTTCTATGGATTTCGGCATCCTAAACACGAATATGAGATTTAAAAGTTTTTCCTCTGTTTAGTTTTCAATTTTTTTTAACGATATTTTTATGAGATGCATCAGCTGATTGGAGAATAATTGTAAACGCAGTGGTCTTCAATTAAAGGTAATGAGCCGTAGAACCTATATAAACAAGCTTTTAACATCGGTTGGATAGTTTTGATGGTAGGGGCATTTAAAGTTTAAAAGTTTTTCGTGTGCAAAAATCACGGTTTTAAATTGATAAAAAAAATAAAAAAATATTAATCGCAAAATGTCTCCAATTTCATTTATTGAGCATAAAGGTTCGACTTCCTCGAGCAAAACACGCCATTGTTTATAAAAATTGGATGACAAGTGGGATAGTTAAGAGGACACTGCAAATGGTAAATTTTTTGATTTTAAGAATTTCACTGAAGGCGTAAAGCAACTTTAGGTTGCATGGTAATGAAGTAAAAAGTGGAAATTCCACTGTATTCTGGATTGACCATATATAAAAAAAAAGCTTGAGTTGAAAGCCTAGCTGATCCTTTTTAGAAAATATCAATATTTTTATTTCTGCAGACTGGACCAAAAGATGACAGTAACAAATAGGACAAGTGAGATAAAAACTATTTATTTATTTTAAAAGTACACAACCAGGGATTTTATTATCATTCATGTTTGATCATTGATTATTTTGAGATTTAAAGATTTAAAGTGCATTTTAAGCATACCTTTTTGAAAAATAACGATATTTTTTTTTTTTTATATTTGTAAGTCAAATCGTAATTTTTCTCCATTTGTGCTTGGAAATATTAAATTTGCCAATTATACTATGTCGTAAAATAAAAAAAGTCAACATCAGTTTTCCCACTGTATTTGTTTTACCCTCACCCATAGGAAAATCAAAACGTTTGCCACATCCCTTATCGTACCTTTCATACAAATGGCCGAATTCACCCTCAAAATTTTGCATACATATAATTTATGTAAGTACACTGAATTTAAGCATATAATAAAAATTTGACTCCGGAATGAATATGGACGAATTCGGCTCTATGAAAAATGCCCCAAATGCAAAATGCCCCAAAAAAAAAACGAAAAATTACCCAAAATAAAATTGGGCGAAAAAAAATGAAAAATGACCCAAAACTCAAGAACGAAATTTTCCCCAAAAATTATGAAAAATACCCCACAAAATTTATGAAAAATACCCCAAAAAAATATTCTTCTAAACAAACTAGCATTTTTAAAAGACGAATGCGGTGGGGGGCACGCCCCCCGCCGCATACGTCGTTATTAGTTTCTATACTGTCTATTTACCATTATTAAAAGACGAATGCGGTGGGGGGCACGCCCCCCGCCGCATCCGTCGTTATCAGTTTCTATACTCTCTCTTTAGCTTTATTAAAAGACGAATGCGGTGGGGGGCACGCCCCCCGCCGCATACGTCGTTATCAGTTTCTATACTCTCTCTTTAGCTTTATTAAAAGACGAATGCGGTGGGGGGCACGCCCCCCGCCGCATACGTCGAAGTAAGTATCTTAACTATCTCTCTGTCATATTTCGTAAGTCGAAAAATAAAGTGAGGGGGGGGGCGTCCGCCCCCCCCCCCTTTCTTTATCATCTGCACCATGCTTTTTTATTTTTTATTATATGGAAAAAAAATTGGGGTATTTTTCATATCTGCAAAATTGGGTCATTTTGCATATGAAAAATGACCCAAAATTAAAAAACGAAATTTTACCTAAAATAAATGAAAAGTTCCCCAAAATTTATGGGGGATTTTTCATATGAAAAATTCCCCAATTTTGTATGGAAATTTTTTTGGGTAATTTTTCGTTTTTTTTTTGGGGCATTTTGCATTTGGGGCATTTTTCATAGAGCCTAATTCGGCTCTATGAAAAATGCCCCAAATGCAAAATGCCCCAAAAAAAAAACGAAAAATTACCCAAAATAAAATTGGGCGAAAAAAAATGAAAAATGACCCAAAACTCAAGAACGAAATTTTCCCCAAAAATTATGAAAAATACCCCACAAAATTTATGAAAAATACCCCAAAAAAATATTCTTCTAAACAAACTAGC
Source organism: Muscina levida (assembly GCA_964034835.1). Lineage (NCBI taxonomy): Eukaryota > Metazoa > Arthropoda > Insecta > Diptera > Muscidae > Muscina > Muscina levida. The sequence continues at coordinate 126,183,560 of OZ035880.1, read as the reverse complement.
ATTTTTAAAAGACGAATGCGGTGGGGGGCACGCCCCCCGCCGCATACGTCGTTATTAGTTTCTATACTGTCTATTTACCATTATTAAAAGACGAATGCGGTGGGGGGCACGCCCCCCGCCGCATCCGTCGTTATCAGTTTCTATACTCTCTCTTTAGCTTTATTAAAAGACGAATGCGGTGGGGGGCACGCCCCCCGCCGCATACGTCGTTATCAGTTTCTATACTCTCTCTTTAGCTTTATTAAAAGACGAATGCGGTGGGGGGCACGCCCCCCGCCGCATACGTCGAAGTAAGTATCTTAACTATCTCTCTGTCATATTTCGTAAGTCGAAAAATAAAGTGAGGGGGGGGGCGTCCGCCCCCCCCCCCTTTCTTTATCATCTGCACCATGCTTTTTTATTTTTTATTATATGGAAAAAAAATTGGGGTATTTTTCATATCTGCAAAATTGGGTCATTTTGCATATGAAAAATGACCCAAAATTAAAAAACGAAATTTTACCTAAAATAAATGAAAAGTTCCCCAAAATTTATGGGGGATTTTTCATATGAAAAATTCCCCAATTTTGTATGGAAATTTTTTTGGGTAATTTTTCGTTTTTTTTTTTGGGCATTTTGCATTTGGGGCATTTTTCATAGAGCCTAATTCGGCTCTATGAAAAATGCCCCAAATGCAAAATGCCCCAAAAAAAAAACGAAAAATTACCCAAAATAAAATTGGGCGAAAAAAAATGAAAAATGACCCAAAACTCAAGAACGAAATTTTCCCCAAAAATTATGAAAAATACCCCACAAAATTTATGAAAAATACCCCAAAAAAATATTCTTCTAAACAAACTAGCATTTTTAAAAGACGAATGCGGTGGGGGGCACGCCCCCCGCCGCATACGTCGTTATTAGTTTCTATACTGTCTATTTACCATTATTAAAAGACGAATGCGGTGGGGGGCACGCCCCCCGCCGCATCCGTCGTTATCAGTTTCTATACTCTCTCTTTAGCTTTATTAAAAGACGAATGCGGTGGGGGGCACGCCCCCCGCCGCATACGTCGTTATCAGTTTCTATACTCTCTCTTTAGCTTTATTAAAAGACGAATGCGGTGGGGGGCACGCCCCCCGCCGCATACGTCGAAGTAAGTATCTTAACTATCTCTCTGTCATATTTCGTAAGTCGAAAAATAAAGTGAGGGGGGGGGCGTCCGCCCCCCCCCCCTTTCTTTATCATCTGCACCATGCTTTTTTATTTTTTATTATATGGAAAAAAAATTGGGGTATTTTTCATATCTGCAAAATTGGGTCATTTTGCATATGAAAAATGACCCAAAATTAAAAAACGAAATTTTACCTAAAATAAATGAAAAGTTCCCCAAAATTTATGGGGGATTTTTCATATGAAAAATTCCCCAATTTTGTATGGAAATTTTTTTGGGTAATTTTTCGTTTTTTTTTTGGGGCATTTTGCATTTGGGGCATTTTTCATAGAGCCTAATTCGGCTCTATGAAAAATGCCCCAAATGCAAAATGCCCCAAAAAAAAAACGAAAAATTACCCAAAATAAAATTGGGCGAAAAAAAATGAAAAATGACCCAAAACTCAAGAACGAAATTTTCCCCAAAAATTATGAAAAATACCCCACAAAATTTATGAAAAATACCCCAAAAAAATATTCTTCTAAACAAACTAGCATTTTTAAAAGACGAATGCGGTGGGGGGCACGCCCCCCGCCGCATACGTCGTTATTAGTTTCTATACTGTCTATTTACCATTATTAAAAGACGAATGCGGTGGGGGGCACGCCCCCCGCCGCATCCGTCGTTATCAGTTTCTATACTCTCTCTTTAGCTTTATTAAAAGACGAATGCGGTGGGGGGCACGCCCCCCGCCGCATACGTCGTTATCAGTTTCTATACTCTCTCTTTAGCTTTATTAAAAGACGAATGCGGTGGGGGGCACGCCCCCCGCCGCATACGTCGAAGTAAGTATCTTAACTATCTCTCTGTCATATTTCGTAAGTCGAAAAATAAAGTGAGGGGGGGGGCGTCCGCCCCCCCCCCCTTTCTTTATCATCTGCACCATGCTTTTTTATTTTTTATTATATGGAAAAAAAATTGGGGTATTTTTCATATCTGCAAAATTGGGTCATTTTGCATATGAAAAATGACCCAAAATTAAAAAACGAAATTTTACCTAAAATAAATGAAAAGTTCCCCAAAATTTATGGGGGATTTTTCATATGAAAAATTCCCCAATTTTGTATGGAAATTTTTTTGGGTAATTTTTCGTTTTTTTTTTGGGGCATTTTGCATTTGGGGCATTTTTCATAGAGCCTAATTCGGCTCTATGAAAAATGCCCCAAATGCAAAATGCCCCAAAAAAAAAACGAAAAATTACCCAAAATAAAATTGGGCGAAAAAAAATGAAAAATGACCCAAAACTCAAGAACGAAATTTTCCCCAAAAATTATGAAAAATACCCCACAAAATTTATGAAAAATACCCCAAAAAAATATTCTTCTAAACAAACTAGCATTTTTAAAAGACGAATGCGGTGGGGGGCACGCCCCCCGCCGCATACGTCGTTATTAGTTTCTATACTGTCTATTTACCATTATTAAAAGACGAATGCGGTGGGGGGCACGCCCCCCGCCGCATCCGTCGTTATCAGTTTCTATACTCTCTCTTTAGCTTTATTAAAAGACGAATGCGGTGGGGGGCACGCCCCCCGCCGCATACGTCGTTATCAGTTTCTATACTCTCTCTTTAGCTTTATTAAAAGACGAATGCGGTGGGGGGCACGCCCCCCGCCGCATACGTCGAAGTAAGTATCTTAACTATCTCTCTGTCATATTTCGTAAGTCGAAAAATAAAGTGAGGGGGGGGGCGTCCGCCCCCCCCCCCTTTCTTTATCATCTGCACCATGCTTTTTTATTTTTTATTATATGGAAAAAAAATTGGGGTATTTTTCATATCTGCAAAATTGGGTCATTTTGCATATGAAAAATGACCCAAAATTAAAAAACGAAATTTTACCTAAAATAAATGAAAAGTTCCCCAAAATTTATGGGGGATTTTTCATATGAAAAATTCCCCAATTTTGTATGGAAATTTTTTTGGGTAATTTTTCGTTTTTTTTTTGGGGCATTTTGCATTTGGGGCATTTTTCATAGAGCCTAATTCGGCTCTATGAAAAATGCCCCAAATGCAAAATGCCCCAAAAAAAAAACGAAAAATTACCCAAAATAAAATTGGGCGAAAAAAAATGAAAAATGACCCAAAACTCAAGAACGAAATTTTCCCCAAAAATTATGAAAAATACCCCACAAAATTTATGAAAAATACCCCAAAAAAATATTCTTCTAAACAAACTAGCATTTTTAAAAGACGAATGCGGTGGGGGGCACGCCCCCCGCCGCATACGTCGTTATTAGTTTCTATACTGTCTATTTACCATTATTAAAAGACGAATGCGGTGGGGGGCACGCCCCCCGCCGCATCCGTCGTTATCAGTTTCTATACTCTCTCTTTAGCTTTATTAAAAGACGAATGCGGTGGGGGGCACGCCCCCCGCCGCATACGTCGTTATCAGTTTCTATACTCTCTCTTTAGCTTTATTAAAAGACGAATGCGGTGGGGGGCACGCCCCCCGCCGCATACGTCGAAGTAAGTATCTTAACTATCTCTCTGTCATATTTCGTAAGTCGAAAAATAAAGTGAGGGGGGGGGCGTCCGCCCCCCCCCCCTTTCTTTATCATCTGCACCATGCTTTTTTATTTTTTATTATATGGAAAAAAAATTGGGGTATTTTTCATATCTGCAAAATTGGGTCATTTTGCATATGAAAAATGACCCAAAATTAAAAAACGAAATTTTACCTAAAATAAATGAAAAGTTCCCCAAAATTTATGGGGGATTTTTCATATGAAAAATTCCCCAATTTTGTATGGAAATTTTTTTGGGTAATTTTTCGTTTTTTTTTTGGGGCATTTTGCATTTGGGGCATTTTTCATAGAGCCTAATTCGGCTCTATGAAAAATGCCCCAAATGCAAAATGCCCCAAAAAAAAAACGAAAAATTACCCAAAATAAAATTGGGCGAAAAAAAATGAAAAATGACCCAAAACTCAAGAACGAAATTTTCCCCAAAAATTATGAAAAATACCCCACAAAATTTATGAAAAATACCCCAAAAAAATATTCTTCTAAACAAACTAGCATTTTTAAAAGACGAATGCGGTGGGGGGCACGCCCCCCGCCGCATACGTCGTTATTAGTTTCTATACTGTCTATTTACCATTATTAAAAGACGAATGCGGTGGGGGGCACGCCCCCCGCCGCATCCGTCGTTATCAGTTTCTATACTCTCTCTTTAGCTTTATTAAAAGACGAATGCGGTGGGGGGCACGCCCCCCGCCGCATACGTCGTTATCAGTTTCTATACTCTCTCTTTAGCTTTATTAAAAGACGAATGCGGTGGGGGGCACGCCCCCCGCCGCATACGTCGAAGTAAGTATCTTAACTATCTCTCTGTCATATTTCGTAAGTCGAAAAATAAAGTGAGGGGGGGGGCGTCCGCCCCCCCCCCCTTTCTTTATCATCTGCACCATGCTTTTTTATTTTTTATTATATGGAAAAAAAATTGGGGTATTTTTCATATCTGCAAAATTGGGTCATTTTGCATATGAAAAATGACCCAAAATTAAAAAACGAAATTTTACCTAAAATAAATGAAAAGTTCCCCAAAATTTATGGGGGATTTTTCATATGAAAAATTCCCCAATTTTGTATGGAAATTTTTTTGGGTAATTTTTCGTTTTTTTTTTGGGGCATTTTGCATTTGGGGCATTTTTCATAGAGCCGACTAATTCGGCCGACCCCATCTGATTCCTCCCATACAAAATAACCTTGTTTTGGAAAATTTATATTTTTCCCATTACTTCCAAACCAACAACTGGAGGATTCTTAAATTTGGTCAGTTTACTTATCTTGTGATAGTTTGCCACACCTCCTCTAGTATCTCCAATAAAATTCACCGAAAACACCCGCATAGTTTTACATGCATATCTTTATTGTAAATATAATGAAATTAGTGAAATTTTTTCGAAAGGTAAAAAATTTATTCAACGTTAACTTACGAAAAAAAATATGATTTTGTTGCTGCCCCTAATGATACCTTCTATACAAATATGCCAACGACCCGAAAATTTTATATTTCCGACACACGGTCAAAAAACACAAAAATATCAAAAATTTAGTAGTTCGTACTGAAACTTAATAGAAGTCGGATCTCAACTTTATTATTTTCTTTGGTTTACAATGTAAATATTAATGTGTTTCAATATTTGTTAGTGTTTACATACTGAATGTTTGTTATTTCTTGTTTAGTGAAAATATCCCCTGAAGATGGTGAACGATGTTCACCGAAATATTGGGAAACAATAAATAAATAAAAATAAAATCTAATCTACATCCAGATTTTTATTTACGACCTCAAGCCGAATTACCAAATTACAAAATTTACATTTAAAAAGGTCAACTATACAACTTTTAACATTTCCAATAATTTCTAAAAGAAACTCCTCAAGACGTTAAAAAGAGTTTACTTTTAATATTTTGCAATCATATGTGAAACCTCAAAAACAGGATGTTTTACTCAACCCATTAGAAATAAGGAATTCTTTAGAAATTGTTATGCGTAAACGACTCTTTCAGTATTTATCTTAGGGTATTTATCAGTCAGTTTATTTGTCTGAAATACCTGTACTTGATTTATTTAATATTTTGTATACTTTTTATACAGAAATTATATTTTTATTGAGAAATAAATGAAATTGAAATATTAACAACTCTAACGTATGAGTATTTTTATTTGTCAAGATTTTTTTTCACAATCAAGATTTTTTTTGGTGAATGTCAAGAATTTTACAATTTTAAATCTGGCAAGCCTAGGTACCTCCCATACAAAATGACCTATTTTTGGAAAATTAATATTTCTCCCATAACTTCAAAACGGACTCTTGGGGGGTAATGAAAATTGGTCGATTAATTTATGTTGTTATAGGAGGCAAAACCTAACTATTTGACACACGCCTTCTGGAACCTCCCATACAAATGACCGAACTCACCCCCATAGTCATTCAAACATATCTTTTTTGTAAGTACACTGAATTCAGTAAAATTTTTTATAAGTTGTACGTATGAAAATTTTAGTCAGGAATGAATAAAGACTGTATCGATTCACCCCTTTTCGTACCCCCAATCAAAACTACCTTTTTTTGAAAAATTAATATTTCTCACATAAATTCCAAACCGGCAACTATACCTCCTACACAAATAAGCCAAGTTTTGGACGATTTTGCACCACAAGCAGGGAATTAATTAAAAATCTATTAATTTCAATAACTTAAGACTTAAACAATATCTTATATTGGGTGATGGTATTTATCAGTCAGTTTACCAGACTGAAATTTCTGTACCGGTTATTAGTAGCATATTGATCTCAAACCCAAAAAAAAAACATTCAGATCGGTATTTCAAAGAAACCGGCTAACTGTTTTCATCAAAATATGTTATGCATTTAATATTGATTTTACAAATGTATGCATGTGTGTTGTTGATATGTCAATTGACATTATCAGTACTGCGATGTATTCTACAGAGCACGGAAAAAATAAATATATCCAACTTAGTTGAGAGAGGTTAATAGGCGCACACAAATGGATCTCTCACTCTCTAGAGGGGATACTTAAATAAAATCACGGCAAATATAATAAAGAATTATGCGATTATGACATTTATGCATGTAGTGGTACATTAAAAGCAAGAGTTATATCGCTACACCAGAGTAAAGAGATTAATGTGTGGTAAATGTATGCATCTCAATCTCAGTTGGTGTCTGTTAGTAACTCTAAATAATTATTCATAGCTAAAAGTCAAGTGTACGGCTGCAATTAAGTCTGGTGTAAATCGTTGAATACTCACCTCAGTACTGAGATGTTCGGAATCCACCTCTTACTAACACATTTGCAATCGCATTAGCTGCAGTGATTTAATGTTGAACAGAATGCTTTCTATGCACCCGATATGCAGTTGCGTCACTCCGGCGCAGCAACTGCATTGGTGTCGCTGCAAATGCAACTGCAACGATGGCCGTGGTTGCTGGTGACGATGATGAGCGTATTAATGGCGACAACAGAGGCTCGTCAACGGGTTTCTTTGTTCTCCAAAATATTTTGAAAAAAAAAAAAATGCATTTTGCAGTTCCCTTTTTTGAATATTTTTTTTGTGCGTTTTCGGCTTTATTATTTATTTATTACGATTCCCTTTTTTTGGTGATGTACGCTGCACTATGCAGTTGTTGTTGTTGTTGTTCTTATTCTTATGTACATGGTTTTTTGATAATATGGTTGCAATTCTTTTGTTGTACCCCTTTTGATAGTTGTTGGCATTCATTTTTACTTTCGTCCAATAACAAATAAAATTTTTTTAAAGCTTTTGGGTTCCTTTTCTTGCATTTGTGTCTGTCTACGTTATTGTCGTTGTTGTTGTCTTATCGAAAAAATGCATTCATATTTATTTGAAATAAAAGTGAAATCAGTATTTGCATGCATGCACCTTGGGTATTCTAGGTACACACATTATTATTTCTGATGTACAAAAGTTCCCTTTAAGGATTTCGTGATGTAGTTCTTGTAGTCATCGGAAGTGTATTGCGTTGCAGTTTTTGATGCAACGTGTCAAAAATTCACTCTAAATGGTGGATGAATCACGTTTTTTTTAGGAGTTTTGTTGTATATCTTAGCTGCATTCTTTTGAGCACTGCAAGGATATATACATGAAAGTGTTGGCTGCATTTTGTGTTGCCTCTGTGAGCATTCTATTATGCACCACAAATGTTGCAATTTTGTCCTTGAAATGAACATTATAATTTATTGTCGTCTGGGATCAAGGTATAACTCGTTGAAGTTCAACATTTGTCCGATCTGTGTCACTAATACCAAGACTGGAAATTGGTATTCAGGTTTGAAAACCAGGGCAGTTATAATATATATAATTGCATATAAAAAATGAGTACTAAAGGATTACTAATGTGAATTTTTTTCTAATTAAATACATTTGAAATTAAATGTCGTTATATTGTAGTATATACCAAAAAAATATTGATGTCTGAATAAACGAAAACTCGATAGCCAATAATGCGATTATCATGCCTCTAACGAACGACTCTGTACGGAAACATTATAATTTGTAAAATTTTAACCAATAGTATTCGTATGACTTTTTGGAGGTGGTTAATGATTCCTTTACAGAATGAAAGCCTTAGGTAAGTATATTAAATTTCCGGGAGAAAAAATCTCCCCATAGGTCTATTTTTTATTATGGGTCGGCAAATTTTTTGTTGGAACTACTTAAAATAGATTTTGAAAAATGTCCTAAAAACTAAATTCCTTATTGTTTGAGAGCATTTCCGATAAAAGATGTCTTCAAATGTAACATTCAAATGTTCTACAAAAATTTGGCTGGGAAAATTGTACTAGTGGTGTTTTAAGATAACTTTTACTAGTGCTTTTTGCCTCTTTTCACAGCACTGTGTGAATAGTGAAGAGTTTGAGTGTTTAACTCTTTTTTTGAATAATTTCCTTTTGATTTCAGCGCTCAAACCGAAATGTCAATTCAAATACTAATTTTTTTCGTAAACGCCAAAACTGTTTTTGAAAACTCGTTACTTTGAATAACTCCACAACTGGGGTTTTGAAAAAATAGGATCTTTTAATACTAACTCATAAATAGAGTTTTCAAATACCTCCTATTTTTAAAAACCCGGTTCCCGAGTTATTCAAAAAATTGAGTTTTTAGAAAAATCGGATTTCGAATACAACAATTGAAAGAAACCCGGTTTATTTCGGTTTTTTCTTTAAAAGTTACAAATAAAATTAAAAAAAAGTTGGTTTAAAATAATGCATTTATTTGCAAAAAAAAATAAGAAATGTGTTGTTTTATTTAGTGTTTTTACTCTTAAAATTAAATTTTTGGAATTTCTTTCATTTTAGTCATAGTATGTTTAGAAAGTAATACATTTTTGGAATATTTTTTTATTAATGCTTAGTTTTGCATATTAAATCAAATTTTATAATAAATTAATGTTTTTGTTGCATAGTTATGCTATTAGATGAACAACAACTTTAAAAAGTACAACACCTATAAATTTGTGGGACATCCTCCAGTAAAAGTTGTTTTATAACTTATTACACAATGTTCATCTAAATTACAATAACTTTTTACATCGATATCGAGGGGATATAGAAAGCAAATTGTGGAAATTTTATATAAAAAGAAGATATACGCGACAAAAAAAATCGACAAAATGCATATTTTTAAATTTTCAGTGCATATTATATACACATTTCTTCGGTTTTTTAATGCATAGAATGCCTTGTCCTAGTCATATCATCCAATTAACGAAAGTGGAAACGCATTCCTTAAATATCTAAAAAGATTACTAGTATTGTTTTCTAATTTTACTATCTAATGCATATTCTTAAATCAATATGTAATTTAAAATTTAAGAACAAATTTCAACAACCACAGTGCTTTTTATTTAAATAAAATATTTTCTAATAATTTTCCTAAACCCGGGTGCCGTTGGTAATGTAAATTAAAATTTACTATTCAGTTGTGGCATCTGGAAAACGTTATTACGTGAAACATTTTCCATGAAAAGCGGCAGATAGTAAGCGACATATCCTTATGGTTGGGATAGCCCCCCGACTTCAGGTCCAATGCAGGCTACGAAAACACAAAAAAGTAACATGCGGAACCCCCAAATGTTGATGATCCCCACAGACGTTATATATGGACAAAACAGGGATGCTAAAAAATTGCGACATCTATTACAGATGCCATGCCGAAAAGCACGAATTTGGATGTATATTTGTAATTGGCGAGAGACTAAGACATCATGTCTCGCGTTACAATCCTGTTAGTGATCGAAAAGCGCGTAATCCACTTCAAGCGAAATATTTCTACATCTCGCTGATTTTTGCTCATGTCCCGATGGATGATAAAAACGATGAGATTACACATGCATTTTACGAGCGGCTAGAGGAAACATGGGACCGCTTCCCTGGCCACGACATTAAAATTGTTTGTATTTGTTTATTATTTAATATCCTGTATAACAAGAAAATTTCTTATAATAACAGTACAGGAATTATAGACGTTAAAAAATGTTTTGTAACAAAAAAGGGTTTTAAACTAAATAAATAAGTAAAATGAGAAGAAAAATTATAAACATAAATATAAAATCGTTTTAACAATATAAGGAGCGAAAGGAGAGAGGAAACTATTACACACAAGTTAATTTTTATAAAAAAGCATTCAATTATTATAATCATGGGTTTTATATAAACCACTGATATGTTTTTTAAATTTATTAGCCTTACTGATAGTTTGGAGACTGTGTGGTAGTGCATTCCACAGACGAATTGAATCAATAAAGAATTGCTAATCAGACACAAGATTACGGTGAATTAATGGAATAAGCTTCTTACCACTGCACAGTGGATTCGCTTGTACGGAGGCGCGGCCAAAAATACTTCTAATGGTAGTACAGAGCGGTTCAGCAGGGCTCTTTAAAACTATTTAAGCCAGTATAGGAATTTCAATCAGGTGAACTGACTGATAAATGCCCTCACCCTATGTACGACATTGTTTTACTCTCGAGTTAATGAAATTGAAAAAGAAATTACTTACGTAGCGTAAACGATCGGGAATAGGACTCTCGGTCGTATGGCCAGAAGTTTACAGACATGTGGCAAAACTAACAACAGTTATAAAAAGTTCAATTCAATATCTCTTACAAAAAATATATGTATGTAAAACCGTCTGAAGCTAATATTTCGGTTTTCCGAGGTTTTGCGTCGGATTACAAGATAATCCAACTGACCACATTCAAGTATACTCCAGTTTTTCGTTTAAATGTTATGAAAGAAATATTAATTTTTCCAAAAATATGTTGGTAATTTTGTATAAGACATCCCAGAAGCGGTAGAGCAACATAGTCCGTATTCATCCCTAAGTTTTCCTTGGAATAAATTTGACTGAAAAAATATATGCTTGTGGGAATATTACGTTGAATTAGCTCATTTATATACAATGAGGTGGCATAAGGAGCGCGGCAAATGTTCCGATTTTCTGTAGTTTTACTTGGTTTTATAAGATTATTAGTCCGCCAAAATTCATGACCATGTAGTGTTTCGTTTGGAAGTAATGGAAGAAATATCCATAAATAGGTAAGTTTGCATGGGAGGTACCAGAAAGGGTGGGGCAATTCTGCTTATTTACAATAACGTTACTTAATTTTGGAAAATATTAAAACTGGTAAATTTTCATAAAGATCAGTTAAGGTTTACTCAAATTATCATGCCCATCAGTTATCCTTCCAACCAGCAAGCCAACCGGCCAGCCAGCCGTACCAACGGAAATGGGGCAATCGTCTTAAAAAATCTTTAAACGAATTTGGTTTTAAGATAATTAGGGTCGAGATAATTGGGGTCGTTACACTTTTTCACTTATGAAATTATACTTACCCTCTTACCTAAGTTTGAGGATTTAATAAGAAGGCGGTTTAGTATATTAAAAACTACACGCACATCCGCAAATTTCCGCAACAAACTTTAACACTTTTATTACCTTAAGACTACGACAAATACAATGGAAAAGAGACATAAAGGGGGATCTGGGAGAAACACAACTAAAACTCTAAATAATCATAATGACGACGCACAAAATAGGATCAAACAAATACGTTACCTAAAACATTAATTTGAAAAGAATTACAAAACAAGTTAGTTTTTATAAATTTGTGGAGATTAAATAAATACTTTTAATTTAAAAATCTATTAAAAATAAGTTAATTTTTTAGACTTATGCAATGAGCAATCCGTTTTGAAGTGCACTCTTGTTTTACATTATTCGACCAACGTACAAAAGCGCGAACAAATGTTCATGATTAAATTCTATTTTTAAAAAGTCCCGTTAGATTTTCAGAAGAATCCGGTTTACCATTATGAAGATTAGACATTTAAGAGATAATTTGTTTACATTTTATTTTAATACTTTGTGATTAGTTTTTTGATTTTTGGCTTATGGACGGAACCACTGTGCACTGTTGGATATAGCAAATTGCAGTTTTTGAAAGAGGTATAGTGGTTTCTGAGTAAATATAATTTTATGAAGGTACAAAAGAGTCTTAATGTTAAAAAGGTTGTTAAAAGAGACTCAATATAGCGAATTTGAAACATGAGAGACAGGTTGAAATCGTTTCAAACCATATATATATATCGAATAGTATTATTATATACAACATTCAGTTTTCTTTTGCTAGAGGAATCTTACTTACTTACTAAGCAGGTACTTCTATGCAATCCCAGTGGATTATATACCGCACGTAGAAAAATATTATAAGCGCCTCGATCTTCTGCGCTTCTTCTCCAGTTAGTCACTCCGAGTTCTGTAAGGTTCTCAGTAACCTGGTCTTGTCAACGGAGTTTTGGTCGCCCTCTTCTGCGCCATCCATCGAGTACATTGTCGAAGACTTTTCGAGCTGGAGCATTTTCGTCCATGCGTACAACATGACCTAGCCAACGCAACCGTTGCACCTTAATGCGTCTGTCAGTGTTCGTTAACGATGATGGGCCCATATATTTGACGGAGTATTTTTCTCTCGAATACCGCGCGAACCGATTCATCCGCTTGTGTCATAACCCAGGATTCTGAGCCATACATTAAGACAGGTAGAACCAGTATCTGGTATAGCTGGAGATTTCTTCTCCGTATTTCTAGGCTGACATTATGTGCTTTGTTGATGGCGGTGCCTAGGTAGACAAAATTATTTACCACCTCGAAATTATAGTTGTCAACGTTCACGCAGTTTCCCAAACGAGTAGATTCTTTGTTCGTTGAAACTAATAACTTTGTTTTGTCCTCGTTCACCGTTAGGCCCATTTTCGCTGATTCTTCTGTATACCTGAGAAGGCTGCAGTCACATCCCGCAGTTTTCGACCGATGATGTCTACGTCATCAGCGTACGCGAGTGGCATGTGGCTTTTGTTAAATATAGTGCCACTCGTGTTTACTGCAGCTTTTCTCATTATCATCTCCATCACAATGATCGCACGACAGGCAGTCGCCTTGTTTTAGGCCTCGTCTGGTATAGAATGGCTCCGTATGGTCCTTGCCAATCATAACTGAAGACTTCGTATCAGTCAGCGTCATTCAGCAAAGACGTATCAACTTCGCTGGAATACCAAACTCAGCCATGGCTTCGAGTAATTTCTGCCGTATCGGGCTGTCGAAGGCAGCTTTATAGTCGACGAAAAGATGGTATGTGTCGATCTGTTTCTCTTGGGTCTTTTCCAGGATTTGCCGAAGTGTGAAAATCTGGTCAGTTGTTGATTATCCAGGTCTAAAGCCACACTGATAAGGTCGAGGAATCACTGTTAGAAAATAGCTTGCAACCAAAGAACAATCCAGGCAGTATGTACGACTTTGCAAGTAGTAGTAATACCATTAGCTATGAGCACAGATAGTGTGCAACCAGAGATATAGGATCGTATAAGCTTTACAGCAGTGGGCGCAAAATTAAAAAAAAATGTTTTAACTTCATACCTAATGTGGTATGATCTACCGTATCGAAGGCCTTGGAGTGGTCCAAAAGGACTAAAAAAGTAATATGACGATCTTTTAATTAATTTCATATGTTTTCAGATACTTCCAATAAAGAACTAGTACAACTGTGGTTTGGACGAAACCCAGATTGTTTTCCATGCATTAGTGATGTAGAGCTAAGGCGTCCACTGATTTGTTTGTGAATAAGCTTTTCAACTACTTTTAAAAGAAAGCAAAGTATGGCAATTGGTCTGAGTTCATTATTAGATTTCGGGATTGGTTTTATTTTAGCTTGTTTAATTTTTCTGTTAACGTCTTTTCTTGCAGCACAATACTCATCTCGCAGTTCAGGTGTTTTAAAACGCTTCCATCTTGAATATGTTTTATCCAGGGCCAACAAGTGTATGCAATGCATACTTGCATATGCAAATGCATATTCCTGTCTTACAGGCATGTTTTAGGGGTTCATACATATAAAAGCATATTATGGAGTTTATTTGTATTAACTAAACTAAATATTATTTTGTGTTTATATTAAGGATTCCGTAGACAAGAATTTCAATGAGTTCTACCTAGAGTTGCGTTGCCACCAGCTCCATCCACTACTCGTTGGTATAGTTGGCAGAACTATCAAAGTACGTAAGGAATGTTGTTAAATAGTGTAACAGTGAGGAGGCTAAGGTAATGCGTACTTTAAAAGAGAAATAGTCAATTAGCGTTTCATTTTTCAAATGTGACAAAGCAGATAGTATGGCGAAAAAAAACTTTTTACGTTGTAACAATGGGCGGTGGGACTTTTAAATTTTAAAACATTACACTACTTAGACTTTCTAACTCCCTCAGAAGCCATATAAATTTGAAAATAATTCCCGTTTTTCACATATAAAACACTAAGCAAGTTTTATCCTTGATCAAGATTTCAATAACGGAAATCAAGAATATGTGAGACAAATTATGGAGAAGGCGTATACATAATATTTTTTAAACCTTAAAGTATTAAGAACTCAATTCACTAATGTAATTTTGTTTACAGTAGAGTAATTAATCAATAGCTATTGATATAGATTAAGAAAATGATGTTTAAGATGGAATTTCGAAAAAAGTACAAAAACTTTGTATACATGCAAAAATTCTAACGATTTCTTTTATTTTATTTTAAAATATTCTTCAAATTTTTAGCGTTAATTTAAAAAGTGTGGCACAAAATGATCCATCTGTAGGATTTACTGAAATACACTGAGAAACATGTAGAGCAATTTGCTTTTTTTCATACAAAGTATAAAATGGGGTTAAATTATTGGATTAAATATTTTTGAAAAGTGGTCTAGAAATATTGGTCAAAAAAATACATTCCTTTATTATCGTAGCAAAAATTTAGAATTTTTAAAAAGTTATCAAACTCTTTTGCGCTATTTTTGACATGGTATATTTCTTGTACCATTGTTTTTTTGGTGGTAAGAAGAAAATATATTGAAGGGTGCATTCCTTAAAATAAACGTATAGATTAGAAATTATATTAATTCTTATTACAATTATTTTGATTATTTTTTGATTATTTAACTGGTTGCATATACACCATATCCCTATCTAAGAGGTTTGTAGAACTAAGTGTAGTCTAAGTCTTTTCCGAAGACCACTTTTTATTACGACAAACCAAACGTGTGCAAACCAAAGAAGATTAAAATTTTCAAGAATTTTTTTTTTTACATTTTTTCAACTTTGAGTGGCTTGACGATGTCATTATCCGTACCATTGACATTATCTATCTGGATTAGTGTTTATAAATATTATCACCTTCGTTTATAAATTTTGGGATCTGCCACGGCATTCGGCATAGTAAATGACACGTTTTTCATTATACCGAATGCCGTGGCAGTTTAAAAAAGAAATGCCTCTTGCAATATCACCCCTTAAGAACATATGTATGTATCTCTACTAAACCGTTTTATATCAAGTACCAAACGGTTCTTGGCGACTTATGCATATCCATGTACTAATAATTGTTCCACATATTTGTACATACATAGTTATATAATTCCGATTTTAATCTCTTTCAAGTTGAGCTTTGTTGCAAACCGAATTGGATTTGTGTTTTTGGTTTGAGTTTTATTTCGATATCAATGAGTTTTGTTGTATTTATATTTCTAAAGTTTATTCAAGCGCAAATTGGGAGCAAGGTTCAACAGCAAACAAAAATATATTTTTAATATTTTTGCTATTTTTCATTCATTTTATTTTTGTTGTTTTTATTTTGTTTGTTTGTAATTTTCATTCTAAGCTCAGTTGAATGTTGCTGCACATGGGCTCAATTGATTGTGGGCTGGAACCATAATTTGATACCTGAGGTTGGTTGGGGGTATTCGTTATTGGTGAATTTTTTGGTTTCTGTTATAGCACTTTTTGTTGTTGTTGTTGTAGTCGTTGGTGCTATTGGTTATGTTGTTATTGTTGTTATTCAACTTTGAAAATTCGTTGGTTATGTTCAAGGTAAATTGTTAATTTTATTCAAAGTTTTCGGTTTCAAACAAGTTTCAAATGGTTCGCATTCGCAATTGTTACAATGATTTGTATGTACATGTGTCTTAATGCAGATAGGTATGTTCGGATTAATGTCATTGTTGTTTGTTGTATATTTCAAGGCTAAATACTATTTCGTAATGAAAGAAATAGATTTTGAGTCTTGCAATGGTTAAAAAATTAAGAGCAGATATTTAAATTTAACCATCTGCCCATTATTTGGAAATAGAAGAATTTTTTTTTTTTAGGGCAACAATATCCAGGTGTTGAATGGCACTTTGCTCAGAGGTAGAGATGCTCGCGGATGAGGATGTGTGACGTGTACTACAGCTGCCACGCGGAAAAGCATGAGTTTGGTTATGGATTTGTGGTCGGCAAGAGACTACGACACCTGGTCTCTAGGTTTACTCCTGTCAGTGAACGAATCGCCACCATAAGACTAAAGGCAAAATTTTTCTACATCACGCTGATATGTGCTCATGCTCCGACGGAGGAGAAAAGTGACGTGGTCAAAGACGAATTCTACGCCAAACTTGAAGAAACATATGACCGTAGCCCGGGCCATGATGTTAAAATCGTGCTGGGAGATTTTAATGCCAAAATATGCCTGGAGAATGTCTTTAGCCCAACAGTCGGAAAATTTAGTCTGCATACTGACACATCGCCAAACGGAATCAGACTGATTGATTTTTCTGCAGCAAGGAACATGGTAATTAGCAGCACACGATTTGACCACAAAAACATTCACAAAGCAACGTGGATATCTCCTGATCAAGTAACGAGAAACCAAATTGATCACGTGGTAATCGATGGAAGGCACGCGTCAAGTGTCTTAGACGTACGAGTGATCAGAGGCGCGAACATCAACTCGGATCACCACCTCACTGCAGTGAAGGTGCGTACTAGGCTAAGCAGAGCGAAAACCCTGCGTAACCAGGCACAGAGAAAGCTGGACATCGCTAAACTGCAGACCGCGGAGATAGCCAACGCCTATTCTGACCAACTCACTCAACTACTTCTTGAAGCTCCAACTCCCGAAAATACTAGCGCGCAATGGCAACATATTGCCCACTCGATGGAAAGGACTGTGCGGTTCGTACTAGGGTATGTGAAGCCCTTTAACGATAATGCCTGGTACGATGACCAATGCCGCGATGCCACCCGGGAACAAGATGCTGCATACAGGGCCAAACTGCAGTCAATGGCAACGCGAGCTGTTCATGAAAAGTATAGGGAGAAGAGGCGGGAGGCGACTCGACTCTTCAGGCGAAAAAAACGAGAGCTTAAGGAGCGGAATAATGTGTGTATTGAAGATTACAGGAACAGAGGTGAAGCCCGAAAATTCTATAAGAAGATAAAAGGAAAGGTACATGGAACAGGGCTTCCCTCCTGTAAAGACAAGGATGGTCATCTCGTTACTGACTCCGAGAGCGTACTGAGAATATATAAAGATCACTTCTGCAGCCTATTGATGTGTGAAAACTCGGCTGATGAAGACTGTGCACCAATCCAAGATGATAGCATCGAGTGTCCACCTCCGAGCCAAGCTGAGATAACTGCCATATCCCGCCTAAAGAACAACAAGGCCGCTGGGGCTGATGGTTTTCCAGCTGAGTTGTTTAAGGCGGGTGGAGATGAGCTTGTTTTAAGCATGCAACAGCTCATAGAGAACATTTGGCTTCAGGAGAGCATGCCAGAGGATTGGAATCTCAGTGTGCTATGTCCAATCTACAAAAAAGGTGACCGTAGTGAGTGTAAAAACTATTGTGGAATTAGCCTCTTACCCATTGCGTATAAGGTCCTGTCTAGCATACTGTGTGAACGTCTAAAGCCAATTGTGAAAAACCTGATTGGACCTTATCAGTGCGGCTTTAGACCAGGCAAATCCACGACGGATCAGATATTTACACTACGGCAGATTCTTGAGAAAACCCATGAGAAGCAAATCGACACTTACCACATCTTTGTCGATTACAAAGCTGCCTTCGATAGTCCCATCAGGCATCGACTATACGAAGCCATGTCTGAGTTCGGTATTCCTGCGAAGATAATTCGTCTCTGCCGGTGTACCCTTACGAATACCAAATCCTCTGTTCGAATTGGCAAGGATCTATCTGCACCACGACGAGAGGTCTTAGACAGGGTGACGGTTTGTCATGTATGCTGTTCAACATAGTGGTTGAGAAGGTGTTAAGGAAAGCAGCGGTTAACATGTCTGGCACCATATTTAATAAGAGCCACATGCTGCTCGCATATGCCGATGGTATCGACATTATCGGTCGAACGATGCGAGAGGTAACAGCTGTTTTCACATCAGTTGAAAGGGGGTCAGCGAAAATGGGTTTGGCAGTGAATGAGGACAAGACGAAGCTAATGGTATCATCGAACAAAGTGTCCACCCGTTGGGGACGCAGCGTGAACGTTGAAAACTATTGCTTTGAGGTAGTGGATGAATTTATCTACCTTGGATCCGCCATGAGCAAGAACAACAGTGTCAGCCTCGAAATAAAACGGAGAATAGTGCTTGCTAACAGGTGTTTCTTTGGACTACGCGAGCACTTTATAAACAACACCCTATCTCGAACTACCAAAGTCCAGCTGTACCAGGTACTAATTTTACCGGTCCTGTTGTACGCCTCCGAATCTTGGGTGCTTACACAGGCAGATGCAGTTCATCTGGCGGTGTTTGAGAGAAAAATACTCCGCAAAATATATGGACCCATTTGCGTAAACGGCGAGTTTAGGATTTGGATGAACCATGAGCTGTACGAGTTATACCACGACATTGATGTCGTCAAGCGGATCAAAGTGCAACGATTACGCTGGCTAGGCCATGTCGTGAGAATGGATGAGGAAACTCCAGCGCGAAAGGTATTCTATCAAGACCTCGAAGGACGGCGCAAAAGAGGGAGACCTCGACTACATTGGAAGGACCAGGTGGAGGAATCACTGACGCTGCTTGGTAGGACTGACTAGAGACGGTGCGCACAAGATCGAAGCGAATGGAAATCTTTGATCATTTCGGCCTCTGACTTAGGCACTAAGATATAAATATATATATGTGTCAAGTTGTTTTAAAGGCTAATAATAATAATAATAATAACAATATCCAGGTTATTATTTATAAATAAATGATTTCAACTAAGCGGCCTCAAAAACTATGTTGGTAATATCTGAACATTGGTTATGCCATTAAGATGTTCTTCTAACGATCCAAAGGAACCTTCGCAAAAAAATTTGACTTCTCCATAATTAATATGCATCATTCGGAATCCATCCGCCAGTAAAATAAAACGTTTTAAATACACTCTAATCTACTTTTAACAAGCCATGTTTGACATAAATATTTTCTTTACGGCTTTTAAACTGTTTTCTTAGAAATTATTGCATTTGTTAAAATCTGATAAACAAATCAAGTAACTTGATGTGAACTATCAAAATCTCATTAAACAAAACACACAAAAACAATTAAGTTCGCGCTTCGAATGTTTCCTGCTTTCAAAATCCCGTTCATGCGCACATTGACACATTGGCATGCAGAACTTGTAAACAAACTTCTAGGAAAGCCAACAATTAAGAGTAAAGGAAAACACACATTTGTGCCAATACCTCAACATTAAGTTATTTCCTAAATTATGGATTCGCGATTCCAAAACCCATATTTATGCCAACCAAAGCAGAAATGCTATGTACCGCAGTGTTACAGGTATCGCGGCTTAGCAGCCAGCATCAGCAAGAGTCAAAGAAACCGGAAGTTCTACTTAAACCCGTGGGATTGGTTACTTTCTTTAAACGGCGGATATTTCCACAACAAGCAATAACAAAGAAGTGCATTTAATGCATTAATGCAAGGTAAAGTACAGTGATTTTTAGAATTTTAAATATTTCATAACAAATAGAGGAATTAGAGAAGTTTTTAAAGTATATGATACAGAACTATAATCCAACTTTGAATCAATTTAACGATAACTGTTATATTGATCTACTCGGTATAAAAACACTATTTAGTACCTATGAATAGAGCCTTGCGAATGATTTATGTGTTATGTTTTCTTTAGTCAACACACATGGTAATTTCCAATACTTATCGTTATAACGTAAGTTTAATAAAAAAAATTAGTATATTATTTTGTACATAACAGCTACATGGCTTTCGAGGCATCTAATAATAATAGAAAAGGCCAGAAAGGTGAAGTTAGAATAGGGATAGGACGAACCGCATCTACAGGCGGAAAAACGTCTATGGAAGGAAAGAGAGAGACAGGATATCGTGAAGCCCGTAAAGGTAAAAAGTAAAGGTTTTAGAACATGGATCCCCATTTGTAAGAAAAGAAATGGAAATCTGGTCGCGGATACTCAGAGTGTGCTACAAATATGTAGGGAATACTACTGCACTCTGCTCGTTCCCGAAGGCAGCATAAGTGACGAAAGCACTCCTACCCACTACGAAGAAGTAGAATGTCCACCACCGACCCCAAACGATGTCTGCACGACCATTGCACGGCTTTAACACAATTAAGCTGTGAGAAACAATGGACTGCAGGCAGAAACTTAGGTCGGCTGCGATGAGCTGACAATGTGAATGCTCCATCTCATAAACACAATTTGGCTAAAGGAAAGCATGCCAGCTGATTGGAAGTTAAGTGTTCTATCTCCTGTGCTTAAGAAAGGCGATCCAAGTGTGTGTACTATAGCAGTATCAGCTTTTTACCCAACGCATATAAGGTCCTGTCTAGTGTGTTATGTGAAAGAATAAAGCCCATCCTACTGAACCTAAATGTACCTTGCAGTTCCCGCAAGGGGGTATCCTCCGGGAGGCCGTTGGGGAGTATCGCCCCCTCAGACCTGAGAGAACCACCATTGGACCTCTTTCTGGCTCTGTGATGGCGAAAAGACGGAGTACAGGTGGTATTATCTTTACGAGCTCCAACCAAGGAGTCTATAGATAGCACCACGGGCGGCCAGGAGTCCAAGGTAGCCTAAGCAACTACCTTCCTGGCCATATGGGATGGAAAGCTTGTTCTGTGCCACATTGTGGTTACCACTCAAAGTTACGCGAGTAGACTAAGAGTTTGATGTTCGACATAAACGGAGCTGGGTGTCTCTTGATACCATACGAGCCTCGCATCTCTCTCGTGAAATTCCTATTTGCGAAAGGAGGATATAATTGTTTACATCTTTTTTGAGGTACAAATAGATGTCAAAACATATCGAATCTCAAAAAAAAATGCTTGTATTTCGGAATCCCCGATAGGGGTGGAAGCTATTTGGATTTTAAATTTTAGAGATGTTAGATGTAGGTCGGCCGGATGGGGAATCTCGGTTCCTAGCTGATGGCGGCGTGGGTGTCACTTGTGGCGTGGGTGGATGGAAAGGAGATATGGTTTGTCTGAGAAAACAAGTACTTTTAGTGCATGTACTTAAAGTAGCAAATAATAAGAGTGGGGGACCAAATCGGACGGAGTACAAGACTTGAGCTTGTTCTTGTCAGCTAATATGGTACCCTCACAAAAGAAATAAAAACAATTTGAACAACCATTTAAATAGAAGAATTAGATCCGGGCCTTAACATAGGCATTGTAGAATGTTCCAGTGGGGTTGAGCCCACCGTAAAGCCACGTAAACCATAAGGACATCTGTACCTTGTAGTGTGACTTTAGATCTTGTAAATCGACGGCAAAACTGACATGACTTTGCGGGATGACACTGACCGAAGTTTTCAGTAAAGACTGCAAAAATCTGTCATAGACATTTTCTATCAAGCGAGGCTTTAGACAAGGCGACAGTCTGCCATGCGATCTCTCTAACATCATAATGGAGATTGTCATACAGAAGGCTGCAGTAAGCACGACTGATGCCATATTTAATCAACTTTACATCGTATGACAGTGATATAGATATCATTGGCCGAGGTCAGCGGGATGTTACTGCGGCCTTCTCTGGTGGTATATGAGGACATAACTGTCATCTGTTTCAACGACCAACGAGTCTACTTGTCTGGGATGCTGCGTGAATTCTGGCTACTATAACTTTGAATAGTTAGATGATTTTGTCTATCATGGCTCTGCCGTAAACAAATGTAATAATGCCTGGAAATCAAAAAACAAGCATTGATCGCAAACCGTTGCGAGAAAACTTACTTACTTAAGTGGCCAATTACAATTTACGAAACGTAGTTCATAAATTTGAGGCCTGAAGTAATAAAGAATTCCACACGCTTCGGTCTTCTGCGTGTGTTCTCCAGTTAGTCCTACCAGATGATGGCACATCGCCTACCACTTGGTCCTTCCAACGAAGTTTCAGTCTCCCTGCTCTGCGCCGTCCTTCAGGTTCGCCTTCAAACACCTTTCTCGCTGGAGCATTTACATCCATCCTGGCAACATGTCCCAGCCATCGAAGTCGTTGAATTCTGACTCTTTTAGCTACGTCGATGTCGTGGTGAAGCTCATACAGCTCATGGTTCATCCGATGGCGAAACTCGCCTTCGATATAGATAGGTCCATATATCTTTCGGAGTACTTTTCTCTCCCAGGTTTTGTATGTCCGTTGTCGTAAGTACCCATGATTCGGCAGCTTACAAAAAAACGGGTAAGATTAGCACCTGGTATAGCTGTTTCTTAGTATTCCGAGAGAAGGTGGTGTTACTAAAGTGCTGCGAAGTCCGTAGAAACATCTATTGGCTAGCACTATTCTCCGTTTAATTTCTTGGCTGACATTATTTTTCTTGTTGACGGAAGATCCGAGGTAGTTAAATTCGTCGACTACCTCAAAACAATAATTGTCAACGTTCACGGTGCGTCCCCATCGAGAGGACTCTTTGTTCGTCGAAATCATTATTTTTGTTTTGTCCTCGTTGACCGCTAAACCCATTTTTGCTTACTCCTTTTCTAGTGATGAGAAAACTGCAGTAACATCCCGCAGATTTCAGCCAATGATGTCTATATCATCGGCATAGGCTAGTGGCATGTGGCTCTTGTGGAATATGGTGCCAGACATGTTGACACCAGCCTTCCTCATCGCCTTCTCCATAACTATATTAAATAGTGTACAGGACAGGCTATCGCCCTGCCTGAGACCTCTTTTCGTGTTGAATGGTTCAGACTGATCCTTACCAATCTTAACCGAGGATTTGGTGTTGTCTAAGGTACATTTGCAAAGTCGAATCAGCTTTGCAGGAATACCAAACTCAGACATGGCCCAATAAAGCCTATTCCTTATCGGAAAGCGCTTTGTAGTCGACAAAGAGGTGGTAGGTGTCAATCTGCTTTTCATGGGTTTTTTCCAGGATTTGTCGTAAGATGAATATTTGATCCGTCGTAGATTTGCCAGGTCTAAAGCCGCAGTGATATGGTCTAATTAGTTTTTCTACAATTGGCTTTAGACGTTCACACAATATGCTTGAAAGGACCTTGTACGCAATTGGTAATAGGATTATTCCACGGTAGTTCTTACATTAACTACCATCTCCTTTCTTGTATATGGGACATAACAGACTGAGACTCCAATCCCCGGGCATGCTCTCCTCTTGCCAGATGTTCTCCATGAGCTGATGCATGCTCCTAATCAGCTCCTCCCTGCCAGCCTTAAACAATTCAGCAGGGCGACCATCGGCTCCAGCAGCTTTGTTGTTTTTAAGGCGGGAGATGGCCATACGTATCTTGATCTGGCTCGGAGGTGGACAGTTAATACCATCGTCATGGATTGAAGCGGGGTCTTCAGTATCCAGTAAATTTCTAAAGTGATCTCTCCATATCTTTAGAACGTTATCCGGGTCCGTCACTAGCTGACCATCGCTGTCCACGCATTCTCGCTTTAACTCTCTTGTAGAATTTTCGGGCTTCCCCTCTACTTCGGAGCAACTCAGTGCACTCATCCTGCCTCTTCTTCAGCTCCTTCTTTTTTCTTCTAAAAATACGAGCTGCCTGTCGTCTCTTCTCCCTGTGCCGTTCACGAACGGCTCGCGTTGCCATTGGCTGCAGTTTCGCCCTGCATGCAGCAACCGTCTCTCTCGTGGCACTGCGACATTCATCATCGTACCAGGCATCTTCTTGAGACGGCTTTGAGTACCCAATTACGCTTCTCGCAGCCCGTTCTAAGGAGTCGGCTATATTTTGCCACTGCGAGGTTATATTGTCAGGGGTTGGAGCATTCCGTTGCAGTTGAGTTAGGAAAACCACTTCTCAAAATATTTTGAGCGATCATCGTTAACAGCGAGTACGGTCATTGAATAAACTATGAGCTGTATGAGCGGTTTAACGACATCGACGTAATCAAGCGCCTTCATATAGACCGAATGCGCAGACTTGAACGCATTGTCCGAATGGATGAAAATGCTTCAGATCAAAAAGTCTTCGGTAAAAAGCTCGATGGGCGGCGAAGGAAGGGGCTACGAAAACTTCGTTGTCTGGATCAGGTGAAACTTGGTGTAACAAACTATTTGCGGACCGCAAAAGACCGAAGCGCTTTGAATTCTTTTCAATGTGCGGCTACTGATTAATGAATTTCTGTTGTTGCTGCCATATAAGAAGAAGAAGTAGCGTTGAATATTCATTTACGGTAAAATTTGGACACGTTGGCTGCCCCTACTGGTACCTCCAGTACTAATAAGTCAATTATCCCTTTATACACTGCAACCTTTTGTACAGTTTTACTATATGTCTGTAAACCTCTGGTCTTACGAACGAAAGTCCATAAGCAGGCAAACAGTAATACACTAGTAATTACAATTAATAATCGGTTAATTTCAGTAACTCAAGACTTAAGCAATATAGCACATCATATAGCACATCGAGGGGGCGATGTTGTCGACAGCAAATTCTCAGTCAATCAAGTCAATTGACATGTCTAGATAAGGCTTCTCAAACACTGACGTTCGCATTCGTCGATAAACAAGTAGGTGCCGTTTGTTAACAACACTGAACACACATTCGAACCACTGTAATTATTTACTAGGGAGGAAGTAAACTGTTTAAGAAGAAGTTTGGCAAGTACACTTCGTTGGCAGCAGCCACTGTTACTACAAGTGTATTTGCAACTCTTCATCTTATTTTATGTTTTAATTTGTAGCCCGTTTTCGTCGCAATGTAATGACTCCTCTAGTATGTATGTATGTTCTTGATGTTGTCGTCGATGCATCTGGTGTTTGTGGTTCTGGGTTGGTTTTTTGTATGTTTGTTTGTTTGTTGTTGCTTAGTGGCTACTAACGTTTCCCCAGGAAGTTTAAATAATAGCAGAATGATTTTTGATCACAGAACGTTAGTTTTGCTTCGAATAGAAAGCGGATGTACAAGATCGCTTCAAGGCATATCAAACACTTCCGTTCTGTTCTAATGTCCAACGGAGTATATTAATTCATGTAATATTCTTCTGCCGGCCTGTGTGGATGTTAATAAATATTGCAATTTAGTTAACATTGCAATATTTCTGCTAGTGGTTAGTGGTTCAAATCCGAAGGTATGGTAAGAATTGCATCAGTTTGAAAAGAAATTCCATTCTCATTATGATAGCGGGTAGTGTAGAATGCATTTGTTGTAAATTTAAAAGAGAGGAATGATATATCATTAATATTGTGTGATATCATACGATGTTATTGAATGCCTGCAAAAGACTGGTATAATTCGAAAAATTACTACCTAAGCGATGATTTATATGTAACGAAAATAAATCAAGTACACATTGGTATTAATAACTTTACGAACAACGTAGATTTACCACAAAAAACACATATTTTTTTGTATTCCAATAATACGATCTCCAAACTACCCTTTGCTATTTATCAAATCGCTCAAGAATATTTTTAGCAATGCATTAAATTGTTACTATTCCCTCGCATACCGGAAAATTATTAGAATAAATGACATATATGTGTGAATAATTTGAGGAAATTTCCTTCCTTCTATCTGTCCGTCTGAAAACTGTCATGAACGGATGTGTAATTAAAAAGTAAATCTAATTAAAATATGATACAAATCACCCGGTCAGTTTTTTGTATTAAGTTGTAATTATCTACTAAGCTGGCAATCTCTTTAATATGCTCTCCCAAATATGTCAACTAGAATAATTGATATTAACACGGAAGTTACTGAAGCTCATCACAAAGGATCTCTTAGTGGCTTTGACAGCCCATAGAAACTAGGATCGGGTGGGGTGGCCTAATAAGCAACTCTCCTTTAATTAAAACTCTTATAAAAACACAAGAACCCCCTCATATATTGACGACCGTCGCAAATGATATAAGGCCCATAATTTCAGGATATGCACCTGAAATGCCCGAACCCTCTACATAGATGGTACCTCTATCAAAAAGGCGGATGACGTTAATACATAAAAGGCTGACATCACTTCCACACAGAAAGTGCGATGAACGGGACAGAGATGGAGATTCATAGTCGGCAAGGGACTTTGACATCAGGTCTCGCGGTTTAACCCCGTTAGTGACCGAATAGCCACTATCCACATAAGGACGAAATATTTTAATATCACGCTGATTTGTGTACACGCCTTGACGTAAGACAGAGATGAGGACATAGGAATATGCATTATTTGAGCGCCAGGAGCAAATATAGCCACAATGTACATCAAGGCGAAATATTTTTTCATCGCATGACTTAATGACAAATATAAAGAGAAGGTGCCCTTAGTTTAGTATTCGGAAAAGTTAGTCCAAACAGCAACACCTTCGATAACGGATTCAGACTGGTTAGCTTCGCGTCGGCAAAGAAACATGGTAGTGAGTGAATCCAGATTCTCGCAAAAAGAAATCTACATGACCACCTAGATATCATTTCATCAAAAGAAAGTAAACCAAATTAATACGTGGTAATCGCTATCAAAAGCGCAAAGGATGGTAGACAGCGCAAAGCTGCATGCCACCTAGGTAGCCAACGTCCACTACAATCAAATATCTCAATTACGGCAAACAAATGCATCTAATTCTGACGTTACCGACACACAGTGGTAGCATATTTCGAATACTATGACGACTGTCGCAATAATCGTACTTAATTGTCTGAGGAAATGGATGCAAATTAGCATACAAGGCAAAACTGCAGCCAATTAAAGAGGAGGACGATTAAACGACGCGGAAACATCAATGAATAACAAGAGAATGCCAGGAAGGCAAATATTACAGGAATAGAAGTGAAGCCTTAAAGTTCTACAAAAAAATAAAAAGAAAATGTTTTTGAACAGGGATCCCCTCCAACTGTAAGGACAGATATCTACATGACAACCTAGATGGAAATCTGGTCACGGATATGCAGATGGTGCTGCAAATATTGTCGAACTCTACACGCTCCCGATGTCAGCATAAGTATCAAAGTCACTCCAAATATCGACGATGGTGTAGATTGTTCACCGCCGAGCCAAAACTAGATCAGCACGCCTTGAAATTTGAGGCCTGAAGTAATAAAGAATTCCACACGCTTCGGTCTTCTACGTGTGCTCTCCAGTTAGCCCTTCCACCACTTGGTCCTTCCAACGGAGTTTGGGTCTCCCTGCTCTGCGCCGTCCCTCAGGTTCGCCCTCAAACACCTTTCTCGCTGGAGCATTTACATCCTTCCTAGCAACATGTCCTAGCCATCGAAGTCGTTGGATTCTGACTCTTTTAGCTACGTCGATGGCGTGGTAAAGCTCATGCAGCTTATGGTTCATCCGATGGCGAAACTCGCCATCGACACATAAAGGTCTATGATCTATCCGTTGTAGTAAGTACCCATGATTCGGCAGCATACAACAGAACGGCTAAGATTAGCACATGGTATAGCTGTTTCTTAGTATTCTGCGATAAGGTGGTGTTACTAAAATGCTGCCGAAGTCCGTAGAATCATTTATTGGCAAGCACTATTCTCTGCTTAATTTCTTGGCTGACATTATTTTTCTTGTTAACGGAAGATCCGAGGTAGGTAAACTCATCGATTACCTCAAAACAATAATTATCAATGTTCACGGTGAGTCCCCATCGAGAGGACATTATTTTTGTTTTGTCCTCGCTGACCGCTAAACCCATTTTTGCTGACACCTTTTCTAGTCATGAGAAAACTGCAGTAACATCCCGCAAATTTCGGCCAATGATATCTATATCATCATCGGCTTGTTGCTCTTGTGGAATATCGTGCCAGACATGTTGATACCAGCCCTTCTCATCTCCTTCACCATAACTATATTAAATAGTGTGCAGGACTGGCTATCGCCCTACCTGAGACCTCTTTTCGTGTTGAATGGTTCGGACTGATCTTTACCAAGCTTAACCGAGGATTTGATGTTGTCCAAGGTACATATGCAAAGTCGAATCAGCTTTGCAGGAATGCCAAACTCAGACATAAAGCCTATTTCTTGTATCTGGGACATAACAGACAGAGACTGCAATCCCCTGGCATGCTCTCCTCTTGCCAGATATTCTCCATGAGCTGATGCATGTTCGTACACAGCTCCTCCCTGCCAGCCTTAAACAATTCAGCAGGAAGGCCATCGGCTCTAGCAGCTTTGTGGTTTTTAAGGCGGGAGATCGCTCTGGCTAGGAGGTGGACATTCCATACCATTGTCATGGATTGAAGCGGGGTCTTCTGGAGTGGTGTCCGCATCCAGTAAATTTATAAAATGATCTCTCCATATCTTCAGAACGTTATCCGAGTCCGTCACCAGCTGACCATCACTGTCCTTGCAAAGGGGCAACTCTGTTCCACGCGTTCTCGCCTTAAATCTCTTATAGAATTTTCGGGCTACTCTACTCTACTTCTGAGCAAGTCTGTGCACACTGATCCTGCCTCTTCTTCAGCTCCTTCTATTTCCGTCTAAAAAGACGAGTTGTCTCTCGTCTCTACTCCCTGTGTCGTTCACGAATAGCTCGCGTTGCCATTGGCTGCAGTTTCGCCATGTATGCAGCAACCGTTTCTCTCGTGGCATTGCGACATTTATCATCGTACTAGGTATCTTCTTGAGACGGCTTTGAGTACCCAAGTACGCTTCTCGCAGCCCCTTCTAAGGAGTCGGCTCTATTGTGCCACTGCGAGGTTATATTATCAGGGTGTGGAGCATTCCGCAGCAGTTGAGTTAGGTGGTTGGAGTAGGCGTCCGCTAACTCTGTAGTCCGCAGCTTTCGTTGTGCCTGGTTACGTACATTTTTCGCCATGGTTATCCTTGTGCGGTAAGGAAGTGATCGAAGTCAAAGTTCGCACCCCTGATCACTCGTACATCCAGAACACTCGATGCGTGCATTCCATCAAATACCACCTGATTTATCTGATTCCTCATCAATTGATTTGAAGATAACCATGTTGTCTTATGGATATTTTTATGGTCAAATTTAGTTCTGCTAACTACCATATTTCTTGCCGCAGAGAAATCAATCAGTCTGATGCCATTGTTCGACGTTTCGGTGTGCAGACTGAATTTTCCGATGGTAGGCTTAAATTAGGTTTCCCTACCTATTTACAATTTAATGTCAATGACACTAGGTGTCGCAGTCTCTTGCCAACCACAAATCCACAACCAAACTCTTGCTTGTCCTCATGGCCACTATCACCGGATTTCCTGTAAAGCGGTTATGTCAGCTTAGTATTCTTCAAGGACTTCCGCCAGTTGAATGGAGGCATCTGGTCTATACAGTGTTGTAACATTCCAGGTGCATATCCTTAAATCATGGTCCTTAATTCGTTTGCGGTGGTTGTCAACATTTTGTGGTGACCATTTTATTCTTTTCTTACTTGTTTTCATTGCAATAGTTCAAACGTCGGTTGCGGATTGCAAGCTCAGCGCATCACGTCGCAGTTTTCTCCTCCCGCTAGGATTTTATTACAGCCTCCCATTCTTTGCCAAACGCTGACCAGGGTACCGCTCACTCTAAGCAGACGTGCCTGGGTTTTAGGTTTCGCCCCTCACAGTTAGCCATGCTCTGATGGGTGTCAAAGGCAAGCTTCCAGGCGTCACCACGTGGAGGTACTCCGCCTGCAGTAGTACTACAAATACGGAGCTTTGTGCGTAGTCTTGAAGTGCAATTGGCAAGGATCACTCTGGATTTGCCAAGCTAAACCGATCAAAAGCTTTACCTTGCATCACACCCCTTCTGGTATACAAAATTACCTATTTTTGAACAACTTATGTTTCTCCCTTAAATTTCAAATGGGAATCTGTGATATATTTAATATTTTGTAGATTAATAACCTTATAAATGTAGGTAAAACTTCAGGAAAACAAAACATTTGTATTGTACCGCCCATAAAAATGGCATAATCCGTCATCATACATATATATGTATACCTTTTTTGTAAGTACATTCACTTAATTTAATTGTATATTGCGTGAGATGCACGTTTATGAACATTTGACTTAGTAATCAATGTGAGCCGTAGGTGCTTCCTATACAAAATGACCTATTTTTGAAAAATGAATAGTTCTGCCATAACATTCCATACGGACAACTGGGATAAGTTTGCATTAGGTCAGCTTAAAATGCTTATAATAGTAGAGGAAAAATAAGAATACTAAAAGTTTTGATACACCCCTTCTGGTAGCTCCCATATAAACGACCGTGTTCACTAGGGATGCCAAACGGGAAATCCCGAAACCCGAAATCCCGGGATTTTTCGGGATTGATGAATCCCGAATCCCGGGATTTTGATAAATAAATCCCGGGATTTTTCTGCGAAGCTGCTTATAGCTATCTAGATACAATTTTAGCCACAAGTGTGGATTGTGAAAGATGCTTTTCGGCGGCTACTTATGTTGGGAATAAAATTCGTTCAAGATTAATGGATGAAACATTTGGCTCTATGAAATAACTCCCAATGAAATAAGTCCCAGAAAAAAAATGAAATAAGTCCCAAAAAATTCCCATATATTTTGGGATTTATTTCATGTGAAATAACTTCCAAATTTTTGGGGTTTATTTCATTTATTGTTTGGGATTTATTTCATCAAATTTTAATTCCCAAAAAAATTGAAATGAAATAAGTCCCAAACAATTTTTTTTGGGGTTTTATTTCATTCTATATTGGTAAATTTTGGGAATTACTTTTTTGGCGAAAAATATATAACACTGAGTTTAATTTGAGTTTTACGGGAAAAAAATAACAAAATAGTTAACGTAGAAGGAGCACGTATTGACTTATTTATATATATGTATAAAAGTGACCAATGTATTTTTTAATTCTTCAACTTTTCTGTATTTAAA